>CAHIKZ030001351.1:72500-185000 GCA_903632075.3 Acanthosepion pharaonis
AGAATGTTGAAAAAATATGAATATAAAACATTTATCCTACAACATGGTAGACAATTACGGTATTGAACTAACATTAACAGCGCAATCTCTGATGTAACTTATACAAAAAATAAAAGTGTACCTAAAAAGCCTTTATTTCTCACTATATTATAATAATCTAATCCGGCTAGGGTTAATGCGTGTCTGCTCCTCCAGAAACACATTTGTACTCTCCCAATAAAAATACAATGATCCAAATTTGAAATCGCTGATTCTTACAACTTAAATTATTCATCGAACCCATTTCCAATGCTTGATGATATGTCATTTTCCATCGGACATGTTAGTAAAAAAATATGTTTTTATTGTAAATCATAAAAAAAATTCCTTTTATTCATGACATTTTCCAATGTGGGAACCAGTCACTTTTACTCAACACAGAGGGTTGGAATTCACACAAATACATTAACATAAAACACTTTTACACGCAGCCCCACGTAACTTAAAAGCCCGCTACCCGACCCACTCGTAACACTGAATAACGAACCTGAACCAAGCGATTGTTTTAAAGCATTCCTTTTATCAACTTGTCCTAGAAAAAATAAAAATAGATGACCATTTTGGCTATGCAGCGACCATTACTCCAAAACGATTAAATGGGGTTGTGTGTTTTGGGTATAAAATGAGTGAATGTTTTCCCAATGTGCCTCTTCAAGGATATCTGTTCCCATTAATGCGATGAAGGCGTTTCCAGGGGCCATTTTTGATATGGTTGTCGCGTAAATCCAGATGGTCAACACATATGACTTATTTCACTCTTCACACATGTTACGATAGCTGTAATAACATCCCTTAAATTCTCATCAAAACACTTATAACACGTAACACGAGTTTCTCGCTTAGTTTGGTCTGCATCCTTAATGTCGGATACAAATATACATGGCGGTTTAATTTATCGACTACATCTAAAATATTTTAATCATTTCAATTCAAATAAGGAGATCGATAATGCCACTAGGATGCAAGAGGTTACTGGGGGTGAAATAGAATGAGAAGACTTTAGGGAAGAACAGGTATCGGAAAAACAATGGCAATTAGCCTTGCATTTGAATTTTTGAAGATTGTAGATGACAGTGAAACAAAAAATCGGAATAGAGTTCCACAGGCGAAAAGAAACAATTAGCATAGAACATACGGTTGTATCTGCCTAGTCCATCAGGATAAAGTTGCTAGCTTGATCAAATTCCTAAAATCTAATCGTAATGTTGAATGTATTAAAATTATTCAACTTTTTAACAAGAAAAGTCTCATGCTGAATATAAAAATTGCCGCAAAACATTGTTGATGTATCTAAGATGGAATGATCTATTATGACATATCTCTAATTTGTATTTAGATACGTTGTAATTATTTTCAATTTTTCACTTGAAAGGTTCACCGATATGACGCAAGGTTTATACCAAAAATAAGGTGCTACTGTCATATCTACATTGGAGCATAAGTCCTTACTTGCCAGTCTTGTTGGAGTTCAACAGCATCAGCGCGTCCTTTTGGGTGATGAATTATTTCCCGTCCTACAACAACTTTCCCACAGGCGAAACATCGCAAGACTCCTATGGCTGTTTCTATGAAAAAATCTATTGAGTAATATTCCTTAGTTCCACTGCTACCTACTAAGATAGATTTTGAAAAATGATGAGACAGGGAGATAAGAATGGAAAGAGATAGACGTGGTGTAGAATGGGGTCATGGCTTCTGTCGGTGTCATGTAACAATTTTATACACTGCCACTCAATTGTTACACAACCGCCATATATATATATATATATATATATATATATATATATATATATATATATATTATAATTTATTTCAACATTTAAGTTTTAATACCCGTTATTATCAGATTTTAAAAATAAAATGGTTTAAACTTACAAAATATTTTATGTTTAAATTTATCCAGAATATTAAAAAACGAAACAAGAAAAAAGAAAAATGTAATAGGAAGTCTGAACGCTTGACTAAGAAAAAACTTATTTGTGGTGATTTATAATAATGATGACATGTGTGGAGGAGGGAGAGTTAGCTTACAACCCGATTTTCATGCGTGGTGGTTGGGAGACCATAGTAATATCTAGAGAAATCGTATTGTTCTGTATACTATACATTGAGCTCTCTTTATGGATCTATCTTTTTAATATTTTATATTACAAAGACCAACTTAGATTATCCTTGCCACTTACGGATTTGATATTATTACCTATCTATCTATCTATCTATCTATCTATCTATCTATCTATCTATCTATTATTAAATATGAAGCAGACCCATTAATAATGACTCCCCAAAGCACATTGTAGATGAACAAATAAGACGATATATAAAAATCTTCAACACACGTCAAATAAAATATAGTACTTCCTCAAAGTACACAAAATATATCAAACTACTATATTATAACCAGGTGCATGCTAACTACAAACAGTAATAATTATAAAGAATCACATTCATACTAACATATCTTCCATGAATTCGAATAAAAAAATTTAAAATTAATTATATATTATAAAAAATTCAATACAACCATTTTAATTATTCGTAATAACTCATACCCACAAACTTTTTACGTAAAACTGACATTATATACCAATTTAAATGTTCTATGAGAGAATGTATCTCCGATAAATAACAAAACAAATATATATGTTGGGCATACGACAACTACATTATCAAGAACTCTTAGTCTACAATGTCTAAAGAGTTATAGCACATTTCTCTAATGCTTTATTTTCAATACACGGAAGGTTATTCGTGAGCATGAACGGATTTTTTTTAAAATTAGCAGACATAATAATATCTATAATTTATTCAACCAGACATGACGACAGGAGAATTTATCTTAAATGCAAAAATAAATATATATATATATATATATATATATATATATATATATACATATATATATATATATATATATATATATGGGCAATTATGTGGACGAGTGGATAGAACGTTCGCAAAATTTCTCACCTTGATCGATTTCGCAGGAAGGAGACTTCTTGATGCTATGCGATCTGGATTTGGGGCAATACCAGCATGCAACACCTTTGGAACGTACCTGAAAGCCACGTGCTAACCCAAGCCTTTTGAGTGAAAATGGGTAGACAGAACCACTAGAGGACCGTCGATAGCTGTGTTAGCACGAAGTCATAAGTCATCGTGACCAAGGGATTCAGTGGGCAGGCCTTGTTCAGATTGTTGATCACACTAGAGAACACGTTCATTCCCAAAAACTGTAACTAAGATCTGCTCATCATAGTTGCAGTATAAACCACAAGTTGGCTCTGTGGATGTTGAGCAAACACAAATATGCCTGAGCGAAAGTCTACATTAGGGATAGACTAGCCGTTTTAGTAGACAAAAATCCTCGAATACGAGTGGCCAGCCTTATATATATATATATATATATATATATATATATATATATATATATATATATATTAATAATTACACCTACCTACGCCTGCTTATATTTGGCCGCTTCATTTATCCACTATACAGCTATATATTTATATATAGTTGTCGGTACATGTATATGTACTAATTAATACATATATATATATATAAATAAATATATATATATATATATATATATATATATATATAGAGAGAGAGAGAGAGAGATAGATAGATAGATAGATAGATA
The DNA here is from genome assembly GCA_903632075.3 of Acanthosepion pharaonis. Taxonomy (NCBI): domain Eukaryota; kingdom Metazoa; phylum Mollusca; class Cephalopoda; order Sepiida; family Sepiidae; genus Acanthosepion; species Acanthosepion pharaonis. Next base: position 76,186 of record CAHIKZ030001351.1, read on the forward strand.
GATAGATTATTATATATAAACGCGTACCTATATATATATATATATATGTATAATTATTTATATATTATATGCCTGGTACTTAAAAAAAAAAGCTCAATATCAGAGATAATCAATTGTTGAACATATTTGGTTGGATAAAATTTAGCGATCGTCAGACATGTTTGACGCTTTCGCGAAAGCGTGAAACTGAGGGTCACAAACTCACATCTATCCAACCAAATATATATATATATAGGTGTGTGTGTGTGTGTGTGTGTGCGATAAAAATATAGTTTTAATGTATGCTATATTTATGGGTAATATATATATATATTTGAAATATATGGATATAGATCCGACAGTATGAAGAAAAATATACAGAAATATACGTTGACTTTATATTAACATTAATACAGCATAATTGCATATTAAGATTTTTGTTTGTTTTTTCTGTATATTTTTTTCATTATATATATATATATACCATGTATGATATTTTATGTGTGTGTTTATTTATTTTCAAAATACGTTAGATAACACAGTCTTTCCTGGAAACTGTTACAAAGTCGACAGATAGGCTAGCTGGTATTTCACTTGGTTACACTTTATAGCAATCAACAAATATAAACCCTTTTAACACATGACAGAAGTGTCTCTGGTATATGATACACTGCAACATGTGGTATGTTATGACATATGACAAGTTTAACATTTTATGTTTTGTTTTATATGAACTATCAGATGCAATGATGGATGGCACCCAATTATTACAAATCACATTAACTTGGTAATCATCTAACAACGAGATGATATTAAATATTAAAATTTTAACTCCTTGTTTTTCAGACATTTCATTGTTTCTTTTATTGGTTTGCTTATGTTTGTTTTATATAAAGACATCATCATAAAAAAATTAAAATTAATTTAGGTGGCAAAAATGATAATTACAAATTGATGTATCAGGAGGCAAAAAAAAAAAAAAAAGAAATTTGTAGACAATAAATCTTTCTGGATTTGATGGAATTTCGATTTAAAACAACATGTGTTAAGAAAAAAAAAAAGTTTCATAATAAAATTGAACAAATTCAAATAAATTTTTTTAAATAAACTTTTTTTTTTACCTTTTCATATGTTATCATCAGTAAACACACTTCTTTTTTGTTATCTATTCATATATATATATATAACAATTTTATATCTTATTTTTTATTCTCTACACTGCACATTTCCTTTTTTCAATATCTGTCCAAAACAAGTTAATCACTCTTTCCATAAATTTAAATTTCTCCTTTTGTTATACAATATCCTTTCTTTCTCCCTCTCTATTTTAAAGGTCTTTCATATTCAAATTTTCATCATTATCGAACATTCTTTATTTTACAATCCATTGAACTTTGAAGCAAGGTTTATCCCTTCTTCTTTCACAGACATCTACACATTTCCATAGGAGTAGATGTTGGCCCATTGCCCTTTCAACATTCCTTACCCTCGTCTTTTGAACAGGAATAGCCTTTTATCACTTCTTTCCTGTTTAGGATTGTAATTTCTATCTCTTTCTAATCTTTTATCATTTTCTTTCTCCCAACATTGTTATATCTTAGTGGCATTAAACATTTTCTTAGAATATAATGATTATATATATAATATTTGTATGTGTGTTTTATTTTTTTCTCTTTATCTTATGTTATCTTTTCTCACATTTTCAAAATTTTTTATTGAAAATTGTCAATATATAAATTGTCTCATCCTTTCTAATTTCAAATATGTCTCTTTCCACGAAACGCATGTTTTTCCTATATTTCTACATTTTATATCCTTTCGCCTTCTGAATGTCTTTTTCTCTCTTTCACATTTGGACTAAAGATCTTTTATCGATGTCCTTTGAAAGTTTTATATGAAAAATCCATCCATCTGCCAATGTCCTTTCCATCAAAATAATTTTATTCCTCTTTGCCTTCTTATTACCATAAAAAAATGTCAAATACGCCTTCCTTTCTTCCATTATTTCTCTCTCTTTTCCACATCTTTCAAACCCTCTTTCCTTGGAAATGTCTTTTCTCTCTCTTCACGCATTTTATACCCTCTTTCCTTTTCCAATGTCTTTTCTCTCTCTTTGATAATTTTATACCCTCTTTCCTTCTTCATTCTTTTCTCTCTCTTTCCTACATTTTATACCCTCTTTCCTTCTTCCTATGTAAACTCTACAATAAATTTTATTCCTCTTTTAGTTTCATGGTAATGTCCTTTTTTCTTTTTACATTTTAAGCATTCTAGGTCCTTCTGATTATATTTCCTTTCCTTCTCTTTGGTACAATTTAATACCCTCTTTCCTTCTTGTCCTATCCTTTCCTTCACTTTCTATATTTTATACATTTTTTTAATTTTTGCAGTATGTTCCATTCCTTCTCTTTCTACATTTTCTTATTCTTTTTTTTAACAAAATGTCCTTTCCTTCTCTTTTACATTTTTAAAAAGTTTAGTTCTCCTATCTCTCTTTAGAAATTTATACACTTCTAACACGTCTTAAATATGATGAACAGATTTTCCTTGTGTTTTTTTATTGAACATTTTACTGAAGAGGATAATTGCCTTTGTCTTTCTCTCCCTCTTTCTACATTTTAACTATTCTCAAATTAAAATTTTGTCCTTTCTTCTCTTTCATTTTAAAATGTATTATTCTTCCTATGTCTTTTCTTTTTTTCAACATTTTAGTATATATTTCCTTCTTATATATCTTTTCTCAATTAAAATTTTTATAATTTCCTTCTTCCTATGATTTTCTCTCTTTTTTATTTTTATTCAAAACTTTTTTCTGTAGATGTCTTTTTTTTCTTTTTCAAAATTTTGATAATTTTAATTTCCTTTCCTATGTCTTTTTTAACTAGAAAAAATTTTATAGAGGTTGAAATGTCAGTTATGTCAAAATTTCATAAAATTTAAATCCTCTAACAGATTTCTAAAAAAAAAAAATTTCCAAGATTTTTAAACCCTCTTTCCTTCTTAAAAATAAATTCACTTTCTATTTTTGAATAGGTTCTGAAAAGTGCCATTCTCTTTCTACATTTTATTCCTCTTTCCTTCTGAATTTTCCTTTCCTATATTTTATTTTATGTCCTCTTTCCTTCTTCTAAAATTTTTTCTTTAGAACGGATTTATAAAAGTTTAATAAAATATAATGTTTTTTTGATCCTTTTTACAACAATAGAAATATTTTCCTTCTGCCTATGTCCTTTCCTTACTTTCAACATTTTATATCCTCTTTCCTTTGCCTATGTTTTTTTTAGACAATATTTTATATCCTATATTTTCCTTTTGACACAATGTCCTTTCCTTCACTTTCTACATTTTAAAATATAAATGGCAAAAATTTATGTCCTTTCCTTCTCTTTGCCATATATATATATATATATATATATATATGTATATTTCCTTATATATATATATTTATATAATTTCCTTTTAATATGTATTGGTAAATCTTACACATACATATGCAAAATATATAAATAAAATATATAAACATATATACATACATATACATATATATATTTTATAAAAAATAATTCCAAGAGGATAGAATCCAGGTAGAACTCAATGTCCAGGATTTATAAAAGGCTTTGTCCTTTATTCCATGCTCATAATTTATTCCATTCAATTTAAATACCATTCTTTTTATCAGACCTACAAATTCAAAAATCCTTCAAAATCTTCCTTATATAAATATATATATATATATATATATATATATATATATATATATATATATATATATAAATAATTAACCAGAAAACAGACCACTTTATTTTACCAATTCAATAATTTATTTGAGAATCAAAATCCTTTTTAAAGGATTTCCGGATCTTCAGGTAACATTTTCCAACAACGAAATGAAAGGAAAAATGGGATTAAAAATTGATGGGTAGTGTAATTTTTGTAATTTAACCACTTCTTTCAATTTTTATTATCGAAACAATTTAAATATTAGCTTTTTTTCATTGAGCTCTATTTTTTTTCATCCATTTTTTGGAATTACCCATTTTATTTATCAAGTTTTCAATTTTTTTATATATATTATATATATATATATATATATGAAATATAAATAAATAAATATGTTAAAACAAAACATCAATCTTTTTTATTTTCTTTTTATAAAATAAATATTTTCATATAATATATTTTATATATAAAAATATATATATATTATATATATTTCAAAATTTATTTTATTTTTTAAGAAATGGACTTAAATGGGTGATATATATATATAATATATAAACAATGTGAAGTTAGATATTTAAAATTAAGTGAACTGTTATGGGGAATTTAGATTATATTTATGATTCAAAATATCATATATGAATACATTAGGGAAAAAGACATTTTTCTAATCATAGACTGAGCTTAAATAGTAAAAAAATCTTTTAAATGTAACTGCTTTGTTTGACTATTACTTGAAGTTTCAAGAGAATCTGAGAATTTCTCCAATACGGAAAAGAATGAAAATATAAAGTTTGGATTTTTATATTTAATATGCAAAACCTATAAGTATTTACGAACATTACAATAAAAGAAAAATTTTTTTGTTAAAGTATTAAATAGACACGTGTTGTTTAATGTTATTAAATGGTTTGCTGTAAGTTGTAAATAAATGTCATTTTTTTTTTACATTTGAAATGCCTCTCCAAGTTAACAGGTGATTCCTTTTCTTGTATTAGATGGCTTCCAGCATGAATGACAAACAATATGAACGTTTCTAAATTTCTGATGGAGTGAATTGTGCCATGATTGTTTTTTTCGAACAAAATAATTTCTTCCAAAACAAACTCTACTGAACTGTGAATTTAAAATAAAAAAATAAATAATGCATATGCATGAAATTAAAAATAAAAAATTTCAGAAAAACAATTTATTTCATTTCTTCTCTCTCTCAGATATAATATATATATATATATATATATATATATATATATATATATATATATATTATATATTATATATATATAATATATATATATATATATATATGTATGTTCTTCCAATCAATATATATAAAATATATATATATATATATATATCAATATATATATATAGAGCAAATAATTTAAATAAAAAAACAGACCACTTTAAGGTTCCATGTAATAAATTATTTCACCACAGCCCTTTTTAAAGGACTGTGGATCATCAGACTTTACTTCCAAAGGTTGAAAAAAAATGAAAAAAAAATTTACACATTTTTGACGGGCCGTATTAAAATATGTAAATTAACAAAGTGAGGGGGGGGGAGAAGAAATGAGTGAGTTAGATGTAATTTAAAATTTCTATTTTTATACTTAAAATTACTTGAGGAGGTCCAGACATGGACACATTTAAACGGTTAACTTAACGGAAGTTATATATTGATATTGAAGGGGTAGAGGAGAAAAAAAACATAAAAAGAAAAAGAGAGAAGGAAGTCATGAGAGAAGGTGTCACTAATTTTCTTTGGAAAAAAAAAACAGGTTAGAAACAGATGCTGTTATTTTGTTTTACTTTGAAAGTGTTATTTTGGGGGTTCATAAAGATTATAATGTTTGATATAAATTTGAATGTCTAAATTGTCTACAAAGAATTTAATTTGATGTTTGTTAGTGATTTAAATTTTGAAAAATTTTTGGGATTTTCTATGAAATAGTCGATTAGAAAAATATTCATAGAAAGTACATTAAAAGTATAAAATTTTATTTTAAAATATCCTTTTACTTCTAGTAATCTTTTTTTTTATCTTTTTAAAAATTTTTATTATTGATTATTAAGTTGACATCTCTATCCGTTTGAATTTTATTCATGAATTTAACTCGTGACTGTTTCTAGATAGGTAATCTCTTTTACTTAAAGTTTAGTTAAGTTAATATGGGGTAATATTTGAAGGTAATATTAAAGATCTTGCTCTGTCATATACTGTATACACACCCATGCAAACCTCACACATATATACGTTCCTTTACTTGTGCAATCACTCATACAGGTACCCATGTACCGATATACATAGGTAATTTCATGTATTAACACCTACATAAATATCAACAAATTTTCAAATTTAGATATTTTATCCTCAATAATGTTTATTAAAGGGTAATATATTTCAATTTAAATTAAATTATCAATTTAAAAATTTACCTCCATATTAAAAAGAATTTTAAACTCACACTTCCAGTTGAAGAATATTAAAGAAGAAAATGAGATAAAACATTAATAACAGAACTGTAAGTTCTTATATAATATTCTATATATCCATAGATATACACATACACACATATATACATATCCGTACACATGCACACACACACACATATATACATATCCATATATATATATATATACATATATCTATATATACACATACACACATACATATATATATATATATATACATATATATTTGATATACACACACAAACATACATATATTTTACACACATACACACATATATACATGTATATATATATATATATATACATATATATATACACATATACATATATAGCCACACATACACAAATATATATATACATATATACATCCACATATGCATGCAAAATACATATCAAAATCCTATTTAATTAAATTTTATACATATATACACATATATACATATACATGTAGATACATATACACATACACACACATACACAAATATATACATATACATATATACATCCACATGTGCGTGCATGCAAAAAACATATCAAAATCTATACTTAATTACATTATTATATCTATATTCTCCCATATTAAATATATGAACTCACAAATTCTTATATTTATACATACATACATATACAGATTACCAGCCATCCCATATTAACAACATCTTTTATGGCAATTTCTCGCACATTCAGGCTGGTAAATATTGTTAATACTGTTTATTATAAACAGAGGAGTTACTTAAATATTTCTATCTATTAAAAAAAAGTATGTATAAATTAAAAAATATCTTAAAATAATTTTCGGACTTTGTCCATTTCATAATGTAAGACAATTTTATCTGTTGCACTCTCTCTGTCTGTCTGTCTGTCTCTCTCTCTCTATTTATATATATATATATATATATATATATATATATATATATATATATATATATATATGTGTGTGTGTGTGTGTGTGTGTGTGTGGAATTTTAAACAAAATAAACAATTGTTAAGGGAGTTCACTACAGTGGCATGCCGGAGAATGCGAAATGAATGTCAGTCTTTGGGGGTTGGGTGTGGCGGGATTAGAGTCCCTTATCTTGAATCCTGTTTCATGGAACACTTTATCGAAGATGTTGATATTTGTGTTCTAGATCATTTTTATCCCAATTGTCAACAACTATTTCATCATCATAATCATCATCATAAGAAAGAAATAAGTTTTGAAAGAAAGAAAAAAGAATAAAAGTAGAGATTTATATAAACGGAAAATAAAGGAACAAAGGAAAGAAAAAAAAAATTAAAAAGAAAGAAAGAAAATTAAAAAGAAAGAAGGAATGTAACAAAGAAAGGAAGAAGAAAATTTAGAAAGAAAGAAAGAAAAAAGAAGGAAGGAAATTTAGGAAGAAAGAAAAAAGAAAGAAGGAAGAAAATTTAAAAAAAAAAAGAAAGAATGAAAGAAATAAAGAAAGAAATTTAGAATAAAAGAAAGACGGAAAGAATCAAATTTAGAAAGATAGAAATAAAGAAATGAAGAAAGAAAGAAATAAGGAAATTTAGAAAGAAAGAAAAAAGAAAGAAGTAAAATTAAAACGAAAGAAAGAAGAAAAGACAGAAAGAAAGATGGAAATTAGAAAGAAAGAAAGAATGAAAGAAAGAAAGAAAGAATGAAAGAAAGAAAGAAAGAAAGAGAGAAAGGAGGAAAGAAAGAAATTTCGAAAAAAAAGAAGGAATGAAAATTTCGAAAAAAGAAATAAAGAAGGAAGGAAGGAAATTTAAAAAGTAATATAGAATGAAACAAAGAAAGAAAGAAAGAAATTTATAATGAAAGAAAATCAAAAAGATAGAAATAAATAAAGAAGGAAATTTAGAAAGAAAGAAAAAAGAAAGAAGGAAAATTAAAACGAAAGAAAGAAGAAAAAAAAGAAGGAAAGTAGAAAGAAAGAAAGAAAACTATAAAATAAGAAAGAAGGTTATGAAGAAAGAAAGAAACCATAGGAAAAAAATCCCCAAAATAAATAATTATAACGACAAGTACGACTCAAGAAGAATTTAAATGAGGGAAAGACTGAAGGATTCTAAATTTAAAATTTAAGGAAAGAAAGAACGATTTAGACAAAAAGGAAACAAAGAAACCAAGAAAAAGAGAAAAAAGTGGAAGGATAAAGAAAGAAAGAAAGAAAGAAAGAAAGAAAGAAAGAAAGAAAGAAAGAAAGAAAGAAAGTAATAAGTAAACAAATAATTAAAAAGATTGATATGCGCTGCTTGTCCGGGGTTGGTTTTCTCTCAAGATGGACTGAAGACAGTCAAAGAAGACGAGAGGCGACTGTTGCAGGCGAGATATTTTATTGATGCCAGCAGTTGACCCACTATTAGTAAGTTCTGGCAAAATGGTAGACTATTATCGCGGAATTTGCGCTCCTGGCCAAAATAAAAAAGACGCTGATTCTTTGAAACTCTCACGCTATTATTTCCCCCTCTTTCTCTATATCTATCAGGACACAACATGTCAGCAGACTTATTGATAATGTCGATTGAAACGAGATCTCGTGCTTCGCGCCGACGGGGAAAAATGTGGGAGATTTTGGATTTTAATCGAGATGAGCCAGAGTTAAGATTTCAAAACAAAGCTTCGACAGTCTTCAAAAGCTTCGACAGTCTTAAAACCAAATTATTATCGTGAAGGAAAAGAAAATTAGCTTTTATTCCGATTATTATACACTTTTTTTAAAAATAAAAATATATTTATGTGACGCATTTTCCTACGACTCAAACTACGGAGGATTATGTAATAAAATGAGTATCAAAAAATGAAATTTAAAATCGCCATTTTTTTTCGATACCTAAATAATACTATTATTCATATTGTTCATTCATTTCACAGTTAATCTTCCATATATAAAATTATTTTTTTTAATCATTCATTTATTTACCAATACCCATATCTCTGTCTTTTATATACTCACTCAATAAAAAGCACAAGAGCCACTCAAGGTTGATGGTTACCAGGACCGGTGCAATGCCTCGTGCCACCACCGGATTAACGACACAACTTCCCAACTCTATGGTATGGAAACTCTGATACATCTCCTTTTTCATAAGGCAGCATTCATATAGAAGACATCTTTTATAGTGACCTAATTACATACAATAATGAATCATATGTAATATACATGAACAATTCAACTAGAAAAATTGAAAATAATCATAATCTATGTAAGTACAAATTAGAGACATGTCATAATAGATCGTTCCATTTTAAATAAATCAACAATTTTGCAGCAATTTTTAACATCAACTTCAGATTTTTCTTGTTAGAAAGTTAAATAATTTTGAAATATTCAACATTACGGATAAAAAAATAGTGAATTTTATGTAGTGTTTTTTTTTCCGAGACTTAAACTTTGAAAAACAAATTTACAGATTTTGACAAAAATAGACCCTAGAAAGTCGTCAAAATCCGCAAAAATGTGTCACCCTTTAATAGTCAGTTGTGCGTAGTTTAATTCGTAAAGTATATAAGAAAGATATAAATAATGTACATAATACCTCATCTCATTTCAAATGTAGGCAGAAAAAAAAAACAAATGTTTATAAGATAGTTTCCCCAATGCAGTCCCCCACCATTTGGGGGTTGTACGCGCCAACCATGATGGTTACTGTGAAAATGATAATAACGAATGATGTACACCTTTGCGCAAATTAAACAAAACAAAAATCTCCTGAGCCGACCGAGCATAGAAATGAATACATTATGGGAACCAGTAACAAAGAGTGTCAGAGAAAAGCGATAATAGCAACAAAAATTGCAATATGAACTCTGGTAAAAATTAACATTTGGCACCCTAAGATTACTGATAATTACTAATGTTAACAGCAAAAAATTCAATATGAGCACTGCTAAAAATAGTTGCTGAAGACATTAGATTTATAATACCCAGAAATTCATACACAGATGTCCTCAAGGACACATGGCACAATGGAAAAAAGCGTTAGTTACATCTAGTGATAGGACCCAAAGTGTGTGAGTTCAATACCCGGTTGAGGCATTGGAGAAATTTGAGAGAATTGAGATAATAAACATTGGAACAGAACAGTCTAGAATTTTTAACGAAATAAAGGAGACATTCCAACCACTGATATCCAAATTTAAATAAAGATGGCAATAGTCGAATAATGTAAATAATGTACATAATGAATCTCAGAAATAACAGTCAAAACCAATAATTCTTTTTACTTTTTTGTATTTTAATGAAACGAAAGTCTTTAAAGGGTTCTAGCTCATTTTCGATTAAATTTCCAATAAAGGCCAATCAACCACTTCCAGTGTGAAGAAAGTAACGCAGCGTACAATGGCCGTGGGACAACTAACTGTAATGGTAAGATTGAAAAAGGTTTCGGTTCTAAAATTCTAAAAAATCATTGGCTACGGCAGACTCGCGAAAAATTCCAGACAATATAATTGCTGAAACTTTGTGACTATAACAGCCAAAGATGAGTACTCAACATTGCAATGATTTTAATTTCACATATTACCTGCAACAAAGAAACAAATTAAACTCATTACTTCATCCGAAAATCTAAAAACATTCAATATGATCACCCCCAACGATACAACATTCCATACCTGGCATTCGTATTTAAAATAGATGCCCTTTTTATTCATTGAAATGTATTAGAATTATCGGCAGGTTCGCCTTTCGTCTCGTTCACACTCCTCTCCGGTCTTGTTTCCTGTTTAGGATTAGGTTTCCGGTTCCTTTTAAAGTCTGCTTCAGTTGTGTACAGTTAATGATTGTTCTTTCCTACGCTAATATAACTCCACATAGTGACCCTCTACCATGAGTGGCTCTTGGACTTTATATTGTGTGAACATTAGTAAAAAAAAAAAACAAAAGAAAAAAGAATACCGAAGAAGGCCAGATCTGATTTTTGTCCCAGCGTCTCTTCCACTTTCCAAAACAACCTTCAACATCCTATTTCGGGTTCTCCATCTACTACCTTGTCTCTTTTATTGCAACCTTGTCTATGATGTTTTAACGAAGTTATTTTCCCTTTGGGGGGATACAGTAATTTTGATTGGAAAAGATTCAATGTTGGAGAAATCGATAGACCTTGAGGATGAGATTTTTGGCAATATTAAAACTTTGTGTCCCCCACCACACAAAAAAACGGTGTTTCGAAAAGATTTTTTTTTCCGTTGACACTGTTTTTATTTTATATTACTGATATTCACTCATTAATGCTTATCTGTAAAATTATAAAAAATATGTGGGCCACATACAATGCGATATTTATTATTACCACTTTATAAAGATTTATTTCTCATTTGCCAGCCGGTTCGAACTTTATAAAATGGTATGTAATAAGTATTTAATTTTAGTTGGTTCAAATATTTTTTATATTTATTTCTTTATAAATTGGTAAATGATAAACATTTCATTGTATTAGTTGGTTTGTATTTTGCCGTAAATATAAAATTGTTCTTGCAAATAAATAGTCTGATTTTTTCCCTTTTCGATCCCTGCAAAAATGCTTTGATGGCGAGGTGGGGGAACTTTCTCTAAGGAAAATAAAATTCAAGAATTGGTCGAAAACCTTTTTCATTAAAAGCTGCATAATTTCAGTCAAATCTAACAATTGGCAACGACTCATTACAAATAATGGTGAATATATCTTCTTTTTCTTGTATCTCTTCAGCAAGTAGACGTTCAAGGTTCTCCACAACTTCCTATCCATTATAGCTCTTTTTGCCATAGATCCGACTAACCCTTTGCGCTATCCATTATTCATAGAATTTGGTCAATTAGCCCGCTGCCTTTCCCTATTCATTTTGTTTTCGATACATCTTGTGTGTGTCAAATTCTCCAAGAAATTTTGGCTGTCGTTCTATTTATGGGTATGTGTCCTTTGTGTTTCTATTTTCCTTAAGACGTCTTTGTTCTTTACTCGCTCCGTCCATGTTATTCTCAGCATCCTTCTGTAGGAGTATATTCCTGCTGCGTCCATTCTTCTCAAAATGTAAACCTACTTTATATCTTGAAGATATCTTTATTCGATAAATAAAAACGGAAATTATTTATGACTCAACCTTAATAGTTTCAAAGACCTTTACTGTAGTTGAGTTCAATGCTCAGTTAGTGCCCATCACATGTGGATTTGTGTCAGTCCCAGCTACGCTTAGAAAACAGCTATAAATATCCGCCCGTCAAAAGTGCAGAACAAAGGGAGAAAACCGCGCGCAAGATTTATGGGCAAAGACGACACAGAAGCCGTAACAATGAATAAGAAACATCAGATCATAGCGGCGAATATAAAGAGGAAGTCATTGGATAGAGACTTTGATTTCTAATCTCGGGAAATAAGGTAAATAAAAACGAATCGGACGGGGTTAATTTATGGTCAAGCATTTAGATGAACAATGCAGTGATTGGACGGGAGACCAGACTGTCAGCGGTAAAGATGACTAAAGCTATGTAATGCGTTGGCATTCGATAGAAGGAAGAAAATAAATTATGAATACTGAGGCGAAAAGAGCGGGAAAGGATATAAAGTACTGTAAGAAAGAAAAATGGCGGCAGAAAATTGTAGAATAAAAGATATTGATTGCAGGAAAGAATGTTAGAATAAGATAAAGTTTAAACACTACGAAAATAGAGGAATAAGTAATATAGGAATTTAAGAAAAAAACTACAATAAAATGAATAATTAAATATAAATAAAAATATACAAAATAAAAAAATAAAAATAAATAAATACAAGTAAAATAAATTAATCCAACTCCCCCTACTCGTCAGTGTGTTTGCCCATAGTAACACATTTTGTCCTAATCATTCTAACCTATCTGATGGTCTAGTTAGAAATCCCGTTTCGAAAGAAAAATCAGAAAAAAGGGAAAATTGAACGTCTTTGGCTAGATGTCTCGTCAGTATTCTCATAATTTAATGGCCGACTATTCTTGCTTGATAAATTTTCTGAACTTGGAATTGTTTTCGCCACCATTCTTTCTTCTGTTGTTCTTAATTTTTATTGAAAGCATGCCACCCAAGCCCACTATTTGGTAAGGGCGGTAGATTGGCCGTTGACCAACCCCCCCCCCACCAGGTCGATGCTTGGACTTAAGGTAAGCTGTACATTCACTTGTTATCATGAGGAAGAAAGCGGACTAACACTCGCTGCCACGTATGTTGGGGCATTTATTATGACATAGCAATAAATCCGGATAACCTTATTTTCTTCAATTTCTTTTTAGAATAGACAATGGGACTGATACTAAGTTAAAACTTAATGTTGCGAAAGGGTAAATTGCAAGTGTCAGCCAGGACTCTTTGCAAATTACCTCCCCCTCTCGTCGTTACTTCTGTTTTTGTTGTTGTTGTCTCTGTTATATGTAATAGGAGTAGGTAGGCTTTCCTACCGCCCGGTCAACACTCCTCCCACTTCTCTTGGACATGAGTAGAGGCTTACCCCTTATTTCTTGTTTAGGAAGGGGTTCCCAGTACTCTCTCTCTCTCTCTCTCTCTCTCTCTCTCACTGGCCTCTGTATCTCTAGTTGCTTTGATCTATCCACTACCCTTCTCCTCATACGTTCTTCTATCACTCCTATCTGATCTTGCTCCAAATTTTCTGTAACCCCTTGCGTCCTAGTGGCTTTCCGCCTTGCTTGGGGTGAAACGCTTAAAAAAAAACACATACACATATATCGATACTTGTTTTGTTTATAACTGGATGGAAGTAGCGGAATTGGGGCATCCAGTGCGTATCGAAATCACTATATATATGAATACATCTGGGAATGCTCCTGTTTGTGGTCGTAAGGTCTCTTTTTCATTTACACACACACACACACACACACACACACACAAAGAGAGAGAGAGAGAGAGTCAAATCCATTACGTTCACTTACGTGCTAATACCTTTGGGAAATGTATTAATACTCTTCTTTCCCCTCCAGCTATGGTTAAATAGCAGGACAGACTGGGTTCTATAGCCTTGGATGTCAACTGGTCTAGGAGAAGGAAAACTGTGAATTCAAAACCAATATTATAGCGAGAATCTAGACATTAAAGTAATAAGGGAAGAGGAAGAAACATTAAAGGAATAAAGAAATAATAAAAAGAAAAAGAAAAGGAAAAAAAGCCAGGGAGGAAAGAGGATAAGGAAGAAATAACACGTTAACAAAGGAGTAGATGTGGGAGTGTCTGGTTGAATGAGACAGTTAAAATAACTTTGACTTATATTTTAAAATATTAACCACTTAGTTTTGAAACAGAATCACACAATTAATATATATATATATATATATATATATATATATAATGTGTGTGTGTGTGTGTAGTAGTAGTAGTAGTAGTAGTAGTAGTGGATAGCGGCTAGGATTGAAGAATCAGAGAACCGAGTTCGAATTGCAGTCGAAGCCATTACACTCACTCACGTGCTAATACCCTTGGAAAAGCTATGAATCCTCTTCTTTTCCCACAATTATTGGTAAATAGCTGGGTTCTATAGCCTTGGATGGCAACTGGTCTAGGAGAAGGACAACTCTGAACTCAAAACCTGCGGAGGGTCGTTTGGGGACGTTGTGGCACCTGGTGCACCATGTCTCTGTATTCGGCCCTTCTAAAAGTGTGGACGATTCTGAACAAGACCTTCACCACTATAATCAAATCATACGTTCTGGTGTCTTGCTCTCGGTTACTAGGAACTGAGTTCCTTGCTCATCATACGCCGATAAACGTATACTCGCGTATCATGCGACCTATGAAGACTTACATTTTGAAGCTGATAAGATTACAGTAAATAGCGTAGTGAGGGCCAGCAGTACATACACTGATTTTATATCTCGGGAATGATGCGACTCCCTCAAAATTAGCTTTAAAATTAGGTCTTCAAAAGGTGCATATTACGTGAGTATATACGACATGTATTTTAATTTTGATATCAGTGTATATGTAAGTACCGTGAAGTATTTGAACATCCTACAAAATATTTTTCTTTAATATTTAGCAAGTGGCAAGAAAAACTTTTATGATTAGTCAAGTAGCTTTCTGAATGCCTGTCTCAAGTACAAACTTGTAAAAATTAATTGAAACAACTTCTTTAGTTTTCTTTTTTTCGCCATTCGGTCAGTTTTTGACCCACTGGAGTGACAGGGTGTAATCGATTTTTATTTTTTCCTCAAATTAGGCAATTTGCAGTGGTGTGCAGTAATATTTTCGGGGTGTGTGAGGAAAAATTCTTTAGCCTTGGAAAATATTGAGTCATCCGTGATTGCATTAAATTTTATCACCCCCAGACACTATTGTTCCAACTGTAGTTGTCTTACGGCCATTGTATGTGATGGACGTTACACGAAGTACGCGAACGGAAGTACGCGAACGGAAGTTCTAACATTGGATGATGACACTGGCAAGCCTTACTAAAGAGCGAATCCACGTTTTGCCCAGAAACTGTCCTGTTTTAAATCCAATCGAGAATCTGTGATCAATCTGCAAGGAACGACTTCGTGGAATGGACATACGAAGTACTAATATGTGCATTGGGTCATGTTTCATTGGAAAAATATGACAAGAAAGTAAATAATAACGGAATTATTCGTTTTGTTTCAATTAATTTGTACAAGGGTATAACTACAAGATTTTCATTAGCCATAATATTTGTGTAGATTACGAGCAGTTCTACTTGTCGACTGAAAATAAAATGAAACTTTTGCATAATAAATTTTTTCAAAGTCATTTTTTAATAGTTACTAATAGTGACTTTTTTTTAATTCGATCTTTAAAAATAAAACTTTTTGTTTACTTTCTGTTTTTATTTATCCTCGAAAAACTAAAAGGAAATCTAAGACAATGCATAAAAATAAAATTAAGTATTAAATGATATAATGATATTACTTTAAGCTGGCACAGTGAAGTAATAGACAGTGGTTCGTATTGGGGAATATAGTTAAACAGAGATTGGGCTCTATAGCATTGGACAGCAAGGAAAACTACCTGCAGCCTTGTTGGTCATGCGTCTTTAACTTACATCAACATCTCCGGCAGCAAAGTACCTGGTTTTGAGGATTTAAGGAGCGTAGAACCACTTCTTAATTGCTGCTGTTCTAAGGTCTTGGTGTGGTAGCACTTGTTAGGGTTCTAGCTATGGGCAAACGAAGGTCGAAACACAATGAATGTATAAAAATAGATTTTTATAGTAAAACAACCAGCAATACATTTTTGGAAATAAATAATATTACATGCAAAACATTTTAGGGGTTAAAAATATTAATATCAATACATTTTTGAGAAAAAATGTATTGATATACATATCCTATTCATACGAGTCTACCCCCAAAAAAATTCGGCATTAGATAATGCATTGAGGTTGATATGCCGTAAAAACAAAATAAACCAAATCAACATCCCCGGTGAAAAAAAAAAACAAACTGCCAAGCGATTGCACTATTCGGGTTTGAATGCCATCCTTGGACTACAAATTTGAGATGGAGAGTAGCGGTTACAACAGAACCGCAAAATACACTAAATAAATGAATCTGAATAAACGATGATGATACTAGTTTAAATAGAGCATTATAAACATCACTGTAAGAATGATATATCAATTCCACACAATACGAATGGAAGTCTAAGCAACTAAAAAAATAAATAAATAACAAAGCGAGGTAGTAACTTCTGGCATTAGGAATTATCAGTACCTGTCTATATTTCTGAGATGAGGTATTGTGTACACTATTTACATTATTCGGACTATTGTCCTCATCTTTGTCGCCATATTCATTACAACGTTTCGGCCGTTGTACGCTCCGGCCTTCTTCAGATGGTTGGAATGTAGAACTTAACCCTTTATTTCGCTCACTGAGATAGACTGCTGTAGTTCCACGTGCCATGTTTAATGGATGTCAGTTATCAGTTATCTCCTGTTAATTTCCCTCTGAAATTTATCCACTGTTTTAACCGGGTATTTAACTCACACTCTTTGGGTCCTGTCACTGGATATAACTAACGCCTTTACCCACTCTGCGATGTAAATAAGAGTAGGAAACGCTAGACATAATGAAATTGGAAAGGTACAATTTATAGGATTTGATTACCAAACAAGGGGGGCGTATTATGGGTCAGTAGAAGCATTTTCCCACATTTTCAGCATAAATTTTGGGGTGCGTATTATGGATGAAAGCATATTATACATGGTGAATTATGGTAAACTGATTGAGCTTCAGAAAATTTAAATTGAGTCTTTCAGAATGTCTAATTTCAATGCCGATTTGGTTCTGAAGTTGTACAGTAAATTTCCAAACAATTATCGCTGTTGGTTTTGGCGCGAATATTTGTCGCTTATTTGCTATTAAATTGTTGGTAGTTCACTTTTATGAAAACTTAGAAATAGGAGTTGTATCGAAATATTCTATTTAATAAATAAATAAATAATATCTAAATTATGGCGGGCCGTAGTGATGCGCAAGCCATTTCCCTTCCCATAAAATCTCTTTGGCCCATCGCTCTGAAAATAATGTTAACTAATTTTATTGTAAGGATAATATGAATTAATATTGCTTTGTTAATTCGTATAACAAATCATTCCTTAAACACATTCGCTTAATACTATTTCATATTCCATTACGCTTGAGGGACACACATTAACTCAGCTCCCTCTCAGGTAATACCTCACCTTCGGGGTGGAGCTAGTGTCAAAACTCCGTATCTGAGGCGTCCTCAAAAAGATGAATGGACAATTTTACTGGTTCAATTAAACTTTAAACTCGGCCCTGTGCCAAATTTCTTTTGAGTGGGTGTGAAGATAGGTAAATTGACTTTAATCCCCCAAACCCCACAAAATATTCATTTGACGGACCTGGAGATAGTGTTGTCATTGTAGCTAAGGCAACCTTTTTAGTTAAGATTTTTTTACTCACAAAAGGAGCACCGACTTCTAATAACACTCTTATTTTAATTTTTTCAAACACAAAATATTATTTTAATTCTTCAAATTCCTAAATAAATTCGTCCTCGGTCTTTTGAACGGGAGTAGGGATTTATCCATTGTTTCCTGTTTAGGATTGGGTTTCCGGTTCCTTCTAAAGATTACTCATTCTCTTTCACTCGAAATACCCCCCCTTGCGTCTTAGTGACATTATCGCCTTGCTTGGGGCGAATTAATAAAAATAACCCTTAAATATATCTTTTTACGGGTTTAACTATTATAGTTTTTGAAAAAACATCTCTGTCACACAAGCATAAACCAACAAACAAGAAAAAAACAATTTTATATTAGAGATAGAAATGATTGGAAGAGAGTGCAAGAGAGAGAGAGAGAGTGCAAGGGAGAGAGAGAGAGTGCAAGAGAGAGAGAGAGAGAGTGCAAGAGAGAGAGAGAGAGATGGAGAGGTGCTAGAGGAAGAGTTATTAGAAATAGAGAGAATGTTTGAAAAGAGAGCAAGATTTAGACAGAAAGAAGGAGAAAATGCCCGGATATATATATATATATATATATATATATATATATATATATATATATATATATATTATCTTTATTTTCCTTTGTGGTACGTTAAAAGATAGATTAAGCCCATGATACCGACATATAAAACCATTCCCAACTGATGTCTGTTCACACGTGCATGTAAACATTGGCATTATTTTCACGGGCGGAAGTGGACAAACTATAGAGCTCTCAGGTAATGAAACATTCTGCCCGTCGGGTTTCACTAATCAGCAAATAATAGGTCCTGTTTTTTGTGTTTTTTTTTTTTTTTTTTTTTTTTTTTTTTTTTCTTGTTTTTTTTTTTTTGGTTTTTGTTTGAGAGAAAAACCTTCCCTGACACCGTGTCTTTGTACAATGACCAATACGCATGATTGACTTTCGATAAAAAGCTACAATGACAACGATATCTCGAGGCTCGTCATGAGAATGTTTTGAGTCGGGCAACACTTAAGTCACTGTATTTATCTTCACATCCACACAAATGAAATATGACACAAAGCAGAGGTTAAAGTTTTTAAATAATAATAATAATAATAATAAATTGCCTCCTTATTGATATTGCAGTTCCTTTAAACTGCAATGTATGTTTGAAGATCTTGAAAAAGCTATCAAAATACAGGAATCTTGAAGTCGAAATCTCAAAAATGTAGCAAATGAGAACATCAACAATCCCCTGTTGTAGTTGGAGCCCTCGGATTGATTGGAAAAGATTCCAAAAGATTCATTGAAGGGATTCCAGTTAGCCTTAAGAAATACCAAAAAGTTGTTCTCATGAATGCAGCCCACACCTTATGAAGGGAATTATCTATGTAAAATGTGTTTACTTTTTTTTTAATTGCTCAACGGAAAATGCCATTTCTGACCTTAGGTCTCTTAGCGGCAGCCGGAAAAATGAGTACACACCAGAAATCAAAGAAAATAAAACAGTAGTAGTAGTAGTAGTAGTAGTAGTAGTAATAATAATAATAATAATAATTCTTGTGTTTATTCAGGGATCAGTTACAAAATAGTCCAGTACTCTTTTGGGGAATGTTTCATGTACAGAGTAATGAACATAGCCCAATCCCGAGGGAGAGGTATTACCTGGGAATTCTGGGAGAGACGATACGTTCTTTCGAAGCACCAAGAAATTTACGGACTTGGGTTTATATTTTATGTGCATTTGATCACACTTCATATATATATATATATATATATATATATATATATATATATATATATATATATATATATATTATTGCACTGTAGGTTGATAAATGAAATAAAATTGATAAAGAAAATAATAATAATAAAAAATATAAATACATTTTCCCATAATGTTAAGAATAAAAGAAACGGAAATATGATAGTGTCATCTTAAGGCGATGGTGGTTAATTCTATAAAAATATAAACATTTTACGCTCTCTTTCTCCCTTATGTTCCAATATGTAGAACCACGTGGTAATTATGTTCCCACGAGAGAATGTTAGTTTCCCCCGGTCCATTGACAGTTGAACTCTCCTTTCTCTTTCTAACTCATGGTGCAGGCGCGTGTCTTCCCAAAACATCCTCTTATGAGGTAAGGCAAGCTTTCTCTTTGGTTGTTCCAAGTCAGAGCATGGCGGACTTGGGCGCGACCATTATAAAGATGCTTAAACTTAATTCACCTAACTTCTAGACCAAGAAAAATAAAACCGACATTCCATTTTAACCTTCCAACGGAAATGTAAATACAAACTTTTTCCTTGTGTGTATAACTGTTCCGATTTTTATAAATACGAGCAAGTATACACGACATTAACAGAAAATAATAGCGATAACTATAGTAAATTTAAAGCCAAAGTACCTATAATTCCATAAAACATTATATTACAGAGAATGTTTTCCTACTTTTTTAAACATTTACTTAAAAATTGTACAAAATGGCGATCATGTTATATTCTACAAGTAAATTTTACAGATATGTCCAACGTAGAACGAAATTAGATAAACTTCCCTCTGTCTGCCAACCTGTTAACTCCTTAAATAAACAGCAACCACCATGTTAAAAAAATGCATTTCTGCGATATTTATACTTAAAGTAAGTAATATTTGTTGCAAAACCGATTAATTAATCTTTAAATCAGCTAAAATTCTGAAATAAATTTTCAGAAAAGTATATTTTATTTTTTAAAAAAATTCCGAATAAAAGAATTACATTGTGATAGAATATGAATAAAATGGCAATAAAATCAACAATTTTAGTAATTTCAAAACGAAATCTCCTTCCTGATAATGTAAATTAATCTTGAAATAGAGTAAAATATTTTGCTTATTTAAAAATATTAGATTTAGTCTGTTAGTTTCAAACAAAACCAAATGGTTCGGGAAAAGTTTTCATTTCTAAAAATTTATTCTAAACCTTAGGTATCGCAAATATGTGGAGGTCCCTATATATATATATATATATATATATATATATATATATATATATATATATTGTGTATATTTAGGCAGCAATTTTTCATTAATTCATGTTTCATTATATAATATAGACAAGTTTATTTTAAGTAAGTTCCTTTCATGTTGTCTGATAAGCTTAATAACATTATCAATGAAAGTCGAAAGGAAATCACCATATTGATACATATTTAAATCCAATGTAAGTTTTCGGGTTACATAAGCCATTATCAAAAATGACAATTACTTTTCAATATATCAAACAATACACGGACGAAACAATAATGATAGTCTGTTTTTGTTGCATGAAAAATTTCAAAGCAACGACTAACTCGTGTATACGAAACGCAGAAGCGAAAATTAATTAATGTATTAATTATGGGAAGCCGTTAGTATAAAGCAATGGCTTCTGTTATCAATTATAGGCATTTAAGAATATTTGTGGAGATTTCGTAGTTTATTTCGTTCAGGTTAAGTTTCAACTGTTTCATGTATATAACTTCAAGAATTTTTAGCATTTGTTTATTTTTTTCATGTTTAATTATAGTTGTGTTGTCAACGAGGATTTTCCGGAATTGTGTACGCAGCTAGGGATGTTGTTTTAAATGCCTAAAAATGTTAGAGTTATCATTCAAATGTAGAGTCAAGCGTCGTGAAAGCGAGTTTGTGGTGTGACCAACATAAATATCATTAAATCCATATTATTTAATTAGTCGTGACTTTGAAATATTTCATGCAACAAAAACAGACTATCATTATTGTTTCGTCCGTGTATTGGTTGGTATATTGAAAGTAATTGTCATTTTTGATAATGGCTTATGTAACCCGAAAACTTACATTGGATTTAAATATGTATCAATATGGTGATTTCCTTTTGACTTTCAATGACAATGATATTATGCTTATCAGACAATATGAAAGGAACTTACTTAAAATAAACTTGTCTATATTATATAATGAAACATGCATCAATGAAAAATTGCTACCTAAATATACACAATATATATATATATATATATATATATATATATATATATATATATATATATATATATTTTATAATTGTGTGTGTGTGTGTGTGTGTGTGTGTGATGATTGAGTTGAGCATGAATCATTCTGTATCCTCTCAGTGTTGATCTAAGTGTTCACTTTTATATTTATAACGAAATGGATTAAGCCCGACAACATATCTATAAACTGTATCTATAAAAATAATATATAAACTGTATATATATATATATATATATATATATATAGAGAGAGAGAGAGAGATAGATAGATAGATAGATAGATAACTATACTCGTCTCGAAAAACCTTCGAATTTTTGATTTGTCAATAATCAAATCAATCTCGAAGGATATAAAAAATATATATTATATTTCTCTTTAGCCATTTTTACCTGACGATCCGCTTAGGTGAAACCTGGGTAGGTTTGATGGCTCACTAAGATGAATATATATATATATATATATATATATATATATATATATATATATATATATATATATATATATTAAAATTGGATTTATGAAAGATTCCAATTTTAAGTAAAATTTTGCTCTGTTTAATGAAAATAAACTCTGAGCGCTTTTTTGTGAGTCAGACTTAACATTTAATATTTAATATTTCAAATTCTATACAGTGTTAATAGGTCTCGCTTGGATTATACCAACAGAATACTACATATATATATATATATATATATATATATATATATATATATGTGTGTGTGTGTGTGTGTGTGTGTGTGTGTGTGTGTGTGTGTATTGCTGAGATAATGTATTTTATACATTATTTACATCATTCGGACTATTGTCCTCATCTAGAACTAGTTTACCCCAGTGAGCGAAATAAAGGGTTCAGTTCGACATTCCAACCACCTGAAGAAGGTCGGAGCGTACAACGGCCGAAACGTTGTAATAAATATAGCGACAAAGATGAGGACAATAGTACGAATAATGTAAATAAAATATATATATATATATATATATATATATATATGTGTGTGTGTGAGTTGATGTAATCGGAAAAAAGTTAAAAACCACAAACACACACACACACATACACATATATATATATATATATATATATATATATATATATATATATATATATATATATGTGCGAAACGTGTGTATGTGTGTACGCGTGTGTGTATAAATATTCTCAGATGGAATGTATCGAATAAAGAAAAGAACCAAATGAAAAAAAATAGACAAAAGGCAAAACCTATTCTTAGCAGACGCGTTTCGTCCTCTGAGGAACTTTATCAAGTTAATGTAGGATCTTTATTTTGCTGAAAGTGTTTATATACAAAGCCGAGGATGTCATTGGCTTCTCAAGGTTTATAAATATGATATATAAACATTCATGACAGTTTATCAGGTGGTTTCAAAGGTGAGGCCAAAGCATTTTGTGGACACAAAGTGTCTTAATTCAAAGTTCATCAAAAAGTAAGCAAGTAATATTCAAGAATTTGTTGTTGTTTTTTAGTAATATTTCTTCGATTGTGATTAGATTGTCATGGTATGAAATGGACGAATGTACACTACATCCTCAAATTTCTTCTCTATTTATTTTTCCCAGGGTTCACCATTGCTTGAAAGCTTTTATAGTTTATTTAATCTTTCATTTCCGAATTTATAAGTTTATTGAAGAGTAAGTATTAAAAACAAAAACACGGTCTAACTTCTTTCAGAGCGCTAATAAATATTTCACCTACAACCTAACCAGAAGAATCCAACAATTAATGACTCAGTTTGTGAAATTCAAGCCGTTATTGCCCACTTGCAAAAGCAAAAACATCAAAGTTTTCTTTCTTTTTTTCTTTTTTTCATTTTTTACTTCCTTTCAACCAAACGCAGACCCCACCTTCGTTCCACTTGTAAAGTGTAAAATCATAATACTGCTCCGAATTAAACGTTCACAACGACAGCTGTCAACGTGATGACCTGTCATCTGTTGCCTCCATTTGTGACATCTGCCCGTTGGATAGGTATGATTCGATCGCCCTCCTGCGAGAACATATGAGACGCGAAAAGGCGATTTCCTTTCCTCCTTGCTCCAGTTTTACGCTTGACTCGAATATCCGTTTCGGTTTATGCAATTTGATGTTTGTTTGTTTGTTTTCAAGGCAATCTAAAGATGGGCGGTAATTGGTCTCGACATTAGATGAACGTTGTTTGCTTCAGAGGTATCAATGACTTTCTTGTATTGTTCAGTCTATTTTGACACATGTCGCACTTCTTTTCATCGCGTATGCGCACGTATACATAGAAAGAAAAAAAAACTACATAATGATATTCACACATGAATTCAGGTCGAATTTTTGACAGGAACTGTTTTACTTTCTCAGGTTAATTTCTCGGAATAATCCAAAGAAGAATTTTACTGTGTTATTACACTTTCGCACCCCACCAAGCTTTAAGTGCAAATCTCCAAATTCTGTTGTCCGCCGATCGCAAATTGAAACGCATTGAACAACAGCCATAACATTTGGTTCGAAATTAACAGTAAAGTAGGTGAAGAGATGAATGAAAGCAGTGCAAAAAGGATAGCAAACAAGGAAAAACATTTCTTGGGGGGAAAAATTAGATAACGGCGAAATATTACAGCAAGGGTGGGGTGCGAATGTGCAATGGCGCCGAATTTACATTATTATTGGTCCTGACCCTAGCAGGTAATAAAGTCACATAAAAAAAATCTCACAGAAAAAAAAAATCACAATTTTGCCTAGGAATGAAAACAAAAAGCACAGGTAAAGATCTTGGTTTTGCGAATGCCGTATTTGGTATACATGAATCCGTTATAGCAGGTTTTTAAATGACGTTTATTACTGTCAATATGGAAACGTGTAAAAACAAATTTCCCAAAATTCATGTGGTGTTAATAAAAATCTATTAAAGAAAGACGCAGAAACAATGTTAACATCGTCTAGTATCTGTCTATATTTCTGAGATGAGGCATTATGTACATTATTTACATTATTCGGACTATTGTCCTCATCTTTTGTTTAATATTTATTACAACGTTACTTTATTAAAATATTATTAGGAACGTACATTATTTTCGGCCTTTAAGTATCTGTCTATCTACTATGAGATGAGGTATTATGTACATTATTTACATTATTCGGCATATTAAACTCATCTTTCGCCATATTTTTACAATATATATTAAAACGTTTCGGCCCTTCAGATTATCGGAAAATTGTCCTCATCTTTATTTTAGACAAAATTAATGTAATTATTTGAGATGAAATTATTCATGGCATTTTTACATCAAAGCATATGTCGCCATATTTATTACAACGTTTTGGCCCTTCAGTATCTGTCTATATTTCTGAGATGAGGTATTATGTACATTATTTACATTATTCGGACTATTGTCCTCATCTTTGTCATCATATTTATTACAACGTTTCGGCCCTTCAGTATCTGTCTATATTTCTGAGATGAGGTATTATGTACATTATTTACATTATTCGGCATATTGTCCTCATCTTTGTCGGTCATATTTATGACAACGTTTCGGCCGTTGTACGCTCCGGCCTTCTTCTAGCTCCACGTTTAATGGATGTCAGTTATCAGTTATCTCCCGTTAATTTCCCTCTGAAAGTTATCCACTGGCTTAACCGGGTGTTGAACTCACACTCTTTGTCACTGGATCTAACCAACGCCTTTATCCACTGTGTCATGTGTCCTTGAGATAGAACAGCCTACCCCGATGAGCGAAATAAAGTTCGACATTCCAACCACCTGAAGAAGAAGGAGGAGGGGGAGGAGGAGGAGAAGGATTCGAGAATTGCACGCTGGATATACAAAGAAAATAAATAAATTAGGCTAACATACAGCAAGAAGTCGTAGAAAATTAGTAGAAAATGACAACAATAACAAGTATTCTTCTTCTTCTTATTATTATTATTATATGAAAAGAGAATTCAAATAAATTAATCAATAGATAAGAAGAGTACGTTAGATAAAAATAGACGAAGAAAAAGAAGAAGAAGAAGCAGAAAGAAAGAAAGAAAGAAAGAAAGAAATTAAGAGTTAGGTCTCATAATTTTATTACTGAATTTGCTGGATGTAAATGTAAGTAATAATTTCTTCTTTAGCATTTCCCGTCTGTAGAATTTTCTTCTGATTTCTCGCTTTCCTGTCAGTTGCGAACTTTAAAAACTTTAATCCAATCTTCTGTCTCTTAAATCTTAGTCGTTTATTGATTTTTTCCCTCTCCTCAATAACGTTTTCTGAGCTTCTTTCACTCTCAGTAAACCCTTGCGTCCTAGCGGATTTAAAATGAAATAATTAACCCTAGAACACTAACCATGGGTACCCATAGTACCCAGCGCAAATTTTCCTATTTTTAATTACAATTTTCAGTACATGATTTTCTTACCTAAATAATATGTTTTTCAGTTCCTATTAATGTTAACTCAATGTACAAAGTTTGAAGTGCCTGCATGTAAAATATTTCCAATAAAGTTTTATATTTAATATCTTTTTTAATATTTTCAAAATTGGGTATAATATACCCATGGTTAGTAGTGATGTAACATTAATGGATGGTTAGTGTTCTAGGGTTAAAAAAAATCGAACTTTTATCTCAATATTTGATGTGTCGATCGCTTCTGTGATCCATTTCCTCTGTTTTATAGTTTTAGTTATTTTATTTCACACTCTTTTTTATATACAATTTAAATTTAAATGCTTTTTAAAAATGAAAATTCTATTTTAGTTTTACTTGCAAGCTACTCGATTAAATTTAATATTTCCAATATGTAAAATACCTTTTCTCTTAGTAGTGTTCCTGTTTGACAAAAAAATGCTCATTTAAATTCACCAAGGACTTGTTCTTATAACTGATATAAACATTAAGCGCTATAAAATCAAAAATTAGATAAGTGTGTGCGTGTGGGCGGTAACGGATGTAAAAAATACTTTTATCAAGATTTTCTACAAATGAAATATTTCTGAAATAGTTTAATTCATTTGTGAATAAGTCATGAAAGTTTCATTAAAATCCGAGAAATATCTGATTTTTGCAGGAATTTTTAATCAATGTTTTTTTGTTTTGTTTTTTCACCGAAAAAAGACGCTAAAATTTTTCATATTAATTTATGGGCTAGCTTTCGTGCAAAAAAATCCAACAAAATTTTCAAGGCTGCGGAAAGAATTAAAAAATATATAATGTAAGAGTAAAGAATCCTTCTCTCTTTATAATAACACAAAGATTTGGACGATAAAATTTTGTTTTGATTAAATTTTAGTAATTTTTTCGTCGTGTCTGCATATATTATAACGAATCTTTGGATGTACGTACTTAAAAGTTTTTAAAACGAAAGCTTTGTTGCTAACCCCGCATAACTGAAATTGTACTTGGTGATCAGCAGATGCTGAGATATACGTGTGTATACATGTGCGTGTGTGTATGTTTTATACGTGAATAAAATATATGCATTTAAACGAAATCATTTTATGCTTGAAATTGCTACATCTAACCGTAAGTTCTATGCTAACAGTTGTTCACTGAAGACATTTGAGTTTAAGATCAAATGATGAATATCTACCATCCTCAAATGACTTTAGGTAATATAAAATGCATAAACAACACTACTCTCACTAAATATTTGTAGAAATTAAAGAATGGTGGTAATACACCAATTATCCCGTGGGATATTGTAGCCAAAGCTAAATCTTACAATGGGAAAGGCAATAAATGTAATTTATGTCTTGTTGAAAAATTAGTGATCTTAAAACACTTAAATAACCCAAGCTTATTGAACAAGAGAAATGAAGTGATGGTTGCATGTAGGCATAACAATAAATATCTGCTCAAATACGTTGATCCAGATTAATTTGTAATGTAAATTATGTAATAAATACACTGCCTTTATGCTTAATATAAAAAAATAATAATCACAACTCTAAAATAATTTATTTTATATATATATATATATATATATATATATATATATATATATATATATAAATCCCGTTTATTTTAAATGCCAAGCTTTGTTGCATTTTCTAACCTCCCATAACGGAATCTATGCTGAGGTATACATGTGCTCGTATGTGTCTGTGTGTGTGTGTGTGTGTGTGTGTGTGTGTGTGTGTGTGTGTGTGTGTGTGTTTTTTATATTTTGTATATAAAAATATATGATCTTTTCAACGAAATGAGTGATCAGAAGGGAAATAGATAATGGCGTTTAGTGCGATTTCACATCAAGAATGGTTGACAAGGAATTTGGCGCCCCCAAGACGATGAGCGCGTTTTTAGTTTGCGTGTTCGTTGAATAGGGCAAGTGACCCGACATTTCCGCCCTTGTCGAGTCTGGGTTTCGAATCTGAACCCGCTGACCTTTTAATGGCATTTCCCACTTACGATGTTAACAATAATCCTTGAAATGTCTTTAGACACAAACTGAAATTGTTTATGACTTCGTTACAGGCAATAGTTCTTTGGGGTCAATATCATCGATAAACTAATTCTAAAATATTACTTTTTTTTACAGAACAGCTAATTTTTCTCGATACACGAATATAGAAAAGCAGACTCATATACATGTTTCGTTGAATGTGACAGACAAGGATAATTTGGTCTGTATTTCTGTATTATTTATTTTACATTGTTCGGACTATTGTCCTCATCTTTATTGTCGTATTTACGACGTTTCGGCTATTGTACGCTTCGTCCTTCTTCAGATGTTATACGTTGGAATTTCGAACGGAACCGTTTATTTCGTCCGCTGGGTAGATTGTTCTAGTTTCACTTTCCATGCCTCTTCCAGGTATCCCAGTTTCAGTTGATTCTTATTAATAAGTCAACTCTTCAATTTTTTGTTCAGCTCTACTGTGGACAGGTATTGAACTCACAACTCTTTCGGTCAAGTCAATAGATTACTTCAACCAATGCTTTTATCCACTGGCACATGTGTTCTTGGATTTTAACATTAAAAATGAGGGAAACAATCCGAAGAATGTAATTAGTATAAGGGAAAATTTATTTATGTTCTTTAGTCAGTTGAAAAACAAAATAGAACTCTAATTCAAGAGCCAGGGAAGAGACACGGCACATTTAAAGATATATATATAAAGATATAGCCTAATTCTTCGGACACATATAAGGAAAGCTAGCTTGGAGAATATAACACTCACAAGATATAGTGAAAGCAAGATAATTCAGGGAAAACAACGAGTAACCTACCCAAAAGAATTCTGTGAATGGATTGCGAAAAGGGCTAATGAGAGATGGCAATGGGTAAAAACAGAGATAAGAAAAGCAATAATAGTTCTTAGAAATTACTGAAATTATATCAAAGAAACTTAGTGAGTTTAACAATATCCAACCCGAAATTTACTGCTTGTCAATTTATTGATGAAATCAGCATTACTGCTAAAGTTTCAATTCATCTACATTGAGTGGCCCTCGGGCCTTGTACATGGTAAACCTTATTAATATATATATATATATATATATATATATATATATATATATATATATATATATATATATATATATATATATATATATATATCTCTGACGATTGCGTCTAGCATGAAACAGCCTGTCGCCTCTAAGTGTTGACTTCAATGTTCACTTTTAGATTTACACACGCTCTATCTCTGATATTGAGCACTTTATCCCATGAATATACACCTTAAATTTTGTATATTTCTTCATATATATATATATATATATATATATATATATATATATATATATATATATATCTTTTTATAGATACAAATAGATATGAATGTACGTGAGAGATTCATGGAAGATTAAAGTTTAAAGACAGTAAAATCGACCTTGCTAACCGAACCTTCCTCTGTGGCAAAAACGGTTAAGGCACGTCAGGCTATATGACGGTTCCGTATAGGATACAGGTTCGATTCGTGTCGGAGGACGAAAATTTTTTATGAAAATTTCTCGGACATTCAGGCCGATAAATGTTGTTTAATACTGTTTATTATAAAATAGAGCATTTACTTAAATATTTGTATCTGTAAAAAGTATGTATAAACATAAAAATGTCTTAAAAATAATTGTCTGACTTTGTCCATTTCATAATATATATATATATATATATATATATATATATATAGCAATTAAGTTTCTAGAGAAATCTATTCTAAATGGATGTGTTGCATAATAAATTACGCCAAAAAAACAAAGCATGGCAGACGGAAATACTTATATGTGATAAAAATAAAAATACAAAA
Source organism: Acanthosepion pharaonis (assembly GCA_903632075.3). Lineage (NCBI taxonomy): Eukaryota > Metazoa > Mollusca > Cephalopoda > Sepiida > Sepiidae > Acanthosepion > Acanthosepion pharaonis. The sequence continues at coordinate 106,466 of CAHIKZ030001351.1, forward strand.
AAAGAAATTTTGATATACACAATTGTGCAAATGAATTGATTTGCTTTCACCATACGGTCAGTTTTAGACATACTGGAGTGACAGGGTGTAATTGATTTCAATTTTTTCCTCGGATTAGGTCATTTACATTGATGTGCAGTAACATGAATCAATTTTCGGTGTGTATAATGAAATCTGTTTTGCCTTGAATATTATTACGTCATTCGTGATTGCGTCAGATGTTCATCACGCTCGGACACTATTGTCTTGACTGTCGATTAGTTGTCCTACGGCCATTGTCTGCGATAGACGTTACTCCAAGGAAGCTTACGAAAATTGTAACGCTTCACGAACACACTGGTAAGCCTTACCAGTGAGCAAATGAAAGTCCTATAGACTGGCACGGAAATCCTCCTGATTTAAATCCAATCGAGAATCTGCAAGGAACTATTTTGTGGAATGGACATACGAAGTACAAACACATGCACTTTGCATTGTTTCATTGGAAAAATACGAAAAATGTAAATAACTGAATTATTCGTTTTGTTTCAATTAATTTGAACAATGGTGCATATTAAAGAGATTCTCATGCAAAAGACTATGTCTCAAGGTAAAGTAATAATCCAAAATATAAAACAAAGACAATAAAATTGGACACGCAAGAGTGAAAATATATTAAATTGCTAAAGTCTCACCGATTCCCAGATATAGCAGAAGGCGCAATATTCCAAAATTCGTCAGAATCTATCTTGCACATTTTTAAGTCAACCATTTTCCGTTGCCTTGAATATTGCTGCCATATCTGATATGGTTTTTCTGCGAAATATTTAGAGATTCTTGATACAATCCAATGAAGAATCTGCAATGTTATTCGTCCTGACCTGGCATCTCGGATTCAGGCACTTTTCCACAACCATAACGTAGCTTCCCTTGGACTTTTCTATATATACTTTCATGGTAAATGTTCTGATGAACTTCCTTCTATGCTACCTAGACTTTATAAATTGAAGTTTAGTGCTAGATTGGCAGGAAGGTCTCGTCATTTTACACTTGACATTGCTAGATCTAAGCGTAAGTTCTATGCTAACAGTTGTTCACTGAAGGGTTTAAGATCAAATGATGAATATGAGAAAAGTTCAGAATTTCAGTTTTGATTTTCCGGCATTTACATTTAGATGTGGTAAACAACTTTGGATATACCACCTTTCGCATCCCCCCCACCAATAAAAAGTCTATCAGAGTGCGAATTGCGTTGGATGAGATATATTTCTTTTTGTCATTGTTATTTTCATTTGTTCATTTCTCCCTTAATCTCATTTTATATACAGTCTCCTCCAAAAGTAGTGGCAAGGCCAATTCCTTTGTGGTTCACTGTAGAAATTTGTGTTTAAGATCAAATCATGAATATGCGACAAAGAGTTCAGAATGTCAACTTTTATTTCCTGCTATTTACATTTAGATGTACACTATTTACATTATTCGGACTATTGTCCACATCTTTGCCGCCATATTTATCACAAAGTTTCGGTCGTTGTACGCTCCGGCCTTCTTCAAGTGTTTGGAATGTCGAACTGAAATATTTATTTCGCTCACTGTTCTAGTTCCACGTGCCATTTTTAGTGGATATTAGTTATTAGTTATCTCCTGTTAATTCACCGCTCCAAGTTCTCCATTGCCTTAAACGGGTATTGAACTCACACTCTTTGGGTCCTGTCACTGGACCTAACTAACGCTTTTATCCACTGTGCCATTTGCGCTTGAGGACAGCTGTGTATGAATTTCTGGGTATCATATATGTTGAAGCTTGAATAAGCATGGAATAATAATAATACAACACAAAATGTACGTAACAAAATGTATTGAAACAATGAAAAAAGGTACACAATATTTACAGGTAGTTTTGGTATATTCTTGGGAAGACTGTTCCTGCAGAATGGGTTGACTAAGTCGCAGTCGGGCAGAGTCTCTGGATTCGATCTCTTAATCTTCCGTCGTCTTCCGGTACCAACCCATATTTATATGGTCGGTACTCCACTTATGTAAATTAGGTGTATCATACACAACAATATACCTAATGTCATCAGCAATTTTTTTTTACCAGTGCTCATATTATATAAAATCACTACAAAAATAGCCATTTTGTTTCAACACCCTCGGTGTCTTAACAAGTGATGATGTTGAATGTAAAATAAATGGTTTTAAAAGTTTCAAATTAATTAACGATCCTTCACAAGGGGAAAACGTTGTTACAAAAGCTAGATTGACCAATCAAAATACAAGTATAGGAAAATTCAAAAAGCTTGACAACGAAGTCATGTTATAATAGCTATTCAAATATTTAAAATATGGGTAGTATTAAAAAAGAATTTATTCTAACCAATAATTACTAAATTATATGATAAAATTTAATATTAAAATTAAAACTGCTAATATATATATATATATATATATATATATATATATATATATATATATATATTAAAAAGTGAACATTAAAGTCAACACTCACAGGCGACAGGCTGGAGCATGAAAATATATTTTTTTATATATATATATATATATTTTTGTTTATATATATATGTATATATATATATATATATATATATATATATATATTCCGATAGGAATTATAAATTTTCACCATTCCGTTTTATTTTTAATTCGTCAACTAATTCAATCTCTTCGACTTTCACACCATTGTTTTCTTTTACCATTTCGATTTTTCTTTCTTCAAAAATTATTCATCCTTCCTATTCTTAAACAATATTTATTTTCCATTTTTCTTTGAAGTTCTTTAACACAGCTACTAATTCACTAGTTATTTTTTTAATTGCTCTGTACGTACATTTTCGAGTTGATGTTTTCGACGGCCTACGAGAGCCTGAAAATTATTGGGCCACTTCCTTAATCGTATTTTCACATATTTCAAGAATTCTTTATAGAGTGCTATTATCTATAACATGAAATCTTTAACTTTTTTTTTAATATTTAAAAAAAAAATAACTATAGATACAAATTTCCATATTGTTTTTGTTTTGATTAAATATAATTTTTTTTTTATACTAATCTTCCCCTGTCCTGCGTAAGACGTTAAACTACACCAGCTTCCTGGGTAAGACGATAAACTACGTCCAGCAGCAAGGTCTCTGACCAGGAGGTTTTGAGGAGCGTGGAACCACCTCTTAATTGCTGGTGTTCTCAGGTTCACCCTGACCCGGGTTGGTAGAACCTGTTAGGGTCCCAACTATCCACAATACTTTTTTGAAAAAAAAATATTACCAGTATTACAATTTTGAAGGAAAAATATTACCAAAAATAGATTTTTGACAAAACAAACTATTACCAGCAATATTTTCGGCATTAAATAACCCCTTGAGGTTGATATGCCGTAAAACAAAATAAACCAAACCAAACTAATCTTCAGCCAATACAAGCCCCGAGAGTCATTCAAGTAGAAGGTTAATGTGAGGTGTTGTATGAGCGTAAGTAAATGGGAAAAATACAATTTATGAGTTTATGTCGGAAAGATAACACTTAATCCTCGGCAAGAAGAGCTTAAGATTGATTAAGATTAATATTAAGTGATTGGGAAGACATCCTGCCGAGAATCACTTCCAAAATATCAGCATTATTTTGGAAGAAAATGTCTGTATGGAACGTAATTCTTAGTAATGCAATCACGAAGGGAATGAGGATGATTCATCTTTGTGGATGCGGTATGGCGGTTCCCAGCTGAAAAGGTCAAGGCAGGTGGAAACAAAATATTTGGCTCCTCAGAATACATGCCATGGAAATAGCGATAGAGCCGCAAGAGGTTTACAACGTTTCGCCTAAATCTTGGAAAATTTTCATTTGAAACAAGTTCGCGCAGAGGAATTTGAAATACATCCATAAATGGACGATTAAAAAACATTGGATTGTCAAGTTAGAGATAGCTACCGTTTCTATTTTGATTTTATCTTCGGCCAGAATTTGCTGGTTCAGCACAATTAAAATAATTCATCACCCACAAGGCTGCGCAGAGGAATTTGAAATTTATCCATAAAGGCAAGTGACGATCAATGTAAACACTGTTGGATTGTCAAGTTAGAGATAGCTACCGTTTCAATTTTGATTTTATCTTCGGCCAGAATTTACTGGTTCAGCTCAATTAAAATGATAATTTCTTTGTAGCAATGGATGTAAGTTGAAAATAGCAATCATACAAATTGATTCAAATAAAACTCTCGTAAATTTCTCCGATGGAAATTATTCCCGTAAACTTTTTTTTTCATTTATTTCACAGTCTTTTTTTCTTTAGTTCGTTTCTCTTAAAGTTTGAAGTGTAAAGAAATGAAGGACAACGATATTGGACATAAATGGTTCTTTGAATGATTGGATGGGAGGGTCCCATTTGTGACTTACAAGGGTAGCAATCATTTATCACTATGGACAGATGGATTTACAGGATTTAGTGAGATTTCAGAAAAAAGCAATTTAAAAGAAATATTCCTGATAAGAATTAAAATACCAAACCATTATATAAAGTTTGGAACGGTTGTTGTGTTCAATTCTTATTTTTGAATCTTTTACTTCAGTTTTCACTAATTTTTGGTTATTCTGATCACTTTAATTTTCCAATCAGTTTATCAGAATTGAGGAAATTACGTGATTGGAATGTCGAACTGAATACTTTATTTCGCTCACTGGGGTAGACTGTTCTAGTTCCATGTGCCATGTTTAATGGATGTCAGTTATCAGTTATCTCCTGTTAATTCCCCTCTCCAAGTTCTCCACTGCCTTAACCAGTAATAAGGAGTGCCAGAGAAAGGCAAACAACAAAATTGCAATTTGACCTCTGGTAAAAACATGCAATAATAATAGCATTGTTGCTAAAGATATTAGGTTTATAATATCCAGAAATTCCCACGCAGATGTCCTCAAGGATGCACTATTGTCTCGACTGTCGATTAGTTGTCCTACGGCCATTGTCTGCAATGGACGTTACTCCAAGAAAGCGTACGAAAATTGTAACGCAGCACGAACACACTGGCAAGTCTTACCAATAAGCAAATCAAAGTACCAGAGATTGGCCCAGAGACTCTCTTGATTTAAATTCAATCGAGAATCTATGGTCAATCTGCAATGAAAGACTTCATGGAATGGACATACGAAGTACTAATATGTGCACTGGGTCATGTTTCATTGGGAAAATACGAAAAAAGTAAATAATAACGGAATTATTCGTTTTGTTTATCTGTTTATATTTCTGAGATGAAGTATTATGTACACTATTATTCGGGCTATTGTCCTCATCTTTGTCGCCATATTTATTACAACGTTTCGGCCCTTCAGTATCTGTCTATATTTCTGAGATGAGGTATTATGTACACTATTTACATTATTCGGGCTATTGTCCTCATCTTTATCGCCATATTTATTACAAAATTTCGACTGTTGTACGCTCCGGCCTTCTTCAGATGGTTGGAATGTAGAACTTAACCTCTTATTTCGCTCAGTGGGCTAGACAGTTCTAGTTCCACGTGGCATGTTTTAATGGATGTCAGTTATCAGTTATCTCCTGTTAATTTCCCTCTGAAATTTATCCACTGTCTTAACCGGGTATTGAACTCACACTCTTTGGGTCCTGTCACTGGATATAACTAACGCCTTTACCCACTCTGCGATGTAAATAGTGAGCATGGGAGCGAGTTAAAAAGAAACGTTTTTTGATAGAAAGCCTAGAGGTGAAAACTGACCAATCAGGAGAAATTGATGAATGAAATGTTGTTATGTGCGAGTTCAAATTTTACTTCATTAAGAATTACCTTAATAAAAAAAAAAAAAAAAACTTGATTGTGGAAATTATGTCTTGAATATTTTTTACCCTCATCATCCTTTATGTGCCTTGCCCCTCACAACGTAGGCGATCATGGTTCTCCACTATAGGAGCTGCATTCGCTGGTTCCCAGATTTCATGAATTCAAGCGCCCTACGAGGCTGGCATCCCGCTCTCACCCTTTCACTGTCGAAACTATTAAATGTAGCCGTCTCTTCTACTCCAATAGCTTCATATCTCGCACCTCTCGCCTGTGGAACTCCCTTCCCTATTCCAGTATCCCTGAGAGCTATAATCTCCAACTATTCAGATGTAATGTCAATCGACATCTCCAGTTGCCTTGATCTATCCACTATCCTTCACCTCATCCTTTCCTCTATCACTGCTATCTGGTCTTGCTTCAAATCTTCTGTAACCCCTTGTGTCCTAGTGACTTCCCGCCTTGCTTGGGGTGAAACGCTTAAAAAAAAAAAAAAAACCCTCTTTGTCTTTTCGTTATTTCTTCTGAAACCTTTTCTGCCATTCATTTACTGAAGCGCATCAAGTATATTAAGTGCTGTTTTCTCCAGTCCATCTTGCCCTCAATCTGTCCTGTGAGTATCAGATCCTCCAAGCACTCTTTTCTCATTGTGTGTCATAGAAATTTCAACTCTCTCTTCCTGGTGTTAAGTATAAGTTTCCTTTTGCATCCATTTTCTCTAAACCCTCCCATTTTCGGTCTATGATGTCCTCAACATCCTTCTATTGAACGATATTTCTGTTGCTTCAAGTCTCTTCTTCATCTTTGAGGAGATTATCCAGCCTTCAGTACTATATAGGAGGACAGATATCGCGTGATAATACTCCTTTCTTTGTTTCTAATAAAGTTTTTCTATCACTTGATACTCTGCTTAGCTTTTGGAATGCAGTGAAAACTCGGTTCACGAATTTAGTTCGTTCCTGAAGCCCGTTGGTAACCTGAAATGTTCGTAAACCGAAACTATTTTTCCAATAGAAATCAATGTAAAATAGATTAATCCGTTCCTGGTCCCAAGATGATTCCTTATTTAAACATTAACAACTTTTTGTACAAGTTTATACACAAAACTAATGAAAATCATTAAATGTAAGAGAAAATAAATAAACCCAATACTAAACAGATAAACTATAGACGAACACTAATTTTACCATACCTGTAAGTAGGAAAGTTGATGGCGTAAGTGGAAGTTAGTGTGGAAGTAAAAGGAATGAGATGTTCTTGTTTTGAAAAGGGGATGGAAAGATATGATCGTCTCTTTATATATAAGAATAGTATAGATCGTTGATTTTGCCATTTGAAACTGAGTAGGAAGAGACAATATCATCATCATAGTGATAATATCATCAACAATTGTTTTTCTCTTAACTTTTCTTTTTCCTTTACCAGTGTCACTGCCTGATTTCTTTGGATTCATGATTAAGGGCTAATAAAGAGAAAAAATGCATTGTATGATAAAATTGGTAGAGAAGAGAACAACACACCACACGAATGTATACAACATGGCGGTCGACTCAGAAATGATTCCGTTCAGGTTAACTCGGGCCGGCTCGGTTCGGCAATGTTCGAGAACCGAAATTTTGTTCGATAAGCGAGGCATTTTCATGTGGAATTTTTCTGTTCGAAAACCGATTTGTTCGACATGGGAGACGTTTGAGAACCGAAGTTGGTCTGTACATCTTTGGCTATCCCGTCCTCCTCCAAGACATCAAATTATTTTTTTTATTTGTTTGATTTTCATATCTCCGATTTACAATATACACTTTGGGCTGATCTTTGTGTTAGGAACTATTCCGTCTGTCTTCTTGCACGTAATGTTTAGTCCTTTCTTCTCGCTTTCCTTCATTATCTTCCGTAATACCTTTCGTAGTTTCGTTTCCCTGTCTGCTATCAGCAGTGTTTCATTTGCATCTCTTATGTTGTGGCTGCCAATAATGAATCCGGGTAGCACACCGAGTTCTCTCTGAAAAGCTTCGCTGTATCGGTTGAATAAGTCCGGCGTTCATCTGGCTCTTGTAAAGTTAGTGCATAGCAGAGGGTGTCAGATACTTACTGGAGCGGTAAATAAACCGACCATTTTCCCAGAATAATTGATTTTTCGTTTTAATTATCTTTTTGGTTTATTGATTATCGTTAGGTGTAATATGCTAGGTATTAGAAAGCAAATAATTCCCATTGGAATATATTCTCTTTGAACAAAAAAATATCCAGTCAATAAAATAATGTGTCAGATGTGTAGAGTAAAATCAAATAATTCTATTGTTTCGTCACAAAAAAAATAAGCTATATATTTTTAACTAATGTTCACCTAGGCAAGACACAAGAGCCACTCAAGATAGAGGATTACTAAAAGAATTTGTTGCATGTTCGGTAAGAGTAATATCGGCAATAGCAATGACACAATGTTAAAGACACAATCAATCAAACACACACACACACACACACACACACACACACACACACACACATACATACACATATATATATATATATATATATATGCTCCCATATATATATATATATATCTGAGATGAGATATTATGTACATTATTTACATTATTCGGACTATTGTCTTCATCTAGAACTAGAACGGTGTACCCCAGTGAGGAAAATAAAGATTTCAGTTCGACATTCCAACGCCGTGAAGAAGGCCGGAGCGTACAACGGCCGAAACGTTGTAATAAATATGGCGACAAAGATGAGGACAATAGTCCGAATATTGTAAATAATATATATATATATATATATATATATATATATATGTATATATGTGTTTGTATGCGTGTGCGTGTGTGTTTTTGTGTGTGTGTGAATGAATATATGTGTATGTGTGTGTGTGTGTGTTTTTTGATGTAATCCGAATGATATAGTTGTAAACACACACACACACACACACACACACACACATATATATATATATATATATATATATATATATATATATAACTACCCGTTTTAAGATATGCTATATTTATTTTAAGAAATTATATTTTAAAAAGTGTGTATGTAAATATAAAAGTGAACACTCAGTGTCAACAGACCGTTTCATGCTAAACATCAGGCCACCTGAAACAATCTATCACCTCTGAGTATTGATTTCAATGTTCACTTCTATATATATATATATATCTGTGTGTGTGTTTATGTGTTGTGAGTGTGTTTTTAATTGAGCGTTCAATGAAATTCGATAAATAAAGTTTATCCGGATATAATGTGGGAAAAATAGGAGTTAACCTTAGACTTTTATTTGAAAAAAACGTTTTAATATTATTGATTTTCGCAAAATAATTGATTTTATTTAATTTGTGCAAAATAATATGTTATAAATATTATATATATATATATATATATATATATATATATATAAATGCAAAATAATTATTTTCATATAAATATATGATATATATATATATATATATATATATATATATATATATATATATATATACATATATATATAATATATCAATATATTTAATTCTGTCTGGTTTTATATAAATGTGATGGAAAAAAACCATATAAAAGATAAGATTTATTTATAGTTTATTTTTATTTATAAAGATTTTCACACAAAAATATATATATATATATATATATATATATATATATATATATATATATATATTCATATCTCAAATCCTTTAAATTAGAAATAAAACTATTTTTTTTTTTAATAATATTGATTATATATATATATATATATATATATATTTATTATATCAAATTCAAAGTTTAAATTTATTTATTGATTATTTTCACCAACTCAGTATATATTTTTATTTTATAGAAATACATGTAAATATATATATATATATATATATATATATTTCATATATGTATGTGTGTGTTATATATTTACCGGAATTTTTTTTTCTAATGGAAAATGTTTTTAATGTATATTAAATTTAGGTTCCTCAAGGGAATTTTAAAAAATGTATCACAATCACAAATCAAAGGAAATCAAATAATAATAATAATAATAATAATAATAATAATGAAGGTTAATTTGCTTAAAAAATGATGTTAATATGAACGGTGCGAGGAATTGGCATCCTCTGAATATAAAATTATATGGAAACACATATTTTATAAAGTCTGCATTAAAATTTAAAAACAAACACGGGAATTTTTACAAGAAATTGGTTCTTCAGACAAATATAATTGGTTGCATTAAAATAACAAGATGTCCTGAAAGCAAGTGCCTGTCCCATGTCCAGAATGCCTTTCTTTCTTTATAATCATTTTTTTTCCTTTGTAATTTACTTTATAAAATTTCTTAACCATTATTTTTCTATTTTTTAGATTTTCATACTTCTCACGATTTATTATGGCCCCAATGCAAATTAAAAAATTAAGACAGTAATCTGAATTATTTTATCTAGTTTTATAAGAAATGGGTCAATATTTATTTTTCACTGTTCTTTTTGCTATTTCTCTTTTTTCTTTATTAGATTTTGAACGATTGGACTTTTCATTGACTTTTGTCGCATGGGTTATGAAAAAAGTTCCATTATATGAATTAAAAACATTATATTTAAACCCCTCCACCGTTAAAATTATTGGCACAAGGCCGAGTTTATCCTGGGTTCTTCAAATATATGTAGGCCATATCAAAAATATTCCTTAAATCCGAATAAACAGGTTCAGGGCTTTTCAATCTCCCTTGACGAATCCTTTAAATTTTTTCGTCAAACCCTCGTCTGGGTTTAGATTTCTTCTGCTAAAGGCAGAGAGTCCGACAGATGAACCGTTAGATCACTAACTAGAGAAGAATTGTAGCTGATGGCTGGCACACCAGTCGATATATGATCCATATTTATTGGGTTACTGTGAGAAAGTGTATTACGATGTAAAACACAGAACCTCTAATACTCCAAGGTTAAAATCGAACCAAAGCATCCGGTCGATTGATTGTGTTTAATGAAACTGTTGCAGTCTAGTAATTTAATACTATCGATTACTGGATCATTGCTCGAGACTTAGAGACAAGTCAAAGAAGTATATATACCGGGTGTAACAGCAAAATTGTCCAAATCGTTTTACAGTATAATTGCCCATCCCAGAAAATCTTTAATATCTAAAAACATTAAACTAATTGAGTTTTTTTTTCCAGGTTTTCAGATGAGACGTTTAGCAATCCTGACATTTTCCGTAAGAATTGCTGAAAAACCCTTTGAATTATTCAAAAGAGAGCATCTTATTTTTTTTTTTTTTGTGTGTGTGTGTGTCAGACCCACTCTCTTCCCAAATGAGCAATAAGAAGGGATTAAAGATTATTCAGGCCTTCAGTAATGGTACTAACATTCATATTCTGGCTTCCATCTTCAGAGTCCATTCAAGAACCGTCAAGAGAAACGGTGAAGAAGTTTAAAAAAGAGGAAACAGTAGAGAGAATCAGGAGGTCATAACAGGAAGAGGGATCATCACTTCAACTTAGAGCTAAAGTGATCAAATAGAAAACATACAACACTTCATAAGACGTTTAAAAAATGAAATTTTTTTTCAGCTATGACAGTCCAAAAGCAATGAAAAAAAAGACTTGAAAACGAAATCCTTTGTGAAAAAAAACTTTGAGATTTTGAATCCAGGATAGAAAGTAAGAAGGTTAGAAAGGAAAAGATCATCTTGAATAAATTTGAAAATAATCCTGGAATGAATAATATATATATATATATATATATATATATATATATATATATATAATTTGAACTTGATTTCATTACTTTGGTTTAAATATTCTTAGGTATGATTAATTAATGATGAATATGTACCACGATTCTTCTGTTGTTTGAGAGTAATTATACATTCTTAAATTTGAAATTAGAATCCAATAAGATTAAAAAAAGAAACATCGGAGAATTCCAGTAAGATATCTTTAATCATTTTTAAGATAACGAAAAATCAATTTTTTCAATCTCACAATTGGACTAATTACAATTGTTACACGATTTGGAAAAAAATTTTATGTTACATTGGCATATATATATATATATATATATATATATATATATATATATATATATAAATATTGTATATATTTTATAAAACCCAGGTTGCATTGTGTGTGTCTTCATTTATATAAAAATCGGATTTATTACATATTTTTCAAAAAACATTTCATACAAAAATTCTTCAAGATATTACGTAAAATTAGATTGCGGTGGTTCTAACAGCGCAATAAACTGAAATTTGTTTTATAAATTTGCAATAAATCATACAAAAATATGATTAAGACGCATCGCGAGAATGAAAAGGGGGACAACTCATATCGAGCAATATTTAAAACCAGGTTTTATATTGATTGATGTGTGTGTGTGTGTGTGTGATATATGTATATATATATTTATATATAAATATATTGGATATATTTTTCAATGATTTCAATAAAAGAAATTATTTTTTTTTTGACAGGTAGGTTTTTAAATTTATTGTAATGCATTTTTTTTTTTTTTTTTCATGCATATTTAAAAATTTCCATTTACAAGACAATCATTTATAAAAAATTCTATTCAAAAAATTGATCAAATCGATATTGAAAACAAAATTGAGTTTGATTTTGGTTTTAAAAAAATAAAAAAAAAAAAACCTAATTAAGACAGTGAAAATATTCAAGAAAAAACAATAATCTTTGTCAATTTTATAATTTTCAGTCTTTGGATGACTTAAATTACTTGAAGTATTTTCTTAATGTTACATCCATAGGGCAACGTCATTTATATACCGGCGGATAAATATATATATAAATATAATATAAAGATATTATTATCCCCAAATCTATCATTGGAGTAGATAAATCATACTTTAAATCTCAATAAACTAAAAAAAAAAATATAATTGTATAAATATGTATATAAATACAGATTAAAGACATATCAAAGAAATCCTTCCATCTTAAATAAATTTAAGTAATTTTTACGGCAATTTTTAACATCAACTTGATAAAATTTTTAAATTAAAAAGTTGAATTATTTTAACACATTAAAAAAATGTTGGAAATAATAATAAAACCCATGTAATATTTTCAAATATGAAGAGAAGGGAAGAAAAAATAATTTTGGGAGCCTAATATGAAAGTGAAATTTTGCCTTTCAAAGAAATTAACAAAAAACCGAGAAAAAAAAAGAAAAAGAATTGTTTCATTAATTAATATTTTTTTTTGACCAATTTTTAACTTACCTATACAGAATTGAAATTTAGCCGGAGAACTAAGAATAAATATATGAAAGTTTGGACCTATATAAATCTCCTTTATATATATAATAACTGAATTTTGAAGAATAAAATCCTTTTTTGAAAAAATTAAAATTAACCGTCATTATCATCATTTTATTAAAACAAACTTGAAAAATATTCTTAAATCAATATTCATTTTAAGCCCCTAAGCTCCACGCCACTATACATCATTATAGATAAAAATAGTTAATTTTATAATTTTTTTTAAGAGACTTAGCATGAGCAAAATAAATTCGCGGACATGGACGGAGAAAAATGATCAATAAAAGACGTCAAAATACACAAAACGTTTCATCATTTAATAGTCAATTTTATAATATAATGTTCTTATATATATATATATATATATATATATATATATATATATATATATATATATATATATATTGAACAATAAAAATATTAAAAAATTAAAATCTTCAGACACACTGGGTTGTAGATTAATATTCTTTTTTTTTTTATTATTATTTCATTTAGATTCCTCGACTGGTTTCGTCCAAAATGGCCATCATCAGGAAAAGAAATATTTCTCCTTGCTGGTAGCAGTAAACTACAGAAATGAATGTCTTGATGGAGAAAATGAACTTTTGTCTGTAGTTTTCATTTGTTTTTTTTTTTTTTTTTTTTTATATTTTTAACATGAATTTTTAACATTCCTTGTGTTGGTCAAACAGTCTCTTTTAAGTTGTTATTTGAGATAAGAGCTGGATGGATACATGCTGCTCTGAATTCCTTTGGTCAGTTTGACAGTTTTTATGGGACCTGGAGAGGGGATGTGTCTCTGTTTAGTGTTTGTGTGTGTGTTATTTGGTTCTTAGGGAGTGTAAGTGTGTGTATTATGTGGGTGTGTGTTATCATGTATATTAGGGAGTGTATGATGTGGTGTGTATATTTTGTGTGGGTGAGGCCTGTGACCCCTCCACACCTCCGTAAGCATGTCTGTCTTGTGTGGGTGAGAAATGTGGGTAGGTTTTGATTTGTTGAGTTATATATTAGTACTATCTATATTGTTAAATTTATGCTTTAGCCCGGCTGGATATTGTGTTTTTAGACGTTGTATCCACTTATTTTCATGGGACTCTAAAATCTTTCTAATGTTATCTGCTCTGAACTTTTCTATTCTCTCAATTATAGTGAATTTGGCATGGGTTTTGAAATCGTGTTTTTCCAGGCGGAAATGTTGTTCCATATATATATATATATATATATATATATATATATATATTACAAAATAAACTAGGCATATATGGAGGAATGCGGAGGAAAAATCTTCCAAATTTTAGTGTCTTCCCATTCGGCCAATGCGGCTATAGAACCACTGAATAAAGGCGAATTAAAAAGAAAATATTTTTCATCAACAATACCAAACCCATGTTTAATAATTCATTGTTTTAAATAGTTTGCAACATAAATTCCCCTTTTGTTGTTGATAAACATATTTCAGTAAGTTATGCGCAAATTTTTTAATTTTTTTTATTTGTTCAAAACATAGTCACCAACACGTGGAGATACAAACAGTTAAAGACATATACAGGCAGTTACGCCTCTTGATTTTCAATTTTTTATTTGTTCAGAACATAAGCAACACGTGGAAATACAAACAGTTAAAGACATATCCGACTAGTTACGCCCTTTGATTTTCATTTTTTTTATTTGTTCAAAACATAAGCATCAACACGTGGAGATACAGTTAATTTTTTTGAAAAGCTGAGCGAAAGCGGTTAAAGTGAAAAAAAAGGAAAAAAGGAAAACAACAAATTATTTTTCTAAGAAAAAAACACTGAAAATCCAATTGTTAGTAACAAAGTTTTAATTTTAATACTTCTCTGTAAAAATTCATAAATTATAAATAACATTCATAAATTATAAATAGCTTTCATATATTTTAAGTAACATTTACATTATATAAATAGCATTCATATAATATAAATAACATTCATATATTATAAATAGCATTTATATATTATAAATAACATTCATGTATTATAAATAACATCATTACATCATTACATTATTAGGTGCTTTTTTAAAAGATCGTTTTAATCTATACAACAAATTTTTTGTACAGAATATTTCAAAAACAATTTTTTTACCTAAATTTAGGACCTATTTACATATATATATATATATATATATATATATATATATAAATATATATATATATATATATATATAAAAGTATTTTGAGTGTTGACATTCAATATCTATTTTGAATAAACAAATATACGGTTTAACCACTATATATTGAGCACTAACCAACAAATATATCTCACCTTAAAATTATATTTTATCATATATGAAGACACAATGCACTGCCCGGGACCCCTAACCAGACACCTTGTTGAGTGGGTTTACTAAGTGCTGGTACTGATGTTGACTTATTATTGTTATCTCACACGTTTTCAACTCCAGCCTAATTTATACAGGTTGTCCATAAAGTTCGTGTGCACTTAAAAAAATTATAACTTTATTTGTATTTGCGATAGTAATAATTTGTAAGTGGATTAGAAGAAATAAATCTATATTTTTTAAGGTTTTATTGAAATTTTATTTAAGTTTACACATGTCCTCCATCATTAGCAATACAAAGGGTAATACGATTTTGCAGTTCAAGGAAAACATTTGCCAACTGACTTACAGTAATGCCTGAAATCACATTAGTTATTTTAGCTATGCTTAAAACTAGGTACATTGAACTTTATAGCATTTTTTACAGATTATTTCTATCGCAAATACAAATAAAGTTATAATTTTTTTTAAAGTGCACACGAACTTTATGGACACGCTGTAGATACTAAAAAAGGTAAAAAATAAAGCAAAATCATTCATCTTAGTAGGAAACAATGTGTTGATAACATGGACCGATCGTGGTGTACGTGCCAATCTTTAAAAACATCAACATTGTTCCAGACACTGCTATCAATTGTCAAGCAGCTCTTATTCATAAATTCTCACCCGAGTAAAAGGACAATGTGTAGAAATGTCCCGGGTGACAGTTGTAATACGGGCAAGGTGTGAAAAGCCAAGGCAGCGGATGATGTTAGCTTACAAATGGGCCAAAACGACTATAAACCGAAGAGCGAATGATGAAATCCGCATGTCTGACCTGATGAGATACGTGACGTAAGAGGTGACATAAAACATGATGGCAGGCAGGGCTTTAGACGAACCTGCTACTGAGATTTTAATATTTTTTTTGGTGGTGGAGTGCAGATTTTTCTCACAAAATGCGGCCCAATGGTCAAAATGATAAGTCAGCAAGCGCCATTTTTTTTTTTTTTTAACTAAATTAGATGGTTGAAGTTTGTCCGACAATTCATACAATTAAATCTAGCCATTTCAGACAAATTCAGTACATTTCAAAGTACAGTGTAACCCGGATATAAAAGAAATATTTAGGTATAAGAGAAACCCGGATATAAAGATTTTTCTCTGGTCCCAAATTAGAGCCTGTGTTAATGTATATAAAATAGACCAAACCCGGAATAAGATGAAACCCGGATATAAGAGACTAATTTCTCCGGCCCCGAAAACTCTCTTATATCCGGGTTTTAAACATAATTATTCGCCTTAAGAATTAAATTTAGCGGCTTGGAACGAAAAATCGACGAGAGGCGTTCGAATTCTGATCGCGTCCGTTAATCCCCTTTGAAATAGTCCTGCTTAAATAGCAGGTAGGCTAAAAAAAATTCAGTTCGAAAGTCAACTGAAGCTGTAAAAATCAAGTTGTGTTGCTGTGGATTTTCTGGAGAAATTATCCATTTTTAACAATGACTGACCGCCGAGATTTCTGTTGGCCACTGAAGACACAATCTTGTCAGAAACTTAAAGCTGTTTTCATAAATACGAAGGACCTGGCAATGTTTCAGAAGGCTGGAACCCACGAATCAGAATGGGTGGCGACTAAAGCAACCAGAACGGCATGCCTTTTCCTATCGAAGTTTCGATGATGGGGCTGAAAATACGACAGAGTTTTAGTTATAGTCAGCCACTTTCGTTTTTTTTTTAAAGATGTGTTCTCAAATACATGGCGCATCCTGTATATAGATACGAACAAACTGAGATAGATAGATAGATAGATAGATAGATAGATAGATAGATAGATAGATAGATAGATATTAATAGGCTTAGTTAGATAGATAGATAGATAGATAGATAGATAGATAGATAGATAGAAATAGACTGTGGTAGACAGATAGATAGATAGATAGATAGAAAGAAATAGACTGAGATAGATATTAATAGGCTTAGTTAGATAGATAGATAGAAATAGACTGTGATAGATAGATAGATAGATAGATAGATAGATATTAATAAGTTTAGATAGATAGATAGATAGATAGACTGTGATAGATAGATAGATAGATAGAAAGAAATAGAATGTTTAAATAGATAGATTTAATAGATAGACTTAACAGTTAGATAGATAGATAGATAGATAGAAATAGACTGTGATAGATAGATAGATAGATAGATATTAATAAGCTTAGATAGATAGATAGATAGATAGATAGATAGATATCAATAAGCTTAGATAGATAGATAGAAATAGACTGAGATAGATAGAAAGAAAGAAAGAAACGGACTGTTTTTTAATAGATAGATAGATAGAGAGAGATAGAGAGAGAGAGAGAGAGAGAGAGAGAGAGATAGAGAGAGAGAGAGAGATAGAGAAAATTTTCATTAGAAAGAGAGAGAGAGAGATAGAGAGAGATAGAGAGAGAGAGATAGAGAGAGATAGAGAGAGAGAAGTAAACAAAGAAATAACGAAAGAAAGAAACTTTGTGGAACACTCTCCCGCCTGGATTCTTCCACAAGCGCTACAATCTTGACCATTCAAAGGTCAATCGTTAGCTATCATGGTCTTCTCTTCCTATTTCCTCCACTTACATTCATGTCCCTTCAGTAAATTTTCCTCCTCGAGTGGTTATAGATCTTTGTATTTTAATGGACGTTAGTATAAAAGCAAAACAAAAAGAAAAAAAAAACTGTTATGCCTGAAAAAAGGAAGTTAATGGCGGATAGGTAAAGTTTAATTAAATTCTAACTTCCTATCTTGAACTGAAGGCTGAGTCTTGGACAATGTATCCTTTTGAAAGGAAAATGTTTAACAGAGTTGAATAACAAATTCTGAACACCCTTCGAACCGCTTCATCTAAATCAGAAAAAAAGGAAAAAAAAATTTATGAAAAAAAAAAGCAAGGATTAAAAACAAGTAGAAGCGATACATGGCAAAAATCTTCTAAAGTTCTCGAAAACTATTCATTTAACAAACATTGTTTCTTTCATTTTCATGATCTGTGTTCATAATTGTTTGTAGCCTGCACCTGCCGTGTCAAAAAAAGTCTTCAATCATGGCCGCCTAATGGTCCGAAACTAACGTGTTCTTCAGAGGCGGGAAATCGCTAAGTCTTTTTACTTTTTAAATCATTCCAACCCAAGCCAGTCACTAGAACGCAGGGCGGTACAGGGAGTGAAATAGAATGAAAAGACTGAGAATGGCGAGGATTGAAGAAAGGACAACAAAGAACAGGGTTCAAGAAGATGGCGATTGACGTCATTTCAAATTTTTGAAGATTGCCGTTATCAGGAAAGAAAGAAAGCAGAAAGAAGACCCGCAGGCGGAAAGTGCGAGCAAATAAACTGTAAGAGTAGAAGTGGCAGTTGCATTTAGCTATTTCAACAGTAAAACAGTGAGACCTAATAGCCAATCAAGTATTACGTTTACATTTATTTAGTGGGGGTACCAGGGGGAAAAAAAGCTCGTCAGAGCAGCTGCCATGAAAATATTTGAAGAAAAGACAGAGGGAAGCCATGTCACGTTGGTGAGAAAGTGACTGCAGTCGAGATGCCAAGTCAGGATCGATTACATTATAGATCCTTTTTTTTTTTTTGATTTTTTCAAAAACTTCGAGATGAGTAGCAGAAGCACCAGAGCAGATATGGCAGAAGTATTCAGTGATTTATAAATGTGCAAGATAGATTTTGATGAGAGAAATATTGTCTTTCTCTTCTTTGAGCGGTTTTAACTTGTCATTACCAAATATATATATATATATATATATATATATATATATATATATATATATATATATATATGTGTGTGTGTGTATTTATAAATGTAAAAGACACAATAGAAAAACTGTAATGGTAGCCGACACATTTCGTCAATGGACTTTTTCAAGGCTAAACACGAAATGAATTTATTTAAACAAAATAACTAATAATAACAAAACAAAATCTCCTCAACAACTGGAAGAATTTAGAGAACGTTATTTTCATGCTGTTAATTGAAAATTACGTCAAGTTAACAGTATGAAAATAGCATTCTCTAAATTCTTCCAGTTGTTAAGGACATTTTGTTTTGTTATTATTTGTCATTTTGTTTAATAAATTCATTTCGTTTTTAGCCTTGAAAAAGTCCACATTGGACGAAACGCGTCGGCTATTACATTTATAAATATTGTCTTTTTCCACAGGTTAACTCTGAGAAAATATTCATATATATATATATATATATATATATATATATATATATATATATATATATATTATAAATAATTTGATTTAGAATATATTTTTTTTCTACACAGTTCTAACCATGTTTCAAAATGGAAGCTAAAAGCCCCGAATTTAATTTTGTAATTAAATTAAGACATTAGTTCCATTTCATCCTCAAGCGAATTTTTTTTCGCTTGAGGATGAAATGAACTAATGTCTAGCAAAGAAACTAAGCAAAGCTACTGTGTAGCAAAGAAAACATATTTTAAATCAATTATTTTATAATATTAATGCTCTGTAAATTTACATTGAGCACTATTTTGCAAAAATAAAATATCTATAAGAACACCAGATTATATATCTTACTGTTCTTTCTTTCTTTTATATATATATATATATATATATATATATATATATATTCATATACATACATATACACATACATATATGCATACATATATACATATACATATATATATATATATATATATATATATATATATATATATATATATATATATATATATATGTTAGTAAACATATGGAAAAATTCCAGTATATGTAAAATATCTGCTCTTGCAACTGCATTACCTCAAGAAAACATGGTACGAACGATTGCACAAAGACACACGAAATTTAATGTTGAATTCATCACTGTTTTTCAAAAAGAATTATTTCGTAGTTACTCGTATTTGAGTAGACGCCATGTATTTTTTACGACTAAAATTCCGCTAGGTCAGATAGACTTAATTCCCACCATTTAAAAACGGGGTGGTGGGGTCTACTCAAACACGGGTAGAAAATAATGTCGCATAGAGAATCTACTACTTGCTGAGGAATTGCATTACCTTCTTCGAAAGTCAGAATTTAACATCTATATTTGCCTTCTCATACAAGATTTACGATCAGACCTACTTGGGAAATGACTGTTATTCTGACTTAGCCTCATAAATTTCTGCGAGACATGTTTAGAAAACAAACGGTTTCTAGCGTATTTAAGAACGTGACGTTTAAAGCACGCAACATTACAAAATATAACAGAACATTAGCTATTGCAAAAAAAAAGGAAAAAAAAAACATTACTGTATATTAAAAACTGCCTTGCAGTATAACTGGATTTGATGCAAGAAATCACAGCGTAAACGAATCTACCAATACACCAGTCCTTCTTCATGGCAGCTTTCTATAACTGACATATTTCGTAGTGTAAGAAATTCGTGCTACGTTTTAGTTGCAGAGCTGGATCCTCGCGCAGGCTTATTAATTTTCCCAATGATCACCACCGTAGGCTGCAATTTTACTTCCGATGGTCACAATCACGTGGCCTGATCCCATGATTCTGTGAGTTCCTGTTGAAACTTAAAATCAGTCA
Organism: Acanthosepion pharaonis; assembly: GCA_903632075.3. NCBI lineage: Eukaryota > Metazoa > Mollusca > Cephalopoda > Sepiida > Sepiidae > Acanthosepion > Acanthosepion pharaonis. The sequence continues at coordinate 127,385 of CAHIKZ030001351.1, forward strand.
ATACCTCGAGTGGAATTCGCACATCGCTAAAGATGCTGTAAAAATGGTCGGATCTCTGTACCGCTCCTGTCAATATCTCACACCTCTTGCTATCCTTCAGCTTTACAAGTGCCAGATCAAGACGAAACGGGAGTAATGCTGCTATATATAGACAGGTGATGCCCAGTCTTACCTCTTCCAGTCTCGATAGAGTTCAAAGGCGTCTGCACGTCCTTCAGGGTGATGCATTATTTTTCGTCCTACAACCCCTTTACCCACAGACGAAACGTCCCAAGTCTATCACTGCTATATCGCTACTTCAATGGAAAATGCTCAGAAAAACTACTTTCCACCAGTTCGAACCAACACGACTAGGCCCCACCAAGCCACGCCCATTGTACCACCCTCATTCCCTTACTATTTCATTGGTGTGATGTAAATTCCATTCGCGCGTATTTTCCCCACGAACCGCTGCTTTGTCGAACCGATTACCAAGAGGATACTTTCCCGATCACTATAATCTCAACATGTTCCAGTCTAAGGTTAACATTATCCTCCTTACATATCTCCATAAACTGCGTTTCTTACTCTATATGGTGGTTAGAACGCTCGTTCTCAGACTATGAGATCCGTGTTCGAATCTCATCAGGGCCGATTTGTTAGAAAGGATGGTTGCACCTAGTTATTTCAAAAGTAAAATAATGGGACCTAACTGCCAATCTAGTAGCACGCTTAAATTCATCTAATTGGGTTGCAGGAAGAAAAGGCTCGTCCGAGCAGTTGCCATAACAAATATTTCTAGAACAGGCCGAGGAAATACTTGTCAAATGAAAATAAAATAGATTTTTAGAAAAAAAAAAAATGCAACCGGTTCTTTTATTGTCGTCTCTCCTCTTCCCATCCTCTTTCATTCCCAGTAACCTCTTGCGTCTTAGTGGCATTATCGCCTTGTTTGGAATGAAATGATTTTAAAGAATATGGTTAAAAATATGTCAATGTTTGGTATAGCGTTTACAGAGAAACAAATAGTTAAGTAAACATCAGCATTGAACATTTCATCCCCACCCAACAAAAAAAAAGATGTTAAGTTTCGGGAAACAAGAATTCTGTGACAGGTTTTCAGGCAAAATGTCATTTATTTGTTCGAAATTGCGAATATCTAAATATTGTCTTTGAAATTCCCGTAGCTACGACCACAGGAACTCGATTAATAGTGGTTGAAAAGCTGCTGCCCTCATCGACAGCTTTGACATTGCTCAATCAATTTCCAAATATGACCAGTCAATTTTATTTATTTTTGCACAAAGAGTCAAAGAGAGAAACGATAAATTCATGAGGAGCAAATAAAAATGTCATTCGCTCGGTTTCATAGACCGACAAGGACAAACCGATCTATAGTCAAACTCATAAATTAAAAGCTATTTTTTATGTATATATGTTAATTTATTGTTATGGCCATAACTGTTATTACTTATATCGCTAACAGAAAAATGGTCAGGGGACATTTGATATATTAAAGAAGCCGGCGAACGGATAACCATATCAAATGACATCTGCTAGACAACAACAATAATAATAGTGTTTTTGGTTGACATTCGAAGGGTCAGGAGTTTTGTTTCTTGTCACCATGATAATTTATCATATTTGCGACACAGCACGACAGCGTTGTCGTAGGCCAACTCTTTTTTTTTTCTTATGATGACGAGAATAACGAAGCAGAACGAGATCTCATTCCAACAATTTATCTTACTCTATAATTACGTTTAGGGCTTTAGTAATATTATCTTCCAGTGCCTCTTCCCCACACCCTTAATGTTTTATATATCATGAATTTTCAGATCGTAGGCGTTTGTGGCACACCACAATTTCCTATTTCTATTAAACCTTTACCACACCTCTTTATTTTTTATTTATTTTTTGTACAATAAGGTTCATCCTGCATAACACCTGAGAGCCACTCAAGGTAGATGTTACAGACTAAGGGGAGACAGAAGAAGATTAACATGATTTTTTAACAATGCTGCTCACCTACTACAAGACTCAAGAGCCACTCAAGATAGAGAATTACAGAGCATGAGGAAGTAGTAGTATATGGCTAACTGTTCATATCCGAGTATGCCTGCCTTATAGGGCGGCTACCTAATCCCTATTGCAGACGCCTACTCCAGCACATCTGTGTTTGTTCAACACCATAGACCCCATTTGTGGTTTTAATGCTATGTGTATACTATATTGAGCAGACCTTAGAGATCGACTTATCTGGCGAGACCATCATTCTGAACAAGGCCAGTACGCTCAAACACTCGGTCACGATGACTTGTGACTTCGTGCTAGCACAACCACCGACGGATCCTAAATATTTCCATCTGCCCAATTTCAGTCACAACGCTTGGGTCAATCTGTATATATGGTTTTCAGGCACTTTACAAATGTGGATTGCATCCTCAGTTTCGTCATATCAAGTTACCTTTCTGATAAATCGACCATGATGAGATTCGAACCCTGGTTTCTTGGTCGGTGAACGAATGTTCTAGCCACGCACTCATATAAAGCAACAGGCACAGACTATGGGGATATGTGAGGAACCCTAGACTTGAACAGATTGATTGTAGCGACCAGGAAAACATCCTCTTGGGAGTCTGTTCCACAGAGCAGTGGCTGAAGGGGAGAAGCTGCTCGAGTGGAACTTACACCAATGGAATACGGAGAGAATGTGTGTGGCTCGCTACAATGAGCGTAAAGTGGCGGGCCCTAGCGGTAAATATTAGAACTGGCGGAACTAAGCAATATAGTTCGTCTGAGGTCTTTCCACGATAGAGCAGTGAGAGGCTTGCGACGTTTCGTCTCTGATATAAGAGTTGTAGGGTGGGAAACTATTCATTACCCGCAAGGACGCGGAGATGCTTTTGGACCCTTTCGAGGACAGAGCAGCTCCTGTCAATTTTCGGTCTGGTCTGTTTGTAAAGGTAAAGGAGAGCAAGAGGGGTCAGTTACTCACTGAAGGTGTACCGAGAACTGACCATTTTTCCAGCATCTTTAGCGACGGGCCATATGTTTGTTCGCCGTGTTCTGCCATTAATTTACGTCAAGTAGGTAACTTCAGTGTTTCTTTTCCCTGCTTCTATTGACTTCATTATATACACCGTGAGTTTCACATTTGCCTAACAGTCTTTCCTCATTTCTCCCAGAAATTTCAGTTTTCCATTTTTTAAATATATGTTTCAGTAGTTTCAAATGTAATGGCTGTTTTCCTTAAAAATTCTCTGTTCCATCATAGAAATATCGGTATTCATCGACAGAATCACATCTGTATTGCTCCCAGTTTTTTTTCTTTTATCTGGGAGAAGATTGTTTAGCACAGATTGCCATATAGAGGATTATCACATAGCAGTTCAGCACTCAGTTTTGAATAACAACTTCATGTCCCGTAATATTTTGCTTAGTTTCTGTAAGGCGCCTACAGGTTTCTATGTCACACTGTCTATCGTCTTTTACAACACGAATCAGATAGTTCAATTTTCGCATCGGCTTTGTTTGAACGTCCCCAATATGCAACCCACAACATGAGTTCTCTTTATTGTTGCAAAACCTGCATTCTGTCTTCTTAATCTTGGGCGTTAATAGTTTGTCCTTTCGCTTGGGTTTTCTCAACAACCTTGACCAACAATGCTTTCAGTTTCCGTTCTGGCGGCAGTAATAGACAGACTCTTGAAATTTAGCGCGTGTCAAGACATAAAACTTTTATAATTTCTTTACTTACATGAAAATAAACAATCCCTACAGCCTCTTCGTCTTACACCATTTTAGTTAAATACATATTTGATTTATAGCATGAAACATTTTTTGTAAGGTTATACACACACACACACACACACACATATATATATATATATATATATATATATAGAGAGAGAAAGGGGAAAGAGAGTCCACAGAGAGAGTTCAATGTATTTATTATAACAGAGTATATATATATATATATATATATATATATATATATATATATATATATATATATATGTGTGTGTGTATGTATATATAACACGGCAAAAATTCAAAATTTTCCAGCTGTGGGTATAGACTATTTCAACCTGCACAGCATTGTGACAGTCTTCTTCATCACTGGACTAAATTCGTCTCGGAATCAGGGATTTGGAATTTAATTTAGATAGCAGTCGGAAAAAAGATACCGAGCCTACACTAAATGACAGATAAAAAGTTGGTGGTAATGAAAATTATATATATATATAAATGAGTAACAAAAGATCATTCCAAAATAAATGATAAGTCACTATCACGACAATCACCACCACAATATTCACTACTACCACCATTATTATTATTAATAATAATGATAATAGTAATAATAATAATAATAATAAGAAGAAGAAGAAGAAGAAGAGGAGGAGGAGGAGGTACGATGGAGTAATGTATAGCGGCTTGGATTGAGGAATCGGAGAGCTGAGTTCGAATACCAGTCGAATCCATTACATTCGCTTACTTGCTAATACCCTTGGGAAAGGTGTGAATCCTCTTCTTCTCCCTCCAGCTATGGCTAAATAGCAGGACAGACTGGGTTCTATAGCCTTGTATGGCGACTGGTCTAGGAGAAGGACAACTCTGAATCGTTTGGGTACCTTGTGGCTCTTCAAAAAGTGTGGATGGTCCTGCACGAAACCTTCACCTCTATAATCAAATCTCATGTGCAGTTGTCGGGCTGTCTGTTTCCTGGGAACTGATCTGCTTGACCCTTATATGTCGAATTCGACGGGAGAGTCGAACACACACACACACACACACACACACACACACACACACACACACACACACATATATATATATATATAAACAAATTTAATAAATAAATCACATTCTTTTGCGTGGTCTCGTTCTCAAGAGCCGTTTACACATGACGTCACGCTAGACCATTTCAAACTTCCGCTTTCCCATTGAAAACAGGATGTAGACAAAGGAATTCCAATTACCACACAGACACCACATTGGTTCTTGATAAAGACTAAGAAAATCGAAAGTCCTTGAACAAAAATAGCAAAATATGAACTTCGGACAAAACTTTGAACATATTATTCATCCAAAAGCTGAAAAAATATAGACAGAATTTGTCCTTTTTTTAAAAAAAATGATCAAACTTGTTTATATGAAGACTTGCTATCTAAATTCATATATATATATATATATATATATATATATGTGTGTGTGTGTGTGTGTGTGTGTGTGTGTGTGTGTGTGTGTGTGTGTGTGTGTGTGTGTGTATATAAATATAAATAAATATGTATATATATAATTATTTATATATTATATGCGCGATACTTATTAGAAAGCGCTCAATATCAGAGATAGAGCTAACATATTTGGTTGGATAGATGTGAGTTTGTGACCCTGGGTTTCACGCTTTAGCTAACACATGTATATACGGTTGTTAATATCTAGTTATTTGTTTTATCCACATTAATACCTATATGGTGGACTCTCCCTTCGTGTTCGACGTATGAGGTTTAAGCAACTCATTTCCTAGGAAAGGACTGCCAGATACCAGCACATATGACTTAATTGCAGTGGTGAAGGCTTTGTGCAGGACCAACCACACTTTTTGAAGGGCCGAATACAGAGACCTGGTGCACTACAAGGTCCACAAACAACCCTCCGCAGGTTTTGAATTCAGAGTTGTCCTTCTCCTAGACCAGTTGCCATCCAAGGCTACAGAACCCAGTATGTCCTGCTATTTTCCCATAGCCGGAGGGAGAAGAATAGGATTAAACTCTTTCCCAAGTGTATTAACACGTAAGTGAATGTAATGGATTCGACTGTCTTTTATTTTATTTTATTTTATTAAGCTGTGAAATTAATAACAACAGCTGAAATTGTGCTCCCGACAGGAATCGAACCGACATCTCTTTTTCTATCAGGGAAAACCACTTTTTTGAGTCATAGTGTGCTTCTACTTGTTCTATACAGGGCGAGGTTTGAATTACCTATATTAACGAAAGCACGTTTATCGTTGGAATTATATCTGCTAGCTTCAGTTTCGTACACGCAACGTAAACAGTAGTTTTTGGAAAGGATTTTTTATCCGACTTTAATTCTTATTACTGTAAACGTTATTTTTACGTTTCGGGTACGTAACTAAAGCTAACAGATATAGTTTCGTAGAAGTCCTTAATAGAAAAACGTTCTTTCATTAATATAGATAAGCTGAATTCTCTTTTTAAATTTTATCACAAATGTTTCTTCGTTTGTTTCTTCGGCTTTTGCAAAGCTTTGTTAAATTGTGTTCGTAATAGCAATACATTTCTTTCGTTCTTTCATTCCGGCTTTCTTTTTCTTTTTTGTTCTTTCACTCAACTCTTTCAAAACGTAGAAAATCTATGCGTTACCTCAATATATCACACTTCATTTTCTTATGCTTCCTTTTTTCTTTCTTTCTTCATTTGCCGCAACTCTTCAAAATACTGACAGCCTGAATGTCATTGTCTTGCCTCAATAAACCTGTATTTCATGTCTTTATGTCGTGCCTGTAAATTGAAGATAAGACAAGCACATCGAGTCTCATGGGGAGACACGCAGGAAAAAAAAAAATTTGAAGCACTTACAAAGGGAAACACAAGGCTTAAATGTCGGTGATGCTCGACAGGTCGAATTTCAAATGATTTACGTCCTTGTTAGAGCGATCTCAACAATCTCAGCGCATTGTTAGTGATGCTTTTACGATGATTGTTGGTTTGAACAGGGACATTAAAATCTCTTCCCACCTTTTTGATCATCTTCTTTTTTTTTTTCTTTTTCTTGTTTCTTTTGGCCCGGGTTTTATGCTTCTGATTCTTTGTTGGGTATCGCTCTCTTTTCAATTTACGTCCAACCCCTTTCTCTTTCTCCACCTATTCTTATTCCTTCCTATTTGTAGAAGTCGATGTGTGGTTATACGGTTGTTATATACAAAGTTTAGCTTACCTACAACACAAAGACACAAGCGAGGAGCACCCAGTGTGTTTTCAACTCATTTCTCTTCTGACCAGACTTTAACAACTGAATAGGCGAAAACTGGCTTGCAACATACAAATCCTTCAGAACCAAACTAGTAACGTTACATCATCACGGATTATACACAATGTGATAGGTCCTGATCTGGCATCTCAACTCCAGTCACTTTATCACAGACGTGCTGTGGCTTCCTTCTGTCTTTCCTAAAAAACATGTTCATGGCAACTGCTCTAACGTGCTACTTTCACTGTTAGATCATCTGCATGAATTTAAGCGTGCTACTAGGTTGGCATCTCGGTGACACCCTTTCATTGTCGAAACGGTTAAATGTAGCCGTCTCTTCTACTCCAACAGCTTCTTCTTTCGCACTTCCCGACAGGGGAACTCTCTTCCTCCTACTTGCATCCCTGATAGCTACAAACTTCAAATATTTAAATTTAATGTCAATCGATATCTTCTGATGACTTGATCTTGATCCCCGTCCGCCTCTTTATCATTTCCTCAAACACCCTTCTTTACTCGTTACTCACTTTCTGTAACCCCTTGCGTACTAGTGGCACTCCCGTCTTTCTTGGGGTGAAATGCTTTAAAAAATTAGTAGTGGCATCTCCAGAAATACCTAGTTTTGATATGAACGATTGGATTAAACTAAATATTTGTCCTGTAACACCGCAGACCTGGAGCTTGCGCAGAAGGCCTATATGATCAGCTGTCGAACGCCCTCGAGATATATAGAGCCACAGCCTAAGCTTCGCCGTTATTATCAAGAGCTTGATACACATATCCAGTGATGACCGTTAACATATCAATGGTAGACCTGGCGAAATGGGAACCATATTTTTTGTCCAAGAGGAGGTTGGCATCTCGGTCACACCCTTTCACTGTCGAAACAGTTAAATGGAACCGAATCTTCTACTCTAACAGCTTATGTTCTCGCACTACCCGCCAGTGGAACTCCTTTTCCCCTACTTGCTTCCCTGATAGCTATAATCTTCAAATATTCAAATATAATGTCAATCGACATCTTCCGATACCTTGATGTTAATCCCCGTCCATATCTTTATCCTTTTCATCATTTTTACTCTTGCGATCACTCTCTGTAACACCTTGCGTACTAGTGGCACACGCCCCTTGCTTGGGGTGAAATGCTTTAAAAAAATTGACAGTCAATGAAGTTTCTTGACTTAAGTGTCTATTTGAGCGCTGTTGTTCACTCCAGACCGATAGGGTAACTTCCTTCCGATTTCTTGCTTCCCTGTCAACTACAATCTTCAAAAATTTAAATCTAGCATTAATCGTCATCGCAACCTTTTTTCTTACTTTCACCCTCATTAACCCCTTGCGGACTAATGGCACTCCCGCCTTATTTGGGTGAAATGCTTAAAAAAAATGATCAAAGGTTACTGGTCTCTCGCAGTTCTGTCGCTATTTTCATGGTAAGTATTCAGACGAGCCATATTCCTTATTAATATCAGTTTAAACCTTAACAGTTCTTGTAACCTCATTCATTAATCCTCTACCTTGAGTGGTTCTTGGGCCGTATACGTGAACAATAATATAAAAATTACTCAATACTAAAGTTTAACCATACTACCAGTTTACCTACGTCAAGATATCTTTGGGCAATTGGCGGTAGTGACAGTAGTAACAGTAGCACCGTTAAGCTTTGAAAATTTACAGTTTCCTTTTCATGAAATTTTCATTTTTTTTTATTGACCGCTCCGCTATTAAGTAATGATTAACAAACATGAATTTTTACTTCATAACATTTGTAAGTTAGCTTAACAAATAAGATATTGTCCATGTGATGGTTAACGAGAGAATGAGACAATTCACTTGTAATATAAGTTCAATATTCATGCAAGGTCCACCTCTTGTAGATACAGTTAGTTTAATTATTTCTGTATAATACGCACTTGTATGTAACTTGTGCTATGAAATTCGCGTATAATGCCCACTGACATTAGAATTTCTATCTGCTAAATTTAATCAAAATATATTTATTCAACTTTTTTACCGACTAAAAATAAGTATATATGCAGTTGATATTGGTGAGAGAGTGACTGCAGACGAGATGCCAGATCAGGGCCAATTATATTGCATATCCGTCTCTGGATCTTATTAAGAGCCCCGAGGCAAACAGAAGGGGCTCCAGACCATATATGGCAGCAATACTCCCTGCAAGGGTGAATTGTTGATTTGTAGATTTGAAGGATTGACTCCGGCGAGAAAAATTTCCTGGCGCGGCACAAGGAGCCAACTTTCCTTGCGGTGGACGAAGCAATTGACTCAATTTATTTGTTCCATCTCAGGTCAGCAGTCAACGTGAGACCAAGCATTGAAAGAACTTAAGTTGCTGAACTGTATGTACGCAAATGAGAAGGTGTACTTAAGTATTATTGTTGTTGTAGGAAAATTAAAATTGTTTTTTGTATTAAATTAAAAAAAAAAGTGTTGTTCTTGAGTCACTGTGATTTTTACAGTTGTCGCTCTTTTACGGGAGATGTTTGTTGTGGAATAAAATATTTTCTTGGAGTGAGCGTTCTTTCGCAAGATGGGTTTATGTTAATTTAAGTAATTAACGTTAAGCCTGGAATTGGTGACAAGGATCTTTGTCGCGTTGAAGAATTTGGTTCATCTCCTTTGTTGTTGTGTCGATTTCCAATGAAGTCAAGTGAATGAGTTGAATATTTTAAGGGCCCACTGACCAAGTCGGGTCGAAGTTTCGTTTTTATTAGTTCTCTTGGTCACGTGGGAGCTCGAGAACATGTGTACATTTTGTGGCTACAACTATAGATGAAAGTTTGGGTCGGTACCTTCGGACGTAGTTGACGACACCTAATTGATATTTTTCGACCAATCAGAATGCATCAGTTGTTATACTTGGTTGGGAGCCTCTATGTGTTTAACTTGCACAAATTTGAGATTTAAAACAATAAATGTAGGAATCTGATTCTACACGATATTGTAGCCCCAGAATTACGTATTACGGACCCTTCCTTACTTTTTTATAGTATAGTTTTTTTCTTTGTTGCAATGGAAGAGTTCTCCTGGACATGCCGATGTTTGTAAGTACGGATGTCCATACACGACATTATCAGAAAACAAGAACTGTAACGAGAGTAAAATTAACACTTATTCGTAATTTTATAACACTTCTTCAATAAGCATCTTCATCTGTAAGACTATAAAGCCTAAAATTCAATAAAATATTAAAATGTGTCTAATATTTTAATTTTTTAAGATTATTGGGTACTTAAAAACAATATATAATAAGGCGTTTACGTTATATTCGTCATGTAATTTTACTGCAAGTATTTCAACCTTACCAAAATCTCGCAGTCGTCAGGTTATCGATAAATATGTCCAAAACATTACAGAAACATTCACCGCTGTGTTAAAATGCTTTTCTGCGATATTTTAAGTTAAAAGTAAGTAATATTTGTTTTAATTCAGATTAATTATAATTTAAATCAGTTAATCCTCCTCAAATAAAGGTTCAGAAAAATGTATTTTAATTTTGAAAGACTTTTAATAAAGAGAATTATGTTGGGTTGACAGATTTGTAAATATGGGCGATTTTAACGATTTAAAAAAAATCATTCCAATGAATTTAAATTCGTTTTGAAATACAGAAAATTATTTCGTTTATTGAACATATTAAATTTACTTTATTAGCTTATAATAAAACTAAAATAAAAGCTTCAAGAATTTTTTTCAGTTTTAAAATGAATTTTAAAACTTAGGTGTCGTTTTTTAGAGGTACTAAAGCCCATTAGTAATAATACCGGATATAACCCGGATATAAGAGAAACCCGGATATAAAGAGATTTTATCCGGTCCCAAATTAAAGAGCCTGTGTTAATGTATATAAAATTTTAGACCAAAAAACCGGATATATATAAAAGAAACCAAACCCGGGATATAAGAGACTTCTTCTCCGGTCCCGACAACTCTCTTACATCCGAGTATTAAAATAAAAGTAGCCATAAAAATTCATTTAATAAGATGGAGTAAAACTAGTAGTAAAATATTTATGATAGAATTACTTAAAAAAAAAAAAAACAAAAACTTTTTAAAAATTTTAATTTTGTTATTTGAATTTGAAACTATTCAAATCTACGGGCAGTTTTTATATGTCTATCTATTCTTTCAAATTCTTTTAACAAAAAATACTTTATCTAAAAAAAAAAAAAAAATCTAAAAAAAAAAAAAACTTTTAAAAAATAGCTGTTATTTGACCACTTTTTATTCTGATTTACTCTTTCTATTGTTTAAATTCACTTCAGAAATCGTTTTTTACTTTAAGAAAAAGTCTTTGAACTTTAAAAGCTTTGACAATAATAATACTAAAGAAGACTTGCAATAAACAAATAAATAGATAAAATAAATAAATACATGAAATAAAATAAAATAAAGACCCATTTATGTTCTTGCCAAACATGTCGAATGAAATCGGTAAGGAAACAACAGAAAATTTGGTTTCTTCTTGTTTTTTTTTTTCACCTCTCCTGAAAACAGTATATCTTTCCTTCTTGTTTCTTTTTTAGTTATTTTTTTTTCTTTTCTTTTTTCGCTTTTGTGCTTTTTGCCTTTTCTTTTTACACGTGCATAAAACTATTTGAAGATTTATATGACAGTAATGGTGGCGTGACGTAAACAAAGCACAAGAGACATTCACCTTACCTTTATACAGGGGGCGTGATATCCCCAAGGTCAATAAAATATCTTTGGGGTGGGGAAAAGATCAGATGCGTGTGTGTCGGTATGCTATAAATTCTCTGCCTCATGGGAGGATATAGTTTCTCGATGTGTCTCCTTATATCTGTGAGAGCCCCTAGCTTTCCAAATTATGCGGTCCTGGGCAAAAGATATTATTATTATTATTATTATTATTATTATTATTAGTAGTAGTAGTTGTAGTAGTATCCTATTATAATTGTGCTTTTCCTCCCTTCGTTAGTTGGCACGACCGTTACGCCCTGCCAATAACTCATAAATATTGGACTATTCCGTTTTGATCGCGTGGAAAGAGGGGGGAAGACGCAAATTGGTTTTAGTAAGGAAATGAAATAAAAAAAAATAAAAAGAAAGAATGGAAAATGGAAGTGGGAGAGATAGAATCAGATTAAGCTGATAAGAACAGATAATACGTTTTGATCTTATCCAAAAGGCCGTTTATTTATTCCCCCCACCACCACTGAGTGGAGGTTCTGACACAAGGTCTGCTTTTTAACGTGGGAAATATGAGTGTTTTCACCAGGCCGAACTGATAAAGAGCTATAAATAAAAAAGCTGGTCTTAGCTGGTCAAAATTTGTCCAAGCTGGTCATGCCTTGTCTGGAAATTGCGTTTTGATTAGTCATAGCTTGAAAGAAAAAAAAGGGAAGAAGATGTTTTGAAAAGCTGGTCCATTTGAAATTAATGAGCCGGTCCAAAAAATTTTGTTAAAGGCGTAGCAAACGTGATCGAATCTTATCTAAAAGGCCTTAAAGACGCTGTTATTATTAGATTAATTACGATAAAAAGCGGCATTTTTGAATTGTACACTATCGAACAAAGGAAACCGTATAAAGCAATCGCAGAAAAATTCAGTTGCCATAAATAAAATAGCATTGTCTGTTGAATTATTTTAAAATTATTATTCAAAGAGAGAAATTTTTGCTAATGCCATATAAATGGCGGGGTTTGGGGATTTGGCTAAAAAAGAAAGAAGAAAAAAAAAAAAAAAAATTAAAGTATTTAATGTCTCAATACTAAACTGGCCAATCCTTAAAAATAATGGACTATTGCGTTTTGATTACATAGAAAACAAAAGAGATAGCGCTACTGATAGATGGTTTCAGATAGAAAAAATGGAGAATTGTTTTGGAGGAAAAAAGGGAAGATAGATGTTTCTAGTTTTGAAATGGAAAAAGTTGTTCAATTTCAATTCTTTTTCATTTGAAGGATATGGATCCCTTAATTCATTTTTAAATTAATGATTTTTGACGAGGCTATGTCAAAGCGCATAGTTTCGTTTTTGTAAAAAAACATTACCCACAAAACCCGTGCAACTTTTGATACCGTAGACCGTTTGATACAGGTCTATGGAGGAAGGTTCCAGGTAATGGGGAGTTTTTGACCCAGCCTACGGGCTCGGATACCCTACATTAAATTTGATCTTGCGCTACATCTGACCGTGTGTGGCGGTTGGTAGATATCCTGCAGTCGGAGATTCATTATGGAATCCACTTGACTCATTTCTAGCAGTTGACTATTTCTAAGCGCCGCTGGCGAATCTTATATGTGTTGTTCTTGTCCTAAGTATTATCGTTCATTACCAACCTTTGATTATTCTATTCAGTAAGTTTCATTTCTTCTTTCTGTCATCAGTATCTGTCTTGTAATTTTCAGCAATTTGCTTAAATGACTGTTACTAGGAGATGCTTTTGTAATTTAAACAAAGACGCCGTTAAGAGAATCAGATTAAAAAAAATAAACCGGAAACAGGAAACAAAAATCAAACAGATCAGCTGCCCACTTTTGTACTGTTGGTCAAGCTGAAGCATCTTCCCCAAATGAAGCAAATATTTCAGCAGAAATGTCCTTCAGGGCTAAACCCATTTTCTGCAGTTACTTGATAACAACGCGATCCCAAATGTTAACCATTGTCATGAGAAGTCGCTACTTGTTACTTATGAAGTCTTCTTTGAACAACTTCTGTCATTTGTAACTTTCATCAATTTGCTTAAACGACTGTTAGTAAGCGATGCTTTTGTAATGTAAACGAAAACGCCGTTAAGAGAATCAGATTAAAAAAATAAACTCAAAACAAAAAGCAAAAATCAAAACAAATCTAGATTTGCGTAAAACAATTTCAAACAATAACAATGCAGTTATATCAGTAAATACCAATTTCATAATATGCAGAGCAATTACACAGTAATAGCAATGATGTTAATAGCAATAACAGTGAGAACAGTCACCAACAGGTCACTTTTGAATGGCATAATAAAATAATATTTCTAAAATTAAAATATCATTAATTTGAATTATAATTTGTGGTAATCAGCAAATTAATAAATATATATATATATATATATATATATATATATATATATATATATATATATATATATCAAATACTTTTAAAAGAAATATAATCCCTTTCATTACAGGTTTTTTTAATTGTAAGAATTGACATAAATTATGATTTATAGTCACACAGATTTAAATTAAAATCAGTTGGATATTTACACTGTGTCATATTTACGTTAAAATATTTATTCCTGAAAATGAAATAAAACAAAATAAAACAAAATAACCACAACATTACGATAAAACATGGTCCTCATCTTTGTCACCATGATTATTACAACGGCCGAAACGTTGTAATAATCATGTACGCTCCGGCCTTCTCCAGGTGGTTGGAATGTCGAATTGAACCCTTTATTTCGCTCACTGTGGTAGACTGTTCTAGTTCCACATGCCATGTTTAATGGACGTCACTTATCGGTTATTTCCTGTTAATTTTCCCTCTGAAAGTTCTCCACTGCCTTAACCGGGTATTGAAATCACACTCATTGGGTCTAACTAACGCCTTTATCCACTGTGCCATGTCCTTGAGGATATCTGTGTATGAATTTCTGGGTATTATAAACCTAATGTCTTCAGCCATCATTGTTTACCAGTGCTCATATTGCAATATTTGCTGTTATAATAATTCATGTTTTTACCAGAGCTCATATTGCAATTTTTGTTGTTGTTATCGCTTTTCTTTGGCATTCTTTATTACTGGTTCCCATATTGTATTCATTTCTATGCTTTGCCGGCTCAGGAGATTTTTGTTGCCTTACATATGTGCTGATTCCTTAAGTTTACGAATTTTCCAATGGTGTTGTTTGTCTATGGTCTCAGCCTGATCCCACAGAGGGCGGTGATCTCTCTTCTTTCTCCATATGTGGCCAGCCACGCCTGATTTTTTCGCTTCCCCTCGTGTTACAGCTTTCTGGTGTTCTTGAAGCCTTACCTTAAGGGGCGGCCTATCTCGCCTTTATATTTCTTTCCGCAGCTGCACGGGATAGCGTACACACAGTCTTTAGTCATGTTCTCCTTGTTGGTGGGTCTTACTCGGGAGAAATATCTTCGAAGTGTCGTCAAGCTTTTGAAGGTTGTCCTGATGTTATATAGACCGCAGATCCTTTGTATTTTCTCAAAGGCAGGCAGACTGTTTTCTGAGTGTTGTTGTCCTCTTCTTGTACCCGCCTATCCCAGTTTTTGGGGTTACTGCCATGTACGCAGGGTAGGTGTCACGTTGAAGGGTACTACTTATACTGACCAATTCTTTATCTGACGTCTCTGTGTCGCCAATTATGACTTTTGCTCGGTGTTGTAAGCAACGGACAATCCCTTTCTTTACGCTGTATGGATGCTGGGAGTTGAAATTGAGGTACTGTCCGGTGAATGTCAGTTTACGGTATACGGATGTCTTGAACCCATGTTTTGTTCAAGTTATTAGAACATCCAGGAATGGGTGTGTGTTGTTACTCTCTTTCTCCATTGTGAACTGTATCGAAGGTCTTATTGAGTTCACATGGTTCAGTAGAACCCAGATTCTTTTTGTATTTGTAGGTCTGATGAATTGGATCGTGATTATGATTGCAATTTAATAAATTATAACCACAGAATATTAGTGTTTGAGCCTTATATATATATATATATATATATATATATATATAGATAGATAGATAGATAGATAGATAGATAGATAGATTTTCTGACTTCTTTTTGAATTTGTAGGTCTGACGATTTTGATCTTGGTTACGATTCCAATGTAATAAATTATAACCATGGAATATTAGTGTTTCAGCCTTTTATATTATATTCTTATTCTATCCTGGACATTGAGTTCTACTTGGATTCTGTCCTCTTGGGAAATTATATATATACATATATATATATATATATATATATGTGTGTGTGTGTGTGTGTGTGTGTGTGTGTGTGTGTGTGTGTGTGTGTGTGTGAACTGGCTGTAACAGTAAAATTGTCCAAATCGTGTAACTGCAAAATTGTCCAATTATTAGATTAAGCTTTCAATTGTTGTATCTTAGAAATGATTAAAGATATCCTACTGAATTCTCCGATGTTTTTTATAACACTATTGGGCTATACTTTGAATACTAAGAATATATTTAACTGTAATTTGAAATGATAAGCCCTCTTGCTGTTGCGAACTCTTGATCCAGTTTTTCTCTCTAGTGTTCCTTCTTTTTAAACTTATTCCCCGTTCTCTTGATGGTTCATGAAGGGACTTGGAAGATGGAAACCAGAGTATGTATATTCGTGCCAGTTTTGAAGGCCTCAATGATCTTTTCCTCTCGCTATTCCTCAATGGAACAGTGGGGCTGACACAAAACGATTTTAACCTGTTTTCTTTCTATCGAAATAACTCAAATGGTTTTTCAGTGATTCGTACGATAAATGGTGTCAAGGTGGCTAAACGTGTTTTCTGAAAACCTGGAAAAAGAAACTCAATTAGTTCAATGTTTGTTTTTTTTTTTTTTATTTATTAAACATTTTGTGGGATGGACGATAATCCCATGCTGTTAAAACGATTTGGTCAATTTTTCTGGTATATATATGAGAAATAGATTAACATATTCGAACAATGCTGATACATATTTAATATCGTTGAACATGAATGCAAAGGCCTTATTTTATATTCTTGAGCTAAAAAATTACAATCCATATTCCATATTCTCCAGCTCAAACAATCTCATCAATGTTGCTTCTTCTTTTGGTCGACCGGGGCACACTTAGACCCGTTCTGACTGTTACCAGTTAGAGAAGGCAGACGTTGTTCTGGCAAAATTTGTTCAGAAATTTTGATTCATACAGGCCGTTTAAATGATTTCGTCCTGTCAAAGACGGTCGATTCAAACACGGCGTGTCGTTGGCACCTCATTAATACATAGCGACATCGTCGCCAGCTCTCAACACAGTCCTAATGATACGTTCAACCGACGCAATTATTCTGCTGTTATTGATTCAGAGGCGGGAATGAAGGTTGGAACAGTGATTGCGGTGATCGAAAAGTCTTCCCGATCGCTGTGGGAGGAAGGGAGGTGTAAGTACCCGGAGTTTGATGAATACGGGCGAGTGTCTAACCGTCTGATGGACAAAACTTGATACTCGAAGTAAATTTTTGTTAAAATTTGGTATCTTTACTTTGTTTAGCGAACATTCAGCTCGGGCCTCGTACCACTATTCTAACTTTGCCTCTGTTTCTGGATATGTTACTATTTTATGAATTATTCAGATTGACATACATGGTTTTATTTCTTCGTTATCTACTTTGCAACATATAGGCTCCCCGTCCCTCTTCCTTTATATTAAAGTTCAGCAATACAAGAATCAAGAGCCATTGAAGTCAGAGGATTACTGTTAAAATGGTTATTATAAATGAGATGTGAGATATGAATGAAAGAGGAGATGATAGGAAGTGAAGATTATCGGGATATTTTAAGACATTTTTATGTTTATACGTTCTTTTTATAGATACAAATATTTAAGTAAATACTCTGTTTATAATAAACAGTATTAACAACATTTAACGGCCTGAATCTCCGAGAAATTTTCATAGAAAATATTCGTCCTCAGACAGGAATCGAACCTGTATCCTATACTGAACCGTCATTTAGCCTGACGTGCATTTACCGATTGAGCTACAGAGGGGCGTTCGGTTAGCAAGGTCGATTTTACTGTATTTAAACACAATTCTCCATTATTTTTAGCGTAGAGGATTATTTTTATGATGAATGAGGTGTTTGATATGAATGAAAGATGAGATGATAAGAAATGAAGATTATGAGGATGGGGAGGATAGATAAGGATTAACCCTTGACTTGAAGAAGTTAAGATTATAGCGTAGATGATTACTGTTAAAATGACTATGATTAATGAGGTGTGTGACATCAGTGAACGAGGAGGCGATAAGTAGTGAATGTGATGAGGATAGGGAGGATAGATAATGATGGCCTTATACCACATCTTGCCTTGTGGGGAGATGTGTAAGTATAGAGGAGGTTGTAAGAAGTGAAGATTATGCGGATAGGAAGGATAGATAACGACTCACCCTTGATTCGAAGAAGTTAAGATTATAGCGTAGAGGGTGGCTATTAAAATGTTTATAATGAATGAGTTGTGTGATAACAATGAAAGAAGAGATGACAGGAAGTGAGTATTATGAGGATAGGGTGGATAGATAACAATTGACCTTTGACTTGAAGAAGTTAAGTATACTGTAGATGGTTACTGTTAAAATGGCTATGATGAATGTAGTGTGAAATATGAATGAAACAGATAATAAAGGTGATGACGATAGAAGGATAGATAACGATGGCCTTGTGCCACATCTTTCCTTTTGGTGAATATGGCAAATAGATAGGAGGTTTTAAGAACTGAATATTATGATGATAGGATGGAGAGATAACGATTGACCGTTGACGAAGTAGTTATGGTTATAATGTAGATTGTTGCTGTTAAAATTGGTATGATGAACGAGGTGTGTTATGTACACTATTTACATTATTCGGACTATTGTCCTCATCTTTGTCGCCATATTTATTACAACGTTTCGGCCCTTCAGTATCTGTCTATATTTCTGAGATGAGGTATTATGTACACTATTTACATTATTCGGACTATGTATTCCTAAAATTTGAGTATTTTGAATGAAAAACGAAAAAAATTTTATTTTGATCTAAAACTTATATATACGTTTGTCGAGTAATCACAACATCGTCCATGTGACGACGACGTGATCATATTTAAACGGAACGCTGATCTTATAAAAGATTTCAGTTATCTGTTTGGATTGGTATTGCTTTTATGTCCATCGTCTTTTTCATGTTGAATTGTATATGGTCTATGTTAATTATGTTTTATGAATATGTTCTGAAGATGGTCTATTAGACCGAAACGTCTGACCTTGACATTAAACATTAAAACAGCATAATCGCATATTAGGATTTTTTTTTTTTTTCAGTATATTTTTTTCTTATATATATATATATATATATATATATATATATATATATATATATATATATATATATATATATATATATATATATATATATATATATATATATATATATATATATATATATATATATATATATATATATGTATATTTATAGGATATGCATATATATATATAATATATATATGTATATTGATATGATATGCATATATATATATATATATATATATATATATATATTGTTTTGTATTAACATTTATTTTCAAATAATATTCATTCAACGTTAAAGAAACTTTTTTGCCTCGATAAAATTTCATAATATAAAAAAAACGAAATTGGGTATCAGATGACTTTTTGTAAATACATTTAAAATATGTTAATTTAAATCTTACAATTCAATATGAAACTTTTATTTATTTATTTATTTATTTTTGTAGAAGAAATACTATCAGGATTCGATCTTAGACAGCAGAGTGGTTACGACCCAGGGCAATCATGTCTCTCCACATCTTCTGTTTTTTCATTATCTGAAAATTGCCATGATTTCCAAAGAAAGATTGCGCATTCTTTTCCCGTTTGTCATTTTTTTTGTATTTGAAGTAATCGATCCTGACTAGGTATCTCGACTACAGTCACTGTCTCATCCACGTGCCATGACTTCCTTCTGTCTTTTCTACAAATATTTTCATGGCAATTGCTATGACGATCTTTTCCTCCTGGTGCCTCGTCTACGAGTGCATCAAGGTCCCACTATTTTATTGTTGAAATAGCTAAATGCAACTGCCACTTCTACTCCAACAAATGCTTTTCTTGCACTTCCCGACATTGCAACTCCCTTCCTCTTACCTCCTTCCCTGATAACTGCAATCTTAAAACATTTCCATACAACGTCAATCACCATTTTCTGACTTCTTAAAGTAACTGATTTGAAATATCTGTTTCTCAGGAAATTTACTTTGGATGATTGATTATACATTATGAAATGGACAGAGTCCGACAATTATTTTTTTTAAATAATTGTCGGACTTAGCCCATTTCATAATGTATGACGTTATTTGTTTACATTTGGATACGCATTGAGCACATATGAATGAATGAGAGAAATTTATGGAGAATTATGTTTAAAAACAGATAAAATCGAGGCCCAATCGGTTAAGCACGTCAGGCTATATGACGGTTCTGTATGTATGAAACCTGGACTGAAATTGCAAATGCAGTGTTTCTTCTGCTTTTCTTTTTTGCTACACATCATTTCAGATATTTGCGCAAGTTGGCACTCCTTATGTTAAAATTACACTGATAAATGGAAAGGGCTAATAAAACGAAATTAATGTTACATGCTCAGTGTCGTAAGTAAAACTAATAGCTTTAGTCCGTTCAAATCACAGTAGAATTTTTCATATCCAGAATCCCTCATGTCCGGAATTCTTCATATCCGGAGTGCCTCATATCCAGAAGCAAAAGATGATGGGAAAGCGAGGAAAAGAACAACTTTGGAGATCTTGCAAAAAGTAGAAATTTTAAACAGACTAAACGCTGGTGAAATTTCATTGTAACTAATGGCCGAGTTCAACATAGGAAAGTCAAAATTGTATGATATAAAATCTTTCAAAGAAACTATTCTCCAGCGTTCACACTGACACAATGAAGAAGGAAATAAAAAACATGAATTTGATGAAACCTGAACTGAAATTGAAAAAGCTATTGAAATGGTTGTCAGTTTTATGGAAAGAAAGCCAGCATTCATCAACAAAGATTGCAATAATGTACGAAGAGTTAAAAAGTGTATTTCGTGTAAAAAATTTCAAAAACAAAAGCAAAACGAAATGCGGAAAAAGTTGAGAACGATATTAAAAGAGAAAGAATCATCATGCAACAGCGATTAAAAAATCTTCGTTACATTATTTGTCTTGAATACGTGACATATTTAATTTAATGAATTTTCATTAATATTACATAATTTATTTCTTTTTCCTTAAAATCAATTCCGTTATATTTCATTCACCATTAGCTTATTTTGTTTACTCTAAAACATTGAAAGTAATTGTTAAACCTGATTTCAGTTCTTTTATTTTAATCTAAATATAATCCCTCATATCCGGAGATCTTATGTCTGGTTGTCAGATGTTCTACTGTATTTCCTTCGTTACTCTTGCTGTATTCCAATCCACTGCTTGTTCAGTTGTATATTGTCGTACGTAACACAATTTTCAGCACCTATGATATGTGACTATGGGAACGAATTATTTCTCTGTTGAGAAAAGAGACTTCTCGCTGTGGATATCTGATTCTGCCGGTGTGTGGAATCAAAACACCCAGCGGCTTACGGCCATATGAAGTTGAAACACCAGTTCCTTTACGATCACCGAAGGTAAGCAACGTCAAGTCTTGTCCGTACCTAGATGGGTGACCACTTGGGAATACCAGTTGCTGTAAACTTGGATATGTGGATGGTATTATGGACAATAGCTCGAAATTGTTATTCAGAGCGCCTACCCTTGGGATAGGTATTAATCTACCTCTTCTCCCCCAGCTATGAGTTAATTAGTAAAACTTGTGTGACTAAACCATTATTTAAAGCTTCATCATGAGAGTCCGATGAATGCACCAGTCTAAATTTACCTTGCAAAGATGTTTCTTCAGAACGAAACCAGTTCCTTACTTTTCGGTCAATAATAATTTCATGTCAATAAAATTGCATATTTTTTCTAGTAGGTGCCATAGCATTATTTCATTCATTGAACTCTTCTAAAATTATTTGACGTAGTACTCATTTTATCCCGTCAGCGAATCGTGTATCATCCTGAGTATGACGATAAAATTCACCCGGCAGCAAGGCCTGTGATAGAGTGATTTTCAGGAGTGTGAAACCATCTCTCAGTTGCCAGGTTCAACTTGACTCAGGGTGGCATCACCAGTTAGCTACGGGCAGATATTTAATTCCTAAAGAGTGGTCAAAAGACTATGAAAGCATAAACATTTTTGTAGTAAAACTAGCAGCAATACATTTTTTGTAAAAATAATAATAATAATACTCGCATGAAAATTAAATTTCGGCATTAAATGACTCATGAGGAGTTGATATACCATAAAACAAACCAAACAAATAAAAACAAACCGAGATTTATACGCTGCTATTGCCATTCAAACAAGTAAGTTATGTTCATATACTCCAATTTTATTTTACATGGCTACGTATGCTTAATAATAAGGATGAAATATTCACTATTATTTTTCATGACCACGTATGCTTATTAATTAGGATGAAATATTCGCCATTATTTTTCATGGCCACGTATGCTTAGTAATTAGGATAAAATATTCGCCATTATTTTTCATGGCCACGTATGCTTAGTAATTAGGATGAAATATTCGCCATTATTTTTCATGGCCACGTATGCTTAGTAATAAGGATGAAATATTCGCCATTATTTTTCATGGCCACGTATGCTTAGTAATTAGGATGAAATATTCGCCATTATTTTTCATGGGCACGTATGAAATATTCGCCATTAGTAATAAGGATGAAATGAAATTCGCCATTATTTTCATGGCCACGTATGTTTAGTAATTATGAAATATTTAGTAATTAGGATGAAATATTCGCCATTATTTTCATGGGCACGTATGCTTAGTAATAAGGATGAAATATTCGCCATTATTTTTTCATGGGCAGGATATTGCCATTATTTTAATTAGGATGAAATATTCGCCATTATTTTTCATGGCCACGTATGCTTAGTAATTAGGATGAAATATTCACTATTATTTTTCATGTCCACGTATGCTTAGTACTTAGAACGGAATATTCGCCATTATAATTGGTTCCGCTAAAATACTTATGACTATATTTTAGGTTCAATTTCAAGTCTTATCGTCCAAACACTATACTTCCATATTCAGAAGTATATGCACTTCCAAATAATGATACCATCATTTTCATCATATTCAAAAGTCTTTTCTACTTTCCGTTGGACAAAACATATTTCTAGTAGAAGTCAGTAGTTCTTTCGGAAATTTTGATTTAAAAAATTCGTCGCACTGAAATAAATGAATACCAACTGATATTTTTTTTCTGTCACATACTCCCCAAATTAATTAGATAATTAGTGTCCAGGTGTTAAGTTGGCGGACGGGAAAAAATCCATCGCGGGCTGGATGTGGTCTGGGCGGGCGGTTGTTGCCGAACCTTGTTTTAGATAATACAGATTTAAATAGTTCAAGTATATACATTACAACCATGCGGGATTCCGGATATGAGACACTCCGGATATTAGGGTTTCCGGATATGAGGGTTTCCGGATATTATAGATTCCGGATATGAGGGATTCTATTGTAATTTTGGAACTCGGTTCGTTTATTCTATCCCCAACAGCAATATTCACCTGACCTTGCATCAAACGATAAAAACCTTCAGAATTTTACTCAAAAGTTACCGAACAACTGCTTGATAAGTTGCAACGAATCGTAGCAAATAATGGTGAATATATAATAAAATAAAATGCAATTGTACTTTGTTTCTGGAAGAATAAAAATGATTAACAAAAGCTGAAATTGTTTATAACTCAACCTAGCAAAACAAACAATAAAATGGCGGACGTAAATTACTATAGTGTCTCGTAAGATCACGTAGAAATACGCCGAGAATATTAACGTGATTTAATCTTTTCTTCTTGTCAAGATAGCATAGATGAACACATATAGTCATCAATTTACTATTTGGCTCATAAGCAGCCGACTTATTTTTTGCTGCTAAAACTGTCAGTTCTGCTTGGTGCGTACACGACTTCTGTCTGCAACGCTGAGATAAAAAGTGGGGAACTCCGCTCTATGATTGACGCTTATTTCTTTGAAATTCAAGAGGCATTATCTAGTTGCTTGTAGGCCGAGATGGGCTCAGGTGTTGCTCTAGTTGCATTTTGGTCGTATCGAGTGTGGAGGGCTGCGCCTAGTGGAGCGAAGGACTCTAAAAATGCGACGTAATCAAAAGACGTAAGGAATTTAGACGAGAAAGGAAGGAGTGACAGATTGAAGGAAAGTAAAGAAAATATCAACTGGTGGAGTTAGAAGTAAACAGTGAAAGAAAACAAATAGGATGGCTGGTAGATGTGGGTTTTAAAGATGGAGATCAAAGGAAGTCGAAGAACATATGAAAAGGGAAAGTGGCAAAATATGAGGGGTGAAGAAAATGAAAATGATTTGAAGAACGAACGCAGCTGTAAAGAATTATAAAGACCAAATAAGGAAGATTGGTATATGAAAGAAAAGAGTGTAGAAAGAAAGAAAGAAAGAAAGAAAGAAAGAAAGAAAGAAAGAAAGAAAGAAAAGGAAAGACAGTCGGAAAGAAAGAAAGAAAGAAAGAAAAGGAATGACAGTCGGAAAGAAAGAAAGAAAGAAAGAAAGAAAGAAAGAAGGAAAAAAGACAGTAATAAAGACGGAAAGAAAGACAGAAGGAAAGAAGAAAAGAAAGACGTAACGAAAGATAAAAAACGATAAGGAAAATAACGTAATAAATCAAGAAAGGAAGATAAAAAGAAAAAGAGTCATATGGAAAGAAAGGAAGAAAATAAGAACGAAAGTAGAAAAGAAAGAAAGAAATTAGTAACGTAGGAAAGAAAGGAAGACAGACAGAAAGAAAAAGAAAGACAGAAAGAAAAAAGAAAGACAGAAAGTAAGAAAGAAAGTAAGAAAGAAAGTAAGAAAGAAAGAAAGAAAGAAAGAAACGATAAAGAAAATAATTTAATAAATAATTTAATAAATAAATAAAGACGGAATGAAAAACAAAAAGAAAGAAGAATAAGGAATAACCGGAAGAAGAATAAAGAATAACCGGAAGAAGAAACAAGAATAACCGGAAGAAGAATAAAGAATAACCGGAAGAAGAATAAAGAATAACCGGAAGAAGAAACAAGAATAACCGGAAGAAGAAAAGAGAATAACCGGAAGAAGAAACAAGAATAACCGGAAGAAGAAAAGAGAATAACCGGAAGAAGAAAAAGTAATGACCGAAAGAAGGAAAATGAATAACCCGAAGAATAAGAAGGAAAAACTGGAAGAAGAAGAAGGAATAACTGGAAGAAGAAGAAGGAATAGCCCAAAGAAAAAGTTATATTTTTCTAACTCCTTTATTTTTTCTAATTTTTCCGCATCTAGCAACTTCTTGTGGCTTAGTGGCTTTATTTCCTTCCTTGGGGTAAATTCGATTTTAAAAAATTCGAAGTAGGAAAAGGAAGAACACAAAGAAGAAAAAGGAGTAAAGCAAAAAATTCTAAATTACAATAATAAAAAAAAATGGAGGAAAAAGCAAATTTCATCGTCTTTGTGGTTTTAGCCGAGAAAACGCGACGAAGATGTTCAAGCAATGTCGACAGGAGTCAGATCAGACGATAACACATATCAAGTGATATCGAATTTTGCCGGAGAAGAAAAATTATAATTTTAAAAACTTCTGAAACTCAACAATCAATGCAAAAAGAAAATAATAAGATTGCATTCATATTTTTTGCATATTCTGTTTTTATCTTTGTTCTTTGTCTGGCGACGAATGACTGAAATAGAATATTAGTGTCTCACGAATGCGTCTGTCTTAGGAATTGTTTGATTCTCTCGGATAAAAACTACGTCAATCAGAAAATTTCTATATATACCAGCTATTTCGGATTAGAAAACATTGCTTCTTAAGTTCATTTTTTAATCTCTTTAACTGCTATCAGTGTTATTTTCTTAATCTTTGAATTTTCTATAATAATGTTTCCCTTGCCTGTTCCCTGAGATCAGAGAGAAATTCAGTATGACATCTAACTCTTTGATGAGCTCCATTTCGATAAAAATGCACTTTAGTCTTATTCGGCCGTCATTTGCTTTCGGTAAATTCGAGAGATCATAGAACAGAAACACTATTCCTTATCATAACTTTGACAAACCTTCGACATGATTGCAATGACTTTACAGAGAATGAATATATTAACAAAAACAATGACGAACAATTTCGGGAAGAGTCAGATGGAAAAATCGCATGGCAGGGAGTGCTCAAATTTTGTTCAACTCGCATTAATGCCTTTAGTAAAGACTGGAATCTTTAGCCTTGAACTAATATAACTAGAAGAAAAGGGCAAATCGGAATATACCCCGTATCATTATAGGAGAGATTTTTAACGACATGTGTAGTAATTTGAAATTAATATTAGCTGAATCACTAGGCAGTAATTCTCCTTCGGGACGGGACTGGAGTCATTACCTCGTATCTGAGACGTCACCAAAAAATGGGAAATGCGAGTGGACTTGAGTAATTTTTCTACATTGCTGTAAAAACACAAATGTTGACCACTTATCACGTTGGGTTGCGAAGTGGATACACAGAAAATTCTTATTAATCTACGTGTGTTACAGATACTAGACAAGACCTGAATCCTAAAATTGATTAACGCCAAGACATATATATTGTAATAATAATAATAATAATAATACATATATATATATATAATATATATATATATATATATATATATATATATATATATATATATAGGTAATTTAGACGACAATTTATTCATTACCGTTCGTGTATATATATATATATATATATATATATATATATATATAGATATATATAGATAGATAAACATAGTGAGCCAGACAAACCTACCCAGGTTTCATCTAAGGATCGTCAGGGAAAGCCGGCTCCTAAATTAAAACCTTTTTTCTCTCGAGATTGATTTGATTATTGGAAAATCAAAAATTTTTCTTTTTTCGAAAACAAGTATAGTTATAGTTATCTATCTATATATATATATATATATATATATATATATATATATATATACTAATAATCTTATAAATATTAGCTAACTATACTCGTCCGGCAAAACCTTGCATGTTTTAGTTTGTAAATGAACAAACCAATACCCAAGGAAAAAAAAGAAAAAAAAAAAAAAGAACATGTACTTCCGGCAAAAATAATCGTCTAGAATCTAAGTTCAGAGTCCAAAGAAAAAAAACCTCCGACACGAATAAAATAAAAATAACTAATATAAAAGTGCTCAATACGCAGAAGTAGAGCAAATAGTGTGTAAAAAAAAGAGCCAGACAAACCTACCTAGGTTTAACCTTACGAGGCTCGTCAGTGTAAACAATTTACCCTGACGATCCCCGTAGGTAAAACCTATTAGAATTTGTCTGGTTTTAGGTTTACTATATATATAAATAAATATATATATATATATATATATATATATATATATATATATATATATATATATATATATATATGCACACACACACACATGGAGGGTACGATGAATAAATTGTCTGTTATAAATTCTGTAAAATTAAAATAAAATTGACATCTCATTTTAACAGATATATTTAGTAAAATTACACAAAAATATTTTGAAGTACTAAACATTAAATTTATTCAGTAAAATCGCCATTGGCTTCAACCACGACCTTCTGTCGACCATGGGATCTCCTTTCTGGTCAGTCTCCATGTTTAAGTTGGTGAATTCTGACATAATCCTTGCCATCAGTTCATCTCTGGTGCTCCAGGGAGTTTTGTTTGACTCTCGCTTAAACGCACCCCACACATAATAATCAAGGGGGTTACAGACTGAGGATTTAGGTGGCCAGATATAAGGTCGCAGAAATTGCCTGAGTCATATTGCTTATGTGGCATGGTGCAGAGTCCTATTGCCAGACATAAATATTCCAGCAGCCACACAAAATAAATCAAAGGATCGTTGTCAATCATGGCCTGGATTTCACCAACAAATTCGGGAGTTCTTTTCTTATCAGAACGACCAGAGTGATTTTTCCTAGCTGTCGTAACTTCGTAATCACCATTAGACTCATCCAACTCTTTCTGAATTTTCTGCACTGTCCTCATATTGACATCCAAACTGAAATGATTGTATTGGAACTTCCGGCGGGAATGCTAAGCAGTATAGCATGCCGTTTCCAAATTTCTGGTGGGGTGGATTACGTCATGGTGCTCTATTTTTCACAGAGGGTGCCCATCTCACCCTTCTATGCTGCGCAGTCTTCAAAATCAAAAACAAACAAGGCGCATGCAAGAAATCAAAAATATGAAATGCCAACATTTTATCATATATTGGGTATTCCAATAACTTGGACCGATTTTAAATGGGAATTAAGGTTAAGCGTCTAATGATTTTTTCTTTTTCTTTCAGATTTGGTGGATATTTGGGTGATATTTTTCACACATAATTGCCATGACTTAAACATCATAATCCAATAACGAAATAAATGCACTTATACTGCTGACATTGATACGCCTTAATGAAACACACTTATATATAATCCATCTTAATGAAACACCCTTTATATGTGTGTATGTGTGTGTGTGCTGATAGATAGATAGATAGATAGATAGATAACTATTATTATTAAGCAAATAATGGAATTTATAATTTGACATTATTTCTAATAAATCTGTTTATTGCGTAAGAATTACATTTCGGATACGATGATGAAATAATAGAGTTCAAAGCTATTTTCATTATTCGGACTATTGTCCTCATCTTTGTCGCCGTATTTATTACAACGTTTCGGCCATTGTACGCTCCGGCTTTCTTCAGGTAGTTGGAATGTCGAACTGAACGCTTTATTTCGCTCACTGGGGTAGACTGTTCTAGTTCCACGTGCCATGTTTTAATGGATGTCAGTTACCATTTATCTCTTGTTAATTCCCCTCTGAAAGTTCTCCACTGCCTTAACCGGGTATTGAACTCACAATCTTGTCTTGTTACTAGATCTAAACAACGCCTTTATCCACCTTGCCATGTCCTTGGGAACATCAGTGCATGAATTTCACTATTTTTAACAGTGCTCATATTGCAATGTTTGCTGTTATTATTACATGTTTTTGCCAGAGCTCATATTGCAAATTTTGTTGTTATTATCACTTTTTTCTTATTACTGGTTCCCATATTGTATTCATTTCTATGCTTGGTCGGCTCAGGAGATTTTTGGAACCTAGCATATGTGCTGATTCTTTAAGTTTACGAATTTTCCAAAGGTATTCTTTGTCTATGATCTTAACTTGATCCACAGAGGGCAGTGATCACCCTTTTCTCTCCATACGTGGTCAGCCACGCCTGAGTTTTCCACTTCCCCTCGTGTTACAGATTTATGCTGTTCTTGTAGTCTTACCTTAAGGGAGTGACCTGTCTCCACTTTATATTTCTTTCCGCACGGGATAGCGTACACATAGTCTTTAGTTATGTTCTCCTCTATGGGGGGGTGTCTTACTCAGGAGAGATATCTGCGAAGTGTCGTCCAGTTTTTGAAGTTTGCCCTGATGTTATATGGATTGAAGATCCTTTGTATTTTTCCGCAGTAGGTTGCGATAATGAACATGCGACGTTTATTACTTCAATAGGAAAATTGAGCCTTGCTTTTTTTTCTGTTATGGCTTCCCATATCTCTTTCATTGATTATGTTATTTTATCTACTGTTTTAATATTAACTGTTAAGGTGTCCATCCCTTTTTTATACAAGTGGACTCGCCCAGTGTGTACTTGTACTACCGTCGGTGAATACCTGAAAATGAGGAAGTGAGAGAGTGAGAGTGTGAGGTAACCGCTTTGTAGGAGTCACAGTTGCGAGCACGTAGACTCAGAATGAAGTCATACTTCGATACTGAATTTCCCAGACTGTATATATATTATTATTGCTACTAACCGCATTTCTGGATCTACTAACCGTATTACCAATTGTATTATTACGTCAATACATTTATTTGCTATATTTCATTCTTGCGTTTGTCATTCATTTGAGACCGGATTTCATCCCGGATTCCACAACATTAACATTTGCTTGCAAACGTTTTTATTACTTTCCGGAGATCATTTTTCTTTGAATCTTTTTTACCATTCTCAGACGAATTTGTTGTTAACGAGAGATCACAGATTTTGCATTGAATTAAGATTTAAGAAGATTTGGCGTTCATTCAATTATTTTAACGTAGAAACAGGGAAAATGTTGTAAATAAAGATGTAAACGTTACTAAACTGTTTAGTAAACAGTCAATTCAGTAAACCCAGAAAAAATTCTTCAGAAGTAAACAGAAGGCAACAGAAAAGTCGTTCTGCAGAAGAGATAACTGAATTAATATTTTATACCATAATATAGTCACTTTGACATTATTTATATTACATTTACTCTTTCTGTTCCATTGATTATCATATTTCATCGATGAAAAATTTCTCAGAGTTAACCTGTAGAAAAAGACAATATTTATAAATGTAAAAGACAATAGGAAAACCTTAATGGTAGCAATTAAAATTTTCGTCAATGTGGACTTTAAGAAAGGCAAAAAACGATATGAATTTATTAAAAAAAAGTAACTAATAGTAACAAAGAAAATATTCTTAAATAAAAAATTAAAT
The DNA here is from genome assembly GCA_903632075.3 of Acanthosepion pharaonis. Taxonomy (NCBI): domain Eukaryota; kingdom Metazoa; phylum Mollusca; class Cephalopoda; order Sepiida; family Sepiidae; genus Acanthosepion; species Acanthosepion pharaonis. The sequence continues at coordinate 157,796 of CAHIKZ030001351.1, forward strand.
TTATTTAACGCTATTTTCATACTGTTAACTGAAAATTACGTCAAATTAACAGTATCAAAATAGCGTTCTCTAAATTCTTCCAGTTGTAAGGACAATTTTGTTTTGTTATTAAAGTTCTTTTGTTTAATAAATTAATTTTTGTTTTTGAAAAAAAAATCCATATTTGGATAAAATGCGATATTTTATTTTAACAATTAATATTTTCCTATTATCTTTTACATTTATAAATATTTTATCTACTTTTTCTACATTAACATTGCTTGCAAACATTTATATTGACAGAGACTGGGGGTTCATTCAATTATTTTAGTGTTTAAAAAAAAAAGAAATTCGAGAATAGACCTTTGTTGCGTTCTGTATCGCTTAAAAGAAATTAATTTTACGCTGCTACATAAAACCGTGTCAACAAAAAGAGTCATTTACTTTTTGGTATTCGTTTTATTAAGAGTGGCGGTTTGGATTCTAAGAGACATAAGGAAGACTGACGTGACAAGAACGCAAAACGCACGTTGACTCAGCGTCCGTCCGTGTGTGGGAAGCATATCGACGCTTCAGAATTCTTGAGACCATCTGTTGAATTCACGCCGTTTTCGACTTATATTCAAAATCCAGACAAAAGCAACCCATCACAAAAAGACAAAAAGTTTATTCAGTTATTGTCGTCAGATGGAGTTAGTAGCGATTAGTTTTTGACGAAGAAACAGGAAAATGTTCTAAGCAATAATGTAAACGTTACAAAACTGTTATGTAATCAGTCAATTCAGTGAGTGCAGGAAAAATTAGGTTTCCAGGTATGGGTAAATAGTTAACCCCAAACTGAGGACAAAACGCTATGAAAGTGTAAAAATAGGTTTTAATACCAGCAATACATTTTTGTAAAAAATTATTACCAGCAATGTATATTTGAAGAAAAAAAGTATTAGCGGCAATACGTTTTGAAAAAAAAATATATAAAGAGTGTTTCATTAAGACGGATCAAAGTCAGTCGTAAATAAATCAATAATATTGGTGAAAATGTACTTATTCCCCTATTGGATCATGGTATTTACGTCATAGTAGTTATGTGTGATAAATAATATCGGCCAAATGACCACCAAGTCTTCGGTGGCACACCTCCACTAAATGGTCAAAATTTTTGATGACATCTCTGCATAGTTGCTTTTCGATCTTACCAATATGCCTTATTATCTCATCCTTCAGCTGTTGAATTGTTGTTGGCTTGTTGGCATAGACCTTACTTTTGAGATGACCCCAAAGGAAGAAATCTAAAAGCATCAAGTCGCACGATCGTGGTGGCCAATTGAATTCTCTGTTTCGAGAGATGATACGATCTGGGAACTTCTCGTTGCATCTTTGTTTGAACGTCCATTTTTGTAATAGGCTTCGATAATTTTAGCACATTGTTTGATTGTTAATTTTTCCATAGATGAAATTGCTGTTAAATCTGAAAGAAAAAGAATCATTAGACGCTTAAACTTTATTTACATTTAAAATCGATCCAAGTTATTGGAACACCATATATATATATTGATATAATGGAATATGCATACACCTGTGTTCCCCCTCACTGGAGTGTGATTGGCTGGTGTCCGTCATGAATATCGACGGACGTGTAGGAAAGTCAGGGAGGGTCAAGAGCCTTAGTCTGAGAGCAAAGTCTATAACGACGCCCATTGGACTACGCCATTGATCTACACTTCTTACCTGCGACTACGACGCGTACCAGTCGATTACTGCTACCGTATTCTACTTGGTTATAGTAGCCAAAACCACTTAGCTACTTCGTTCAAATATATCCCTTTCCGGGACATATATATAAAGAAAGAACAGTAAGATATCTAATCCGGTGTTCTTATAGATATTTTTATTTTTACAATATAGTGGTCAATGTAAATTTACAGAGCATTAATATTATAAATTAATTGATTTAAAATATTTTTTTTCGCTTTACACAGTTCTAACCATGTCAAAAAAATGGAAGCTAAAAAGCCTATGAATTTAATTTTGTAATTAATTAAAGACATTAGTTCCATTTCATCCTCAAGCGAATTTTGGATTAACTTTTAAAATTACTGGGTTATATTTATATATATATATATATATATATATATATATATATATATATATATATATATATATATATATATATATATATATATATATATATATAATTAATTTCTTAAAAACCGTATATATTTATGACAAGAATATATTTTTGAAGAAAATATTATTTGCAATATATTTTTTAACAAAAATATTACCAGCAATAAAGTTCCCCACTGCCTTAGCCGGGTATTGAACTCACATTCTTTGAGTTCTGTCAGTGGATCTAACCAACGCCTCTATCCACTCTGCCATGTGTACTTAATTAAAACGAGATAACTGATAACTGACACCCATTAAACGAGGCACGTGGAACTAGAACAGTCTACCCCAGTGTGCGAAATAAACTCTCACTCCTTCCCAATCTTTTGAACAGGGGCAGAGGTTTATCCTTTGTTTACTGTTTAGGATTGTTTTTTCGGTTCCTTCTAAAATCTACGTCAAAAATTGTACCTTTATCGTCTCTGTCTAAACTCTGGAAATTTGTTTACTATTTGTATATTTATTTGTGTATTATTCCTTAAACAATAATAGATATGTTCGCCTATCGTCAGGTTCACACACATTCACTGTATTTGGAACAGAAGTAGAGTTTTATCCCTTTTCGCTGTTTAGGATTGGGCTTCTGATTCCTTCTAAAGTCTTTTCGCTCCCAGTTGCTTCTTGCAGCTTAGTGGCATTATCGCCTTGCTTAGGGAGAATTGTTTTAAAAAAATCCTTAGTTAAACCCACACCTATCTTAAACGTGTCTTCTAAGCATTTTTTTCAGTTCAGTATTGATTGAAGGATTGATTGATTTTTTTTACATCTTATCTATTTTTTGCAGGTGATTTAAGGACAGAAAATAGTTTTTTTAAGATTGTAAGAATATTTTTTTGAGATAGTAAACATTTAGTGATAGAAGTCTTACTAATTAACCCATAGCTGGGGAGAAGATGTGGATTCATACTTTTCTCGAACGTATTTGCGTGAATAAAACGAATTCGACTTGAAATGAAACTTGCTTATCCGATTAACAATTCCAACAAATTATTCCACCCGTTCATCCAAACTTAAATCAGCTGATATTCCGAAGCGGTCACCCATCTAGGTAGAGACCAGACTTGACGTTGCTTAACTTCGGTTATCGTACAGGATTGCAATAATTTTTCTTGGGGGGATGGATAATAATGATTTACTGATGCAGGTCTTTTAATTAGCCCATAGTTAGTGGTGGATCTATACCTTCCCAAAGAATATTTGCCCGCAAGTGAATATAACAAACCCGACTTGAATTCGATCTCGACACTCCAATTAACAATTCCGAGCCGTTAGCCATAACACCAGACGGTCATCTGGTATTCCCAAGCGGTTACGTCAAGACTGGTCAGTAATTATCTAGGTACTGACCAGTTACTTAACGTCGGTGACCGTTCGAGAAATAGTTTTTCAACGTGATATAACTGTAAGCCTTCAGCTCAGTAATTGCATTTGTTTTTTTTTTAATTTTAGGTATCTCACAGTCCGTTACTATTTTACTGGGTTGAACCGGGCTGGATGCGCTACCATATCGTACTGTACTAAGAAAGAGCTTGTAAGACACAAGGCGAAAAAAAAAGTGGTTTATGTCTCAGTGCCACTTGACCCGCTATGTATGAAAGTGTATTTTTTGCCTGGAAACATTCTCAGCATCTGGCCAGCATAAAATACTAACCCGTACTTTGACTTAGGTACATTTTGACATTGACAAACATTCGGATGATGTATGAGGTGCGCAGACGATTTGATAGAAAAAATGCTAATTTCTTGATTAATTTGACCGGTATGGCGATGTCAAAGGATGGAGTGTAAGCAATGGCAGCGGCCTCTGGCGGCCACTGTTTGGATGATTGATTGCCTCCCTTATTAGCCCTTTGCCATCTGAGAACCGAGAAACGAGATCCAATATCTATGGAACACCAGCTTTGCCATAACAGATAGTTTTCATTTCCTGGTTACATTTTTTTTTTTTTTAGTGAATTCATTTATTTTTATTTTTTATTTTATTTTTATTACACACTGAACTTTTTTTCATCGACAGTTTTCGTACGTATGTACAATATATATATATATATATATATATATATTGGCGCCAATCGTAATACGTTGGGCATCCAAGCTCATGTTGCGGACCAATTCGCTTTTGAAATGAGTTCTTTATTTAATATCCAATTCCACACTGGTGAAGTGAATGGTTATACCTTCGGGAAACGGAACAAGCGATTTGAGTTCAAATCCAGGAGGCAGCTGTATATGTTCACTTCGTACAAATTCAAATGTGAAAAGGCATAAATCTACTTTTCCCTATAATATGTCCCAAAGCCAGATCGCTTGACAAAAATTTCTCGTCAATGTTTAACTTGAAATCAGTTTGGTGTGTGAAAACTTCAGGGGTGATTTTTAGCAGTGAGGTTGAGAATCCAGATTAACTTTCTAATTCGACAATTATCCCGAATAGCAAAGTGAGTTATAGGAATGATTTGATTTTCCAAACACGTTCAGCACATTGTGGCCGTGTTCATAGTTTATATTATTGAGTGTTGTTTTTTTTCTCTTTTTTATTAATAATGCTTCCATTATTTTTAGCCATTTTTTACATGTAGATGAGGCTATTATATTTGTATCGCCTGCGAGTATGTTACAGATGGAATTTGGTAGGTATTCGTGTATATTTATATGAGGCCTAATTGAGTTGTTATTAGAGATATGTAACGTGAGTCTTTTAGATAGGCATGTTGTGGTAGATCCAATATATTTATTTTTTATCTGTATGTTTTGTGTTGCCTTAGAAAGAAAAATCTAATTTGGTCTTCTATGAGTTAATTCGGAAAATTTATATAATATACATAATTATATAAAATTATACAAATTGTTGATATTTATAAAACTTGTTTTCCCAAAATGTATTACTGGTAATTTTTTTTCAAAAATATATTGCTGGTAATATTTTAAAAAAAAAGGGATTGCTGATATTAAAATCTATTTTTATACTTGTGACGTCCTTTAGTCGCGGCGTCAACTGCGACGTCCTGAAACGCAGCCTTCGCTCGCTCCTCGCTGCTCCGTTCGGGTGTCGCCGCTCCAAACGTGACGTCCGCCTGTCGCGTCAGTCGTGTTGTCTCGTCCTCTGACGACCAACTGGCTTGGTATCGGTCGCGGCACCCAAATGTGACGTTCTAACCTTTTTGTGATTCGGATGGGAATCTGGTTAGATTTGATATCAGCCTCGCCGTTCCCAACTCGCTTCCAACGCCTGGTTACCAAAGTAACTGCACCGATCTCCAGTCTGCCTACCCACGTTGTGAATTGATCTTAGGCAGACGAGATCAATCAGTAGTTGGAGCCGTAATGCAAATCGGGTTCAAACGGCGGTGACACCGCACAAATATGCATAAAAGAAAATAAAATGATAACTCAAAAATTCAAGGTATCAAAAAAAAGGATAACAAACTTTATGTCTAGTTGTTGGATACATAGGACTGCGTCTATTTCCCGACCCGTTCTATGGATTGTGACACGTTGTTTTCCGTTAGGCGAGTTTTAACGCTTCAAGTTGTTTGCTCTTTAAGAAATGGGTTTTTCGGTGTGTCTTCGGGCGAAAGTCGAAAAAAAAAAACTTATTTTGGTGGTCTGGATCTAAGTCGCTCTTCAAATTAATTGTTCTTGGATTGAAGAGGAGTCCGGAATTTGCGTGAATCTTTCAAGTCAGCTATCTGCGAGGTGGAACCAACTTCCACTGCGAACTTCGAACTCTCTGCTGGAACTGAAACTGAAACTCTAACTCGAACTCATTTCTGCTCGCTGCGACTTCGCTTATATGGACGCCGACCAAAACCGGGGTGGGTTTGTCGGCGCCGGGGGTCCTCGATAATTCTAAATACATATCCACCTCTTTTATTTCTGGTTAGGAATTTTCCATTTTTGGGAGCCTTCTCTTACTCCAACCTTATCACCATACTTCAGAGGGGCGTGAACTGCCCTCCCCACTTCTTCGTGGCAACCTCTCATACCCATCCTCTAGATGGGCGGCGACAGCCTCCTCCTTGCGTCACGTGATCACCACTCGACCCGCGGCTTTGTTTCAGGAAAAAAAAATATCTTGCTTAACAAAAAAAAAAAATCTTTTTCTTTTCCTTTTCTTTCTTTTAATCGCAGTTATCATTTTCTCTAGCCGCAAACAGAACAATACGATCGATGGTGGTCATAACTCTTGTTCTCACCTGGGCTTCGTCAGTCATCTTATCGCTAATTATCAGAATGGGTGGTCTTTTTTAACACGGCCAGACCGTCGCCGAAAAAAAAAAACATTTCTAGGTTCCCATTCATTTTTTTGGTACATATTTCTGATAACATAGTTTTATTATCGCAGGCTAAAGATGTTCTGTCGAAAGAAAACGGTCAGTGGCCACCTCGTGTGCGGCTTTTGACACAATTAATTTTTCATATCTATCCAAAGCCCTGTAGTCCACCTGTTTTTCGTCTCTTATCAAAATAACATTTTCATTTGGATTTTTCTTTGGCTAGTCGGTCTGTGGTTTGGTTAATCAGATGCCTTCCCGCATTAGCGGTTTGTTTATGTAGCCCGATAACACAGCCCGTCGCCAGAACACACCCGATTCGTTTATCCACTCCGAATTTCCCTGCCATTGTAATGACACTCTTCGACATTTGTTACTTATCAAAATATCCTTTATCCATTGTCTCTTAGCCGTGGGTGTTCTGCTTATCATCCACGCTTTGGGTCTTCGCCTCTCTTTTTCTTTCTTTCCTTTCTTTTCTTTTTCTGCCTTGGTAAATGGTGCCACAACTTTCAGTGTTTTGACACTTTTGTGAGGTTAACTATTTTCTCATAGCTGTGACCCTGACAGGGGCTAGTACCCCAAGTCAAGGTGGACCTTGGAACACCAGCAATTAAGAGGTGGCTCCATGCTCCTCAAAACGTCTTGATCAAAGTCCTTGCTGTCGGATGTAGTTTATCGTCATGCCCAGGACGGAAGAAGAATTATCTACAGTAGCATATACAGGGTGACTTAAAAGTAACTAAACATTTTAAAATAACTACATTTTTTTTTATAAAAAATGGATATGAGAGGAAACATTTTAGCATGAAGTTTTATTTGAAATTTGCTACCAGCTTCTAGAGCCGTCAAGGAATCGCGCTAACTGATTTCATCAGGAACTTTAGTGGTATGGAAGATAACTTCCTTTATTCGCCTTACAAGTTCTTCCAATGTCTTCGTTTGCTATACTAGACTCGCTTTTTTGACAAATCCCAAAGAAAAAAGTCACAGTGTGTTAAGATAGGATTCCTACATATAATAGGAAGTTACTTTTCAATCAACCTGTATGTATTTAACTTAATGGTAAAAAATGAAAGAACTGTGAATTGTAAGAAAAATGTAGAACAGACCAAGATGCTAGCCACGAATTAGAAATGTCAAATAAAGAAACTGCAGAAATTTATCTGCGTCCACGGAAACGTAAGCCAAATATATAGGCGGCTTGGAATGGCTAAAAATATTAAAGCTAAAAAAAGTATAAAGAAACAGGGATTATTCTTGCATTATTTCCGTCTATTGTTCTCAGCTTAGTTGATATAGATGTTGCTATAAGCTCAACGTTTTAACCAATTATGCTCTAGCCATCATCGCGTCCTGGGTATGACGATAAACTAGATCCGGCAGCAAGATATCTGATCGGGAGGTTTTAAGGAGCGTGGAACGACCTATTAATTGTTGTTGTTCCCATGTCCAGCCTCATCGGGGATGGTAGAACCTGTTAGGGTCACAACTATAGGCAAGTAGTTGACTCCCAATTGGGATCAAAATATTTTGAAAGTGTAGAAGTGAATTTTTATAGTAAAAGTACCAGCAATACATTTTGGAAAAAATATTACCATCAATATATTTGACTCTAGACAATAACCCTCTTTACAAAAAAAAAAAAACTGTTCTCTTACAAAGAATACATATTCTATTCATACCAACCTATCCTAAAAATCTTGTCGGCATTTAATAATCCGCTATTCAGATTATTCGGACTATTGTTCTCATCTTTGTCGCCATATTTATTACAACGTTTCGGCCGTTGTAATCTTCGTCCTTCTTCGGGTGGTTGGATTGTCGAACTGAACCCTTTATTTCACTCACTGAGGTAGACTGTTCTACTTCCACGTGACATGTCTAATGGATGTCAGTTATCAGTTATCTCCTGTTAATTCCCCTCTCCAAGTTCTCCATTGCCTTAATATAGACAGATATTAAATAATCCATTTAGGTTGATATGGCGTAAAACAAAATAGACCAAATCAAACCTGGCCATCATCAGGAGTTTATCGTTTGGCTGATATGGGATATCAATTGATGGTGACATTTATTTTCTCCACGATGCCAATTATTGTCCGTTCTTGATAAATTGATGCTTTACTACCTAATCCAAGAATTGAACTCAGGACCACTAGATGACAATAACACATGTAACTCCTATATCCATTTCGCCACCGTCTGGGCACTTCTATGTGGTGTAATGGTTACCAAACCTGTCTCATTAGATCAATTTCTATTCAGTAATGAGTTATATCCTCACTGGGTGCTTCAAACTCTCGGCCTTGTGCCATATCTAAGCTACGCTTAGAAAATCATTTAGAACACTTCAACATGGTGTCGTGAGCGAGACTATCTCGCTAGATCAATTACGACTGAATTGTAAGTTCAATCCTCACTGGGTGCCCATTTTTTCGGCCTTGTGCCACATCTAAGCATCATTTTAGACAGCTCGACTTAGTGTAATTTTTAGTGAGTTTGTCTCGGTAGATGAATTACGACTGTATATTGAGTGCGATCCTCACTGGATGCTCATATTTTGGGCCTTGTACCACATCTAAGCTACACTTAGAAAACAACCACTACGTCATTGTCCCGAAGTGGTACGTTTTTGGGGCCATTTACATTCAATGTTGTCACTGTTGAGAGTTCACCGCCTTCAGAGTTCCACTCCTGATTTTCTGCCTGGATTTACTTCCATAGCATTTTCCGTGTTTTGGATAGGACCGCAAGGCAGCGGAGGTTTAAATTCATTTTCTTTCCTCCGCTAGATGGACTTATTTCCATGACTGTCGAGACCTATCTGCCTGTAGATGCAATCAAGCCATCCCGAGAGTGTAGTCTGGTCTGGGTAACGCTTGGCCTCCATACACCATCACCTAGACCTGCACCCTGGAGGGGTCACTCCAGTTTAACCACCAAAGGACTGAATTTAGATCAGAGAAGGCGCTGCTATATTTCATGTCAGATGAAAAATAACTGACATCACAGAGATAATATCACAAAAAAATCAACAGATATCTCATATCAGCCAAACAATGGATACCTGATGATGACCAGAGAGTAATCGATTGAAACGTGGCGTCTATAATAACATCCATATAAATTCAAATGAGAACGATATTTAAAAAAAAAATGTACACCAATGTTGACAATTGCCCGTCTCAGAAATGATATAGAAGAAATATTCATTATCAACATAGCAAAAGTACAGAAAATCATGTAGGAAATATACAAAAACATAAAATCATATAGAAACATATGGAAAACATATAAAAAGCATACGGAAAACATATAGCTTTGAATATACGCTCTTTTAGCGCTAGAGGGCGTCGTCAGTGATGTTCGGGAATTGGATCAGATTTTATGGGCTTTTTCGGGTCTTTCAAACATCATACTGATTTAATTAAATCGACCCCATCAGAGCTGATCAGACTCTGATACGCTCTCTAAAAAATGCTTGTAGACACTGACTTCTATAAATATACCCCGTTATCACACATTTGATTGGAACAGCCAATCACAACGGTGCGAAATCTATTTAAACCTTTTAGGGGTATTTTTTTTTTTCATTTTTTTGTGGACACCCCTTCATCGGGTACTTAGAAGGTAACTATGTTTTCTTTTTTACCCACTTCCCATCAAGTTTCATTTCACCAGCTAATAATTACTATTTACAGAGATAAAAAAATACGGCCATTAAAATTAATAAATAGATTACAGCGAATTAAGCCGAGAGTGCTTATAAATATAATAAAACGTTTAAAATTGTTTACGAATAAAAAAAATAATAAAATAAATAAATTACAGCGAGTTAAAACCGACACATCTTATAAATTACATAATAAAACATTTAAAACCTGTTGACGAGAAAAAAAATAAAATAAATAAACAATAATTTACAGCGAGTTAAACCGAGAGGGCTTAAAAATATCATAATGAAACGTTTAAAACATGTTAAAGATTAAAAAAAACAAAAAAAAAAAAACTAATAATCTCGTTTATGCGATTAAAATAAATAAATAAATACAACGAATTAAACCGAGAATGCTAATAAATATCTTAATAAAACGTTTAAAACATGTTGACGAGTAAAAACCCTAATCTATTGATTATAAAATGGAATTTATGTTTTTCGTTAGAAACAAAACGAAACGAGAAGTGGGGTAAATATATGGAAAACGTAGAACATATGAAAACCTATATACTCTATATATATAGAAACGTATAGAAAACGTATATAAAAATGTAGAATACATATATGCTGTGAAGGAAAATATTTGATACAATTTTGGACTCGGCCGTCGGACGAAAGACATAAAATGCTCCTACATCAAGAGGAGTAGCAGTAGCAGCGGTAACTTTTGCTGAAAACAGTCATTCACAGCTAAACATTCTCTTCCCTAATTTCTATTCTACATTATGTTTTCCTGTACGAAAAAGTAATAAACTTGTTAAACCGATTCCGGTTTTTTAATGTTGTTTTTGATAAATCAGTTACAACAGTTGGGTCGACGTGGATGAAATCCAAACTGTTGTAACTGAGTTATCAAAATAACGGTAGAAAACTGGAATTGGTTTAACAAGTTTATTACCTTTCGGTACCGGGAAACATATTGTAGATATAAACTAGGGAAGAAAATGACTGTTTTCAGCAAAAGCTACTGCTGCTACTACTACTACTCCTACTATTCCTCTTGTTACATTTTTATGTCTTTCGTCCGAGTTCAAATTTGTAGGGAAATATTCTCCCTCACAGCAATATAGAAAACAGATGGGAAACATAGAAAAAACATAGAAAACATATATATATATATATATTGTTGAAACTTGAATAAAGCATGGAATAATAATAATACAACACAAAATGTACTTAAACAAAATGTATTGACACAAGAACGTGTACACAATATTTACTGATTGTTGGTATATTCTTGGGAAGACCGTTCCTGTAGAATGGGTTGACTTAGTTGCAATCGGGCAGAGTCTCTGGATTGCATCTCTTCTTCCTCCCTCGTCTTCCCGGTACCAACCATATTTATATGGTCGGTACTCCACTATGTAAATTAGGTGGATCGTACCACAACAATATATATATATATATATATATATATATATATATATATATATATAGAAATATATGGAAAATATATAGATAATATAGAAAAAGTAAAGAAACATAGAAAGTGCTCACCTGTTATGTACTATTAATTTTCCTCTAGAACAGTGGGAGCCGGAGTATTACTTCACAGATGAGAAGGAGTTTAGACTGCTGGGTTTCTACAGAAGGATATTGAGAATGCGAAACCTGAGGAGGCAGGTGAACAACGAGAAATTGCAAGTAAAAAGAAGTTTTAAAGAAAACAGAAACAAAAAAAAAAGGATATTTACATTTAGTATCAGAAACTGACAACTGAAATTTTTAATGAAGAAAGACTGTTTATCCGTCCTGGGTATGACGATAAACTACATCTGCGTCCTGGTTAAGACGATAAACTACGTCCAACAGCAAGGCCTCTGACCAGGAGGTTTTAAGAAGCGTGGAACCACCTCTTAATTGCTGATGTTCCCAGGTTCACCCTGACCTGGGGTTGTAGCACCTATTAGGATCCCAGCTGTGGGCAAATAGTTAACACCCAAACTTGTGTAAAAATAGGTTTTAATACTAGAAATACTTTGTAATAAAGGAAGAGTTGTTACCAGCAATGTTTTTTGAGGGAAAAATTATTACCTACCAAGTGAGAAATTTAAAACTTTTCAAGAAAATAAAGCCATCAAAGATTGTAAATTTCATAAAGAAAGTTGGATTGTACTAAAAAATATGAGTAATTGAAAAATGGTTCAAATATATATGTATATATACGCACCTTTTTTTTTAACAAACTATATATACTTTTGTGAATATATTTGTGTACATACAGGCTGACAAATCAAAGAATGCTAGAGTAAGCGACAGACAAAAGTAAAAATAATTTTTCGAAGTCCCTGCAAAACATTAATGTATTGAGGGACACTATTAATTTCAATTATAGCCAAAGTTGCAGGAATTTTAGTCTGATCCTTGTTAATAATTTAAAAAAAAAATTGTTTCTGTTTTTCGTCCCATTTTCCAAGCTTACTGAGAAGTTTCGGCCTTTATAAACCATTTTCAAATATTTTTCTTATTTTGCTATATCTGTTTCGTCGTTTTCATTTATCGCGTCTTTACGTGATATTTTCGAAGTTAAGTAACGTCGAAACTGGTCAGTACTTAGATGGCTGATCGCTTGGGATTATCAGGTGATGTAAGCTTGGATGTAATATATTATGACTTTAAATAACCTGCAATTAGTTGATAAGCCGGAGAAAACGAATCATTCAATCAGTGAAATACTGATTAGCTACACAGGCATGCCTTTTAGATTTATTTACTTTATCTGGAATATAAATGTATAGAAACTAATATGGCTACCATGTGAGGGATCAGTTTATGTGTTGATTGTAATATAGAATTGATCCCCCATTATATATCCACATTATAATTTCTTAGTTGTTTTTCAAATTCTAATTAGGTCTGAATCCACCTCTTCTCTTCCAGCTATAGGTTAATTAGTAAGACTTGTATCACTAAACCATTATTATTACCAAATAAAAAGTTCTTAAAATCTAAAAATATTTTCTGGCTTTAAATAACCTGCAAAGGGTTGATAAGCCGTAGAAAACGAATCAGTCGTGTCTGTTTGTGTCATCCTTTTCGCTTGGTCTTTTAAACATTCCCCATTCTATCTACTGGCGATGTGCGCGTAGTGAAACACTTATCGGCCACGGAAGGAAAACTCGATGAGCAAGTTTAAATTCAGATCGAGGCTGTTCACTTTTGCAGAAATTTCTCTTACGAAAAACATCAACCAGTCTCTCTTATTCTGACTACGAGGGTAAATAGAAAAAGCAGAGTGGGCGTTTTTAGCCTGGGCTAGCAGCCAGTCGAAGAGAATTGCGAATCTGAATTAAAAACTGCAGAGAAGACGATAGGAAACAATCACAATATTTTTTCTCAAAAGGTCATGGCTGATTGAACGATTTGCTTTTTTCACGACTTAACATTTTACAGGTTCACTGTTTACATTATTCGGACTATTGTCCTCATCTTTGTTGCCATGTTTATCATAACGTTTCGGCCATTGTACTCTTCGTCCTTCTTCGTGTGGTTGGATTTGATGTTTTACTACCTAAGTACGCCCCGGCCTTCTTCAGTTGGTTGAAATGTCAAACTGAACCCTTTATTTCGCTCACTGAGGTAGACTGTTCTAGTTCCACGTGCCATGTCTAATGGATGTCAGTTATCACTTATCTCCCGTTAATTCCTCTTTCCAAGTTCTCCACCGGCTTAACCAAGTATTGAACTCACACTCTTTGGGTCCCGTCACTGGAACTAACTAACGCCTTTATCTATTGTGTACTGTGTCCTTGAGCTTGGCACAGTGGATAAGGGCGTTAGTTAGATCCAGTGACAGAACCCAAAGAGTGTGAGTTCAATACCCGGTTAAGGCAGTGGAGAATTTTGAGAGGGGAATTAACAGGAGATAACTGACATCCATTAGACATGGAACTAGAACAGTCTACCCCAGTGAGAGAAATAAAGGGTTCACTTCGACATTCCAACCACCTGAAGAAGGCCGGAGTGTATAACGACCGAAACATTGTGATAAACATGTTGACAAAGATGAGGACAATAGTCCGAATAATGTACATAATACCTCATCTCAGAAATATAGACAGATACTTTACAGGTTGTTTAAAACCAGAAAATATTTTTAGATTATAAGAATTTATTGGCGATAATAATGATTTACTGATACACGTCCTATTAAATCAACCACAGCAGGAAAGGGGCGAAAAGGTGTATTTTTACCTTCCCCAAGTCTATTTGTGCATAAGTATTTATAACGAACCCGACTGGAATTAGAACTCGGCTCTCTGAACTTAGTACAGAGCCGTTATCCATTGCACCACCCGCACGTCCAACCTTACAACACCTGGTATTCCCAAGCGGTCACTATTCTAGGTGTTGACCATGCTCGACGTAGCTTAACTTCGGTGATATTACGAGAGTTTTAACGTGATATTGCCGCTAGCCAGCAGAGCATGGCTATTCACTAATAATAATAAGCATAATATGTGGAGAGCCATGACCTTTCTACCTATTGAAAGGACATCTCATTAAAATAAAATACTGACATTGTTAATATAAAGTGGACGGTTTTGTTTTGTTGTTTTTATTCTGAAAGAAATTCTTTTAAAAAAAACCCTTTCCCGACATATCTCTTCCGATTATAAAATTAAGATAAAATTAAAAACAAAAAACAAAAAAAAAGCAAGCAGAAGTTAAGTAAATTTAACAGGGGGCAAAACAGAGAAAATTGAATTGTTTGTGAAGAATCCGTGCTATAAACGAGATTCGGCGAGATTTCCAGCATCAGTCGGTTTGCCGGAAGCCGACTTTCCCTGACGTTTATATCGCCTGCCAGACGTTCGCACGATCAGTTATAAATGTCATTTAAAAACTTTGTATTTCTTGCCCAGATGTTCTCTTTAATATTTATGTCTGTAAACAAATGTTCGCTTTCAACACCGCTTTCCGCTCTTGTCCTTTGTAAATCACAAAACGGAAAAAAAAAACTTGTTCAAAGAGACGTGGCCATTAGCAGGATATGAAAACACACACACGGATTATTTAGCACTCTTAGCTTAGTCTGGCAAAAGAACACGAATATAAGACAAACAGTAAAGATTGAATTCGCTGTCGGTATTAATTAGCTTAACTTAAGCACAAAGCCATATGTACAAGACACCACGTGGATAGTGAATTCTAAAATAAGAATTAGTCAATAGTTCTTCAGTTTATTTAAATATGATACTCAGTTTCTTCTTGTAAATAACCAGACTGGTGCCAAGGTTTCATCATTTTACAGTTGAAATTGCTAGATGTATTCGTAATTTCTATGTTAAAAGTTTTTTCTCTCACACTTCTTGCTTGCAGAAACCTCTTCCTGCCTCTAGCTTTCCAGTCAACGTAGATCTTCAAAAATTTAAAGACAACATCAATCGTTATCTTCTGTCTTCTTAATACCTGTTCTTTTATTGTTCACTTTCCTTCATAATAATTTTTTTCTTTTTCCCATATTCTTTCACACTCAGTAACCTCCTTGCGTCTTAGTGGCTTTATTTCCTTGCCTGGGAGTGCAATGATTAAAAAAGAAAATTCTGCCTCTAACTCAGTCAGTTATCATGTACGTTTCGCCCAACCAATACTTAATCAATAAGGGACTATTCCCTTTTGACTGCGTGAGATGACGAAAAAGACATATCACAGTTGCTGTTTGGTTTTAGCAAGAAAAAGAAAGAAAGAAAGAAAGAAAGAAAGAAAGAAAGAAAAAAGAAAGAAAGAAACGGAAGTTAGAGAGGGCGGTAGCGCTCTCATACATTTATGGTGTGTTTCAGAAAAAATTGAAAAAATCATTTTATTTGTACCCTCTTACTTCTTTAAATGATGACCTGCATTCATACTCAAGGAATGCGTGACATTAGCTGTTAAGCTAGATTTATCAATGGCATTTTAGTATAGACAGTGGTAGCCCGTTCAGATATGTGGAAAGGGGTGTTGTATACTTACCATAATAACGAGATTAATTTAAACAGCTAATATGACGTGAATGTCCTTAGGTTAAGTCGTAATGTGGGTCTGGATAGAAAAAAAGAAAAAATAAAACCCGAGAATTTCCTGAGATAACAGCTTCCCCATAAAACTGTAGTGGATTAAAAGACTAATCAAGAGACGGGAAAGGGGAGCTGAAACAAACTTTTGTACCCTCTGTTTAATTTCCTTTCAGATGCCCTGAATTCAAACAAATATTAATAACTTTCCAAACAGTATTTCATGGAATCGCTACGAAATTTTTGTTTATTTTTTTTATTCAAATAAATTGTGTATTTATCCATTTCAATATGGTTATGCAATATCAGTCTTCCCATATTGCAGTGACTTCTGGGCAGGGTTAGGGAGAGGGGTGAAGAAAAGACTTGAAGCAACAGAAATGTGTGATTCTACAGTATAATGCTGAGAATACCATAGACAGAACATATACACGTCGAAGTTTTAGAGAAAATGGAAACAAAAAGGTCATGTATACTTAACACGAGAAAAAGACAGTTGAAATTTCTAACGCAGATAATTAGGAAAGATGGCTTGGAAAATTTGATACTCAGAGGTCAGGTTGATGACAAGGGGGAAAGAGGAAAACAACGCATAACCTACATAAGTAAATTAGCTAACGAAATGACAGGAAAAGATGGAGAAACATAAACACCAACATTCTGAATGGTCATGTCATATAGAAGAAGATACAGTGGGTTTTAGGTTCTCTTATATATATTTTCTTGAACTAGTGAATCACTTTTGGAGCACAGAGCCAAAACAGAATCATGCTAGGTGATATTGCTCCAGTTTAACTAGTAACATTCATAAGAAGGAGTGGCTAATCAAACTGTTTTGAATTCTCATTTATTCTTTTCCTGATATTTTACACGCAGTTGGAAGGAAAAGAAATGTTTTCTTCTTTTTTCCAAGGGTATTAGTACGAAGTAAACACGATCGGATTTGTCGATCCCACGTTCCACGCTAATAACTGTTGCGCCACCTGAGTCTCCACGATATTTTTGTATTTATTTGTGTCTCTCTCTGTGTGTGTGTGTCTCTCTCTCTCTCTCTCTCTCTCTGTATGTGTGTGTATGCGTTTGGAAACCAGAAAATGTGTTCTAAATACGAAACGGTTCGGGATATAAGAATCGGATCAATGTGCTAATTTTTCCGGAAATCGTTTGTAAATAAACGGTTTTTTATTCTCTTTTTGACAAAGAATATAAAACCAGTCAGATATCACTTCAAAGGAAAAAGGAACATTTGTAACGAATTCCTGTTTGTACATAGAAAATCGTTTTTATAAACCTTCGATTTTCACTACCCCATGGGTATCACTGATCTTAACAGATTTCTCACTTTCCCACCGCCATGACGTAGTTTCCCTGTACTTTTTCTATAAATATTTTCATGGTAATTATTCAGATGAACTTTATGTTATCTAGACTTTATGAATTTAAGGGCAGTACTAGATTGGCGGCTAGGTCTCATCATTTTACAGATGAATTGACTAGATGTTCATCGTTATCTACTGTCTTCAGGATTCGTCTACTTATATTGTTCTCTTTCCATAATAATAGTTTTCTTTTACTTATTCTTTCATACTTAGTAACCTCTTGTGTCTTAGTGGCTTTATTGTCTTGCTTGGGGTGAAATTCCTCGCCGGTCTTTTGAACAGGAGTAGAGACTTATTTTAATGTTTCCTGTTTAGTATTGGGCTTCCGGCTTCTTCTACAGTCGATTAATTCTCTTTCTCTCCGTGCAGCCCCTTGCGTCTAAGTGGCATTGTCGTCTTGCTTGGGGAGAATTAAATAATAATATTAATAAAAAGATTTCTAGTGGAACATAGACACTAAACCGAATAATAGTTTCACTAGCAAGTTAGTTTCATAAGACAGAATGGCTAACCCCACGTCAAACCGTTTTGAATTCAGGGTTATTCGTTTTCTGTTATTTTACACGCAGCTGGAAAGATAAGAGATGATTTCTTGCTTTTTCCAAGGGCTAATATTAAACAGGAGATATGGAAATATGTCTATACTCCTGTTCAAAAGACCGGCGAGGAAATTCACCCCAAGCAAGACAATAAAGCCACTAAGACACAAGAGGTTACTAAGTATGAAAGAACAAGTAAAAGAAAACTATTATTATGGAAGGAGAACAATATAAGTCGACGAATTCAAAAGACAGTAGATAACGATGAACATCTAACCAATTCAACTGTAAAATGATGAGACCTAGCCGCCAATCTAGTACTGCGCTTAAATTCATAAAGTCTAGATAACATAGAGTAAAGTTCATCTGAATAATTACCATGAAAATATTTATAGAAAAGATACAGGGAAATTACGACACGGCGCTTGGAAAGTGAGAAATCTGTTAAAATCAGTGATACCCATGGGGTAGTAAATGAGACAAAAACAGTCGGATTTGTCGATTTCATGTACCACGCTGATAACCGTTGCGCCACCCGCATATTCACGATGTGTGTGTGTGTGTGTGTGTGTGTGTGTGTGTGTGTGTGTGTGTGTGTTTAGGAACCAGGAAATGTTTTCCAAACAGGAAACAGTTCGGGATAAAAGAATCGGATCAATGTGCTAATTTTCATGGAAATCGTTTGTAAACAAACGGTTTTTTATTTTTCCTTTTGACAAAGGATATAAAACCAGTCAAATATCACTTCAAAGGAAAAGCAAATTTTTGGGATGAACTCCGGTTTGTACCTAGAAAATCGTTTTTAAAAGCTTCCGATTTTCACTCCACGTGGGTATCCCTGATTTTAACAGCTAACATTCAATCCTCGCAGACGTTTGCAAAATCAGAAGAAAAAATAATACAAATAACCATGATAACGGTTTTGCTATTTGAATTCTCTGATGAATCATAATTCATATGTTAATCACTAAATGAGCTCCTTACTAGTTCTTCGGAGAAAAAAATACTTGTGGAAATTCCACTTTTTCATCGTTGAATAATCGAGCTTAACAACTTGTGTGAAAATTGGTCGGAAGGATACACGGAGAAAAAACTATATATATTCAATAGGTGCAATCGGCAAAACAAATCCACAATTTCTCAATCTCAAATACGCCACTCCTCGTCAGTAGCAAGACAATATTTAGCCACCCCGCCCCACGAGGGATTGCATATGGCAAAAGACCGGGTTTACCGTGGGTTCCCCGAGCACTTAGGCTCGGCCAAAAAATGCCCGTAGAACCCGCAAGCGTAGCTTAGATGCGGCACAAGGCCGAAAGTATGGGGCACCCAGTGAAGCAAGACTCCTCTTGAATGAGCGTACCGTGCTTTTATGAACCTGTCCCAGCCATCGCTCAGCCAATGAGCGCTCAGAACCAGCCAATAAAAATGGCTACAAGTGACACCACAACTTCCGTTATCACAAAGTTATGCCCGATTCACCTTCAGTCCGAAGCTTGCCGATTCGCCGTCTCCACACTCCACTGCAAAACATATACCCGACTCTGACCCTTATGGGTCGAAGAGTTTAGTCAACTTTAACAAAATATTGCGTAGCAATCATATATATGAATGCAGCTCATTATTTAAAGAAGTAAGGGGATACAAATGAAACGATTTTAAATTAACAAGTTTTTCCATTTCTCTGAAAGAGACCATAATTGTATGAATATGTTACCACCGCCTCTACCTTCTCTTTCTTTTTCTCTCTTTCTTTCTTTCTTTCTTTCTTTCTTTTTTCTTTCTTTCTTTCTTTTTTTCTTTCTTTCTTTCTTGCTGAAACCAAACAGTAACTGTGATATGCCTTTTTCGTCATCTCGCAGTCGAAGGCAATAGTCCCTTATTGATTAAGTATTGGTAGGGCGAAACGTACAAGATAACTGTCTAACAAGCCTAAGAACATTCACGTCATATTAGCTGTTTAAATTAATCTCGTTATTATGGTAAGTATACATCACCGCTTTCCACATATCTGCACGGGCTACCACTGTCTATATTAAAATGCCATTGATAAATCTAGCTTAACAGCTAATGTCACGCATTCCTTGAGTATGAATGCAGGTCATCATTTAAAGAAGTAAGAGGGTACAAATAAAATGATTTTTTCATTTTTTTCTGAAACACACCATAAATGGATGAGAGCGCTACCGCCACCTCTATCTTCCATTTCTTTCTTTCTTTCTTTCTTTCTTTCTTCCTTCCTTCCTTCCTTCCTTCCTTCCTACCTTTGTTTCTTTCTTTCTTTCTTTCTTTTTCTTCCTGAAACCAAACAGCAACTGTGATATGTCTTTTTCGTCATCTCACGCAGTCAAAAGGGAATAGTCCCTTATCGATTAAGTATTGGTAGGGCGAAACTTACATGATAACTGACTGAGTTAGAAGCAGAATTTTCTTTTTTAATCATTGCACCCCCAGGCAAGGAAATAAATCCACTAAGACGCAAGGTGGTTACTGAGTGTGAAAGAATATGAGAAAAAGAAAAAAATATTATGAAGGAGAGTGAACAATAAAAGAACAGGGATTAAGAAGACAGAAGATAACGATTGATGTTTCATTTATTTATTTATTTGAAGATCGATGTTGACTGGAAAGCAAGAGGCAGGAAGAGAGTTCCACAAGCGAGAAGTGCGAATAGAAGAAAGCGTTAACATAGAACTTACGGTTATCTAGAAATTTCAACTGTAAAATAATGAGACGTTGCTGCCAATCTAACACTGTTAATATATATATATATATATATATATATATATATATATATATATTACTATAGTAATTATAATATGACGTAGATACCCCGAGAAGGTACGTTTGACAAACTTTAGACTACGCTGGAAATGAATGATCATATAATTATTTTTACTTGTGTTGTCTGTTCAGTCGTTGTTGTTGTCGGATCTTATTTGGTAAATTTCTTTGAGCTGATATAAGATTCTCTTGTCTTGTATGGGATTGATTTGATTGTTGCCATTTTAATTAATCGCTGGAGTAAGATTGTTGTATATAGGTGATAGTTTAGATATTTCTGAAAGTTAGACACCATGTACGACAAGCACAGGGAAATCTAGATCTGATGAGGATATTTAAGAACAGAAGTTCTTAGGTTAAATTTTTCTTTTTACAAAGTCTTATAAAATAGTGATTTCATGGCCTTCTGTCAATTCTTCATGTTGACGCTCATACCAGTTTTCAGCGTGTGGCACACAGTAATTCCGACATATGTTCCAAATAATTATATTACCCAATCATACCAGGCCCTTCTTTGACGGCACAACATCATATACTCTACATATTGTGTCTGTATCATATTTCATAATGTTTCTTTGTTAATATTGAGGAAATCATTATCATTATTATTATTGCCTGAGACAGCTGCCCGCCAACAAAAATCATGAAAAGTATAGATATTCAAAGCCCAAGATACCCATCATGACACGCAGTCTGAGAAAGCTACACCAGGCATATGTATCACATTCGGTGGACGGACATTTGCGTGTTGGACATTTGTGTCCCGGACAATTACTTACCAGACAATTGCGTCCCTAGACAAATGCGTCCCTGGATAATTGCGTACCTCTGATAATTTTTTAAGTGCCATTTTTTTTAAAGAATTGTTTAATATAGAAATCTGTACACCAATATATTTAATTACTCTAAACAAACAGAAAGGTAGTTATCATTAATAAAAGAAGAGAGAAAAATTTCTTTTTTAAAGCAAGAGAAATTTAAGCTGGCAGTTCCAGTTCACTCCAGCAGTGCGTACTACAAACATCTAATTGATTCTGAATTTTATAGATTACATTTTTGTTGCAGTTTTTTTGGGTATGTACTAGTGAGCTAGCCTAAACGAGGTGACTCATTTTATAGTTCACCAATAGAAGGGTTAACCAATCAGAAAGCTGAAAATATTCAATGCAACGTGTATAAAGGCAGCCATTTTTTTTCTCCCAAATTGTCTGCACTGCCAACCTGATATCGAAGACTTAAAGAGTTACTTAGCAACCGCTACTTTCTCTGAATCTTCACTGCCAACCTCGGATATTGAACAGATTACGGACTTCACTGAATTCCATATTCAGAGACTGCGGCAAACATGGTGAACAATTTTTATTTACAAACCTATGGCTAAGTTTCAATTACGCAATTGCCCGGGACGCAAATTTCAAGTGAGTCTTTAGTCTGGTATGCAATTGGCCGCGATGCAAATGTCCAAGGAGGCTTTTGTTTAGTACACAATTGCCCGGGACGCGAATGTCCAGGGAGGCATTGTCTATTGCCCGGAACGCAAATGTCTAGGGAAGCTTTTGTCTGGTACGCAATTGACCTAGACGCAAATGTCCAGGGTGGCTTTATCTGGACCGCAATTGCCCGGAACGCAAATGTCCAAGTAGGCGTTTGACTGGTACGCAATTGCCCGGGACGCAAATATGCAGGGGGGCTTTTGTCTGGTACGTAATTACCGGGGATGCAAATGGTTATTATGCAACTGTCCTAGACCGTCACTGTAATGTCTGTGCTGTAAGGTCACAAGTTTTGATAAAATCAGCGCTTCAAATTGCATGTGGGATACAATTAAAAATACTTTTTAGGTTTCTTAATCCAATCTACTCAAACGGTCCTCCAAAAGGTTTTCATAAATTGTCTAACAGCCATGACTGGGTTCTCCTGTTTGTGTGGCATGGCATATGTTTGCCAGACATAGGGCCTTCTAGCAGCCACCATCTTGACCCAGGGCAGCACTATCTCCTCAAGGCATTTGATGTAGGACACCGTATTGAGTCTGAGGTCCTGTGGGAAAATAAATGATGGCATAACGTCGCCATCACTAGTGATCATACCAAACACCTTCGGAATCACCATTAGACTCATCCAACTCTTTCCATATCCACTGCATTGTCCTCAGATTGACATCCAAGCACTGAAATATTTGTGCTGGAACTTCAGGCGTAAAACAGTGAAGCATGTCTTTTCCAAATTTCTGACATACTTAATTGCGTCATGGTGCTCTTTTTCTCACAGACGGTCCCCAAACTACGCCTTCTATACTGCGCCTACTATATTAACAAAATCAAAAACAAACAACGCGCATGCGCGAAATCAAAAATATAAATGGCGAAAATTTATCCATCGTACCCTATATAATGTGTCAGTTAATAATTCGTCCTTGTGAAGTTCATCTGCTTCTTCAAATGACCTAGAATACACGACTTATTTATTCACTTATATTTATCTTATCTTGCCATTATGCCTCCAAGACAGGGTGGGAAAAAATTCTAATATTAACCTTAATATTTCCCTAACTCCTTGGACCTCGCAGTGTGATCAAAGTGTAGTATCTGCCTTTGGGCGGAAAATTTTATTTCGCAGTTGCATCTTTGTCTGAGGTCCTGTGGGAAAATGAATGGTGGCATAACGTTGCCATCACCAGTGATCACACCAAACACCTTCGGAATCACTATTAGACTCATCCAACTCTTTCCGAATCCTCTGCATTGTCCTCAGATTGACATCCAAACATTGAAATATCTGTATTGGAACTTCAGGCGTAAAACAGTAAAGCATGTCTTTAAATTTTTGATATAGTTAAGGACTTTTGCACATATGTTTCATTCAGAGCTACTGAAAATATTCGTCCGTGCTTTGGATACTGTTGCCATATCTGCTCTGGTACTCGTTAGTCATCTCGAAGTTCTTGTAAAAATCCAAAGAAGGATCTGCAATGTAATTGATCCAGACTTCTCATCTCGACTTCAGTCACTTTCTCACCAACGTGACGTGACTTCCCTCTGTCTTTTCTACAAATATTTTCATGTCTACTGCTCTGACGAAATTTTTTTCCCTGGTTCCCGGACTAAGTGTTTTTAAGCGTGCTCCTGCATTGGCATTTGGTCCCACCCTTTTACTGCGGAATTAGTTAAATGTAACCGACACCTCTACTCCAACAGTTTCTTTTCTCGCACATCCTTCCTGTGGAATTTCCTTCCGTTTTCTTGCTACAATCTTTTCCATTTCGTTTTCTTAGCTACAACCTTCAAACATTTAAATGCAACGTAAATCGCTCTTTTATCTTTTTGAAATCCGTTCAGCTTTTATCCTTTCCTCGGTACCCCTATAGCAAATCTGTTCTCTCACCTTCACTCTCTGTAACCCCTTCTTACTAGTGGTATCTCCGCTTTGCCTGGGGTGAAATGATTAAAAATTGTATTATTGAGAAGTGCCCGTTCTCAAAGAACAGCTACCCACGGCTGTACCTCCCTCATTGCATTAAAGACGGTGGATCGGTAGTAATACTAATGCCAGTAAAACTGACGGCTCTTGTGACCAGGCTATTTTTTTGACCTGGCCCGGGTGTACAAGCTCAGGATCCCCACATTAAACTGATAACGGTAATATTATATTAGCGGTTTCCTTAAAAGGAAACATTCGGTATTCATTGACCAAGCAGTCAGTGCTACTCCCGATTGAAAATTAATAAATCATTCTTTTAAAATTATTTTTCAGGAAAATAAGATTCTTCTGTCCAGTAGCTGTTATCACTCTTTCTAGTACTGATGGCGGTTTTCTTTCTAACATTTTGTTTGTAGTCGTGTGGAATGTCAACATGTTGATTATATCATTATTTTCTCTTCGAGTTAAATGTGCTATCAATTTTAATTGTTGCTACTGTTTCATCGTCATGTGATGTGGTATCTGTTATTTGGTATAGTTCTTTGATTGGGATTCTGTAGCGCCAGTCCACGAGGTTCGAAGAAGGGTATTCATCGATAAAATCTACAGGATTAATTCAATCGAAGCCATTTTTAGCCAATAATCAGAGTAAACTCTTGTTTGATTGAGAGTTCTAAGGCTTATTAACCTTTCTGAGATTATTTAAAGCCGATGCATGTTTTTGAATTTTAAGAATTTGGGTGAGATAATAATGATTTGCTGATACCAGTTTTACTCTTTAACCCATAACGGGGAGGAGAAAAGGTAGATTCATACCTTTCCAAAGGATATTTGAACTTAAGTGAATATAACAAAACCGGCTGGATTTGGAATTAGACTATTTAATTTCTTATTCTGTGACTTTATCTATTGCACCACCTGCACATCCCAGATTACACCACCTGGTATTCTCCAGCGATCACCCATTTCGGTACTGACCAGGCTCGACGTTGCTTAACGTCGATGATCGTACCGTAACCGGTGTTTCAACGCGATATGACCGTAAGTTCTTATACCTCTCGCACATCCAAGCAGACAGCACCTGTTATCCCCCATTGGTCACCCATCTAGGTACTGACCAGGTTCAACGTTGCTTAATGACGAGAAACGGCGTAATCCGTCAACATTTGTATGTAGCTGATAGTTGACACATTTCTGAACAGGTCATGCATGATATCCATGTACGAGTCGAGATCTGACAAGGCTGTGATACATCATCCTCGTTTTTAGGTTTATGCATTGGTTTTATAGCAACTTACGATATTAGACACAACTAGCCTAAAGCAGCGTATTTTAAATTCATTTTTCTTATAGCTTTAATTAAATGGATCTAGTTACCTCGCGGTAGTAAGTTCAGTTATTGGATTGTGCAGTAAAAAAAAAATGATGTCCAGGGCTGGTTCCAATCTATGTATGAAATGACTGCTAAGACCATCCCTCTCCAAATTTATGAATAAAGCCTACAGATGCATGCTGGGATTTCTTTATAACTGTTAAAAATAAACAATTCCCTGTCTCATTCCGCATATTGTTTTTCTTTCTTACCTTGAACTCCGAAGACTACAATCACGTGACTATATCCCATTTGTATGTGAACCGAATTCTTTCTTTGGTTTGGTTTGGTTTAGTTTGGTTTGGTGTGGTTTGGTTTGTTTTACTGCATATCAACCTCAATGGGATATTTCATGCCGACAAATTTTTATTGCTGGTAATATTTTTTATCTATCTATCTATCTATCTATCTATCTATCTATCTATCTATCTATCTTTCTTTCTCTCTCTCTCTCTCTATCTATATATATATATATATATATATATATATATATATATATTGATAGATAGATAGATAGATATATGTATATATTCTGTTATACGTTATTTTCAAATAATAGTCGGACTTAGTCTATTTCATAATATAATAATATAATACTAATAATACTACTATTACTAATAAAATATATATATATATATATATATATATATTTCATAATATAGGCTTGTTTGTTCGTTATCATGAATATTATATATATAGATAGATAAACTGTTCGAGTTATACAGTTAATGATGGGAATGGGATAGATATTTATATGCATACCTACTAAGATAGATAGATAGATAGATAGATAGATATAGGCACGGTGGAGTAATAATTTGCGGTTAAAAGGTTTGTATCGTGATGGTAGACAAATATGACATATTTTCTTTCTGTTGAAGGGCATTTTAGGTTATATATATATATATATATATATATATATATATATATATATATATATATATATATTGCAATGTCGAAAATAAATGACCGCTTGGAAATGCCAGGTGCTGTAAGCATGGATGTGCAGTTAATGGATAATCGGAGAGTCGAGTTTCATTTTTAATCATATTCGTTATATTCACTTACGCGCAAATACCCTTGGAAAGTTCTAAATTACTTCTTTACCAAGTTATGGATTAAATAGTAATTCTAAAACATTACAATCCACAAAAGAATTCTTACAATCTGCAAAAATTCTTGCAATCTTAAAAAAAAAAACTTTTGGGGGTTTAAATAACATGAAAATTGTTGATGTCGCATAGAAAATGAATCGATGTCTAGACACACTGATGAACTTGTGATATTTGAGACAAGGTTTATATATATATATATATATATATATATATATATATATATATATATATATATATATATATCTTTTCGGTAATATGCAATTTTAATTTATAATTACATGAAATCATTCATAAAAAAAACAAATATAAATGTTAATGATTTAAATCATTAACCTCTATATTTGTTTTTTTTTATATATATATATAATATATATATATATATATATATATATATATATTATATATATATATTAGTATATAAATTTCCATTCTATGTCGTGCGCCGATAGCTTCGGAGTAG
>CAHIKZ030001351.1:187500-505000 GCA_903632075.3 Acanthosepion pharaonis
TTCGAAATATTCACTGCTAACCTCTGGATTCTATACCCAAAGACGACCGTCATCATGAACAACAAAATCACTGGAATTCTGTGATAAGACACCTAAATTTTATAAGTAATTAAAAAAAAATTATCAGAAATTGCTTATTTTAATTCAGGAATTGTTTTAGGTTTGAGCCTGTGAAATACATATTTCAGTTCACTTAACAATAAAAAAGAAATCACGTGGTCTGGTGAATGGTGGCCACTGTGTTACTCCACGACGTCCTATCCACCTCAGCTCGAGAAAAAAATTCTTTTTACATTTGCCGCACTCCGTTTATTCACCGATTCATGACAACTTACGGGTTAGTGTAACGTTTTCTAAAATGGAAAGCACCATGGGCGAAAGGTTTTCGTATTACGACTGAATCTGCTTGTGTTAATTTCACTGTAATACCTTTGGGATATCCATAATTGCTCCTAGCGCCTTTTCCCATAGATTATCACGTCCTAGTCACAGTTCAATTCTCGATGGAAACGAGAAAGCGTTATCACTTGAGAAAATTTCTTCCCCGTAATATCTGTACATGGCTAGTAACAAAAAAAGAAAGTTAGCCTCATTTAAACCTTGAGGCCAGTAACAATATTATAACACACACTCACTCACTCACTCGCATACACACACACATACATATATATGTACACATATATATATTATTAATTTAGAATTAGAAATGTTCAATACATATTGAATGTCAACTCAGAACTTCGTAATTTTTCAAAAACTCATTGATTCTTACCAATCGTTCTTGTCGAGAATCCTGACGAATGACGGATGGTTTACAAAATTTATCTCAAAATTAAACGTGGATATATATATATATATATATATATATATATATATATATATATATATATATATATCCACGTATAGGCATATAAATAAGACCAGATAGACTTTTGTATATATATATATATATATATATCCACGTATAAAAGGCGACACATAGATAAGACGAGAGACAACTTTTTGTGTGTGTGTGTGTATATATATATATATATATATATATATATTGGAGTCATCCCGTCTTGTTCGACATATGAGGGTTCAAGCAACCTGTTCCTAGGAACCGACAGCCAGACACCAGCACAAATTATATGTGATTATAGTGGTAAAGTCTTTGGGCAAACAAAGCCATCGCCACACTTTTTGAAGGGCCGAATACAGAGACCTGGTGCACTACGTGCCACAAGGTCCCAAAACAACCCTCCGCAGGTTTTGAATTCAGAGTGTCCTTCTCCTTGACCAATTGCCATCCAAGGCTATAGAACCCAATCTGTCCTGCTATTTAACTCATAGCTGGAGGGGGAGAAGAAGAGGATTCACAACGTTTTCAAGGTTATTAGCACGTAAGTGAATGTAATGGATTCGACTGGAAATCGAACTCGGCCCTCCGATTTCTCAATCGGAGCCACTATCTATTAGTCCATTTTGCCTCATTCTAATGGATGTCAGCATTTTAGTAATATCGAACAATCTCAAGAAAATTGGCATAGTGAGGGAAATCGATAAATGGCTTCCACCTGAACTGAATGAAAGCCAGACATTGAACTTTTCAAATATATTCGATGTTGTACATGCGAAATTCAAAAGATCCATCCTTTGATCGATTAGTGAGTTGAGATGAGAAATTGACCCTTTATGATAATCGTAAATGATCGGCTTGATCATGACAAAGGACGCAAACACTTTCCAAAACAGAAATTGTACATACAGAAGATTATGTTTGACTGTTGGTCCGCCTCTGGTGTTGTCTATCCAGAGCATTCTGCCGACGTTTACTATCAGCAACTGGATAAAATGCACATTCAGTTAAGGAAAATGCGACCTTCAGAGGTTAATCGACGAGGCTCGATTCTGTTTCATGAAAATGTTCGGCCACATCATGCCAGGATGGTACTGTAAAGTCCCACTGAATTACGATATGAGCCCTTGTCGCATCCACCATATTCCACTGATTCACCACCTACTGAGTACCACTTTTTCAAGCAATCTGATAATTTTTAAACCGAAAAACATTCCGTTTCAAAGAAGATGCAGAAACTAATTCAAGGATGTGCTAAGCTTTAAAACGTTTAGAGTTTTATCGTAAATACTTAAATAAGCTTGAAACTCGATTGTGGCAATCTATAAATGTTCAGGGTTCTTATTTTGTTAACGTATATTACTTTAGGAATAAAAGCTGATTCTAAAACCAGACATAACATTCCGAACAACCTATATATACCGATATATACTATATCTAGTATATATCACCTAAGGCAATAAAGTCGTTAAGACGCAAGTGGTTAATGAGAATGTGAAAAAGAAATACTATTAAGGAGAGAGGACAATAAAAGAAAGAGAAGACAAGAAGACAGAGGATAACCATTGACATTGTATTTAAGTATTTGAAGATCAGAGGAGAGTTTAAAAAAAGAGGGAACTTTGACAGATGAAACTGTCTGCATAGAACTTGCGGTTACATCTAGCAATTTCAAAAGAAAAATGATAAGACCTGACTGCCAATCTAGTATTGCACTTAAGTTAATAAAGTCAAAGTACTATAGAGTTCTTTCATCAGAACAATTATCATGAAAGTAGGTATAGACAAGGTCCAAGAAAACGACGGTGGGAAAGAGAATGAAGCCGATATGTCGTTAGAATCAATAACATTGCAGATTTTTCTTTGTATTTTATCAAGAATAGTTTAAGATATATATCAGAAGCACCAGACGAGATGTGGTAGCAATATTCAAAGCAAGGACGAATTGTAAACTTATAAATATGTAAGATTAGATTCAACAGGAAAAGATATTAGAAATTGCAGACAAATTAATATATATATATATATATATATATATATATATATATATATATATATATATATTGTAGTTGATAAGCGGAAACAAGAAATTATAAAGTTTTTTAATGAGTAATGTGAAAATACAATTACTTTCTCGTTTATTTGTCAATATTTATTTATCTAAAGCGCATTCGCTCAAACCCTGTCGCCATCATTCAATTTCTTATTTTCTTTCTTTTCAACTGCTTCCTCTTCTTTTTCTTTTTTTTTTTTTATTTAACCACACCAAATGAGGTTGGGAATATTCTGGTGATGCGTACATAATTTCTCATTGAGCAGAGACGTATGAAGAGGGACACTGACCCAATCCTCACCCCCACTACACATCCTGACACCCCCGAAATGTGTGATACGCAGCCCTCCGAGACTTTTCTCAATAACCGAGTCAACAAAGGCAGACACCGCCCAGTCACCCGGACGTAAGACAAATCACGTGATCTCGAATAACGCAACGGAGTTTTGTTTGGGTTCTTACATTGCGTTAGGAAAAGTGGCGGTGTTTGTAATGAGTAGAGAGGCGGGGTGTGCAGAAAGAGAGAGAGAGAGAGTGGAAAAAAAATAAGTGCGTTCGTTGTTCGAGTGTTTGCTTTCCGGCTGGTTTGAAGTGTTTCTGTCATTGGGATTAACTCGTTTAGACATGCGCATTACACGCTGAATGGAAATGAAAATTGTACGTGGATTAGAAAGAGTAAAACAACATTAAAATACAACAGTTTACTCACTTACACACTGGCGTACAAACACACAGAGATAGACAGACAGACAGACATATACATACATACATAATTATATTGGCGTCACATTATTTTGGGATAGGAATTCATTAATATTAAAAAATAATCATATTTTTATTAATGTTTTTGTCAAGCAGCCTAACTTGCTTGTTTAGCAATGTCGAATCTCACAATGTTTTTCAAAAAAAACATCTCTGTTCTTGGAATAAGTTACACTTGGTAAATAAGTATATATATATATATATATATATATATATATATATATATGATAAATTCGTTTGTATATAATCCAAGTGGATCCTGGTAATATAAAATATTAAAACTGATTCACAAAAAGAACTAAATTAATTTATTATAACAGAGGCAATAAATAATCTTACACAATAAAATAAAAAAATACCTAAATATGGAAGATAGATCCATTTCAACCGATAAAAACAAGAAGTCAGTCTTGTTCAACCCCGGTGTATTACTAATAAGAATTTATCAGAAAAGAATTGTACACCGAGGTTGAATTAAATATTTATATATTTTCGTCGGTTGAAATGTTTTCTATCTCCAAATATGTAATATTTGTAATTTTAGAATTTTAATAATAATAATAATATATAAATATACATATATTCGTCAAATAAATTTAGACACGTTATATCGAATATGTTTTATAAGAAAATTTTCATATAAACGAATAGTTTTTTTTGGTATATAAAGACGATCCAAATTAAACCTTGTTAGCTCATATTTTATTTATTTTATATCAAACATAGCATAAAAAATCCAGTGAGTATTGTTAAATATAGACTAAGTATTTCATGTTCATTGTTGTAAAGGACAAAATTGTTTGATGGTAATCCGAAATTACCATTCTATTATTTTGGTGTCAAAACAGAAAGTCAAAATTGGTTGTGAAACACCGTTTAATGGGAGGTAATTTAATATATATATATATATATATATATATATATATATATATATATATATATATATATATATATATCGGTTCACACTAAAATTATGAAGTCTTTAAAAAATAATTAATTCAAAAAAATATTATGATTTTCACAATTCATTTTAAAATTAAATTTTTTAAATTGAAAAAAGGGCGAAACTGAGCAAATTTTTTATTTCAGCAGTAGAAGAAAAAAAACATTTAAAGTCACTATTCAATTTATGGCTTGCCAAATATATATATATATATATATATATATATATATATATATATATATATATATATATATATATATTTTAAACCGAATTTCAAAAATGATAAAGTAACCTGTAGTAATGAAGAATAGAAACAATGATTTTCCTCTTTCACTAACAACAAAAAGGTGTTTATGTTGTAAACCATTAGACATAAAGGAAAAACTAGCTTTCACTGAATCTCTATGTAAAATCTACCATAATAACTGTAAAAGATCATACTGTAATATACCTCCTAGAATGCACACTATATTAGAAACAATATGTGGGAAAATCTGAATTTTTTTTCAATACAGAATTTATAATTTTTATATAAAAATAGGATCAATTGCTCCACAAATTGATTATTACATAAGAACAACATTTCATATTTGAAAAAACATAATAATAATTATAAAAATAGAAATAGAAACACTAAATAAAATTAGAAAAAATTTAGAGAAACATTAAATAAATGAGATATTTGCCCCAAACTCTTTATTCCAGACTCCTCTTAATCACAAATTTAACAACACATTTAGAATATAATATATAAGCAATAAAATTAAGAATATATAATTTCTATATATACAATAGATTTACATGTGTTGAATAGTTTCATTAGTTCCCCACTTATAAATTACTAAAACAAATATATACACATTTACACACATCACAATACTACATTTCACCAAAATAAATTTCTTTATAACATATATCTAAACTTAACACACTACCCCTTGCCATTATACAAATAAAACTGTCCAAAATAACATATATAGGAATTTCTGAGACTCAGGAATCCCCTATTGATATAAAAAACAACTTCAAAGAGACCGTTTGGCCAACTAAACAAGAACTGAACAAAATTATTTAAAAAAAACAAATGATTTAGTAGATAAAAATTCACTTTCTTTAAACAAATTCATTTTCCTTATATCTTTGCTAACAATCGCATTTTTGCTGTATGATGGATTAAAATCACTTTAAAAACCATTTTCAAA
Organism: Acanthosepion pharaonis; assembly: GCA_903632075.3. Classification (NCBI taxonomy): domain Eukaryota; kingdom Metazoa; phylum Mollusca; class Cephalopoda; order Sepiida; family Sepiidae; genus Acanthosepion; species Acanthosepion pharaonis. The sequence continues at coordinate 193,299 of CAHIKZ030001351.1, forward strand.
AAATATATAATATATAATATATATATATATATATGTTATATATATATAATATTTTAGTCATTCTGAAATAAAAGAAGATTTTATATTTCAACGATAAATAAATTTATTACTGATTATGGATAAATAAATTTTTAATAAATATTCTTTTAATTTTCTTATCCTAATTTCCTTCCTTCAGATGGAAAGGCTTTGCAAAAATTCTTGGAATAATTGTGATTTTCACCAATGACAACTAAATTTATTTTCATTGTTTTCACACACACACATTATATATATATATATATATATATATATATATATATATATATATATATATATATATATATATATATATATATATTTATATATATATATAAATATATATATATATATATACAAATATATATTTATAAAATTAGATTGCTTCGATATGAATAAAAATTTGAATATTCAAAAAACGTCTGTTCGAAATATCTGCTCATTACATATTCCTAAAAATTTATTTACTCAATTAATAAACATAAAAATGTTATAAAATCACTATTTTTAGTCTAATTTTAACATGAACGCATTAATAATTATAACGAAGGTTCGTTGTGAAGTTTTTTGAATTAACATATACTTATATATTGATTGGTCATTGTAACTTATGTAATAGCGTTTCCCCTATTGAATGAAAGTTTAGGTGAACATTTTTAAAACTCTTTAGAATTTACATTCAAAACCAATCCCTTAATAAGACACTAAAGTGTTGAAACAAAATGGCTATTTTTGTACTAAAAATAACAATTTTTTTTATATTTTTGAATAAATAATTTTATATATATATATATATATATGTGAGTGAATAGCTAGACAACGTGAGAATTTACCCAATTTTCATCTAAGCGGATTAGGTGTGAAAAAGGGTAGGTTTGTCTGGCTCACTAGGTTTATCTAGGTCTGCTCTACGGTTGTATTGATCTCTTTTGTTAGTTGTTCACTCGTGTCGGGTTTTTTTCTTTGGGCTTCAAACCTGTATCTGTGCGATTTTTTTCGAAAGACTTCCATGTTTCTAGCTCTTTCTTTTTTTAAAACCTTTTTTTCCCTCGAGATTGATTTGATTATTGGCAAATCAAAAATTCGAGGGTTTTTCGAAACGAGTATAGTTACCTATATATATATATATATTTGAAGTAATTAAAATATATTAAAAATAAGTATATATATAAATTGAAGGAATTATTTTTAATACATTTTAATTCCTTCAAAAATGATTTTGAAACAAACGCCTTGTTTTTTTTGTTTTGTTTTTCAATTTTATCTGAAACAGCCTGTGTTATTTCCTATATTTTCTGTTTATAGACTATTTTAATAGACCGTGTTAAACATATCGGCTTGTACTCTCGAGACACCTGAATAAAGAAACGAGGATCTGTGGCAGCGTCCTATTCTGTGTTCCCCTTTAGAGGAAAGACATCATGGTACTATTTTTTTATAATAAAGGTAGGGATCGTCTATTTCAAGCAAGGGTAACCTCTAAAATAACGTTTGAATGTGCGTGTGTTTACGCGCGTGCTTGCGTGTTTGATAGTATAACTTTTTAAGATAAGCTATATTTAAGGGTATAAAAGGCTTGGTTAGTTAATTTAGACATATAATGCCTGCTTAGTTTTGTTTTAATCCTTTCGAGTCAAAGAATCAATATCTTGGTAGCAGTTGAACATTGATTTATGAAAAAATAGCAAAATTTTCCTTCAAGCATTTTTTTTTATTTTCTCAATAATTTCAGTCACATCTGAGACCATCTTCAGGGGGCTAAATTGTCTGAGAATGTGTAGACGTATTTCTGTAAATTCTAAACATTTTTACTGTTCGTTTTACTGCGTTTTTTCGTTCTGTATTAATTCTATACTTATTTTTTAAGTCTTCGATATCAGAGGTTGTCAGTGAAGATATTTAAAAGAAAAACAAAATGGCTGCATTTTATACACGTCGGATTGAATATTTTGAGCTTTCTGATTGGTTAACCCAATCTTGAATGGACTAAAAAATGAGTCAAGCTCATTTTTGGTTGGCATCACTAGTACAAAGATATATCTAAAAATATGTAATAAAAATTAAAATATAAAATCATATAATTTATTTAATTTTGTGAATAAACATTTTCTATATTTTTCTTTATATTTTGAAGTTATTTGTATTAAACATGCAGTGTCCCAGATAAAGGAGTTGGACGTCTTTACTTTCCAACGTTCAGTGGCGAAGTGACTGAGTTCAACGTCTTTTGGCGCGAAGTCTGTTTCGGTCAGGAAATATATCTGCTGCATTCTGGGAGAATTTTTATTATTTTTTGCTCGTATTTTATTTATTTTCAATAATGTTTTAATATTATTTTTTCATAATATTCATTATTATTATTAAATTATTATTTTATATATTTATTTTATTTAATAAAATTAATGTTAAAAAATAATAAACATAATAATAATAATAATAATAATAATAATGTTCGTACAAAGCGATGGCAAGATTGGATTTTCATGGCCAAATGATCTGCCCGTACCAAACAAGCTGACGTAGAAAAAAACCCGTACCCATCAGTGGCTACGTAGTGCAGGGTTGAAAGCTGAAACTAGGTTTTATCCTTGCTGCACAGGATCAATGCTTGTCCTTAACTAGGAATTATCAAGCACATATACTAAAATATTGTGTCAGCCCAAAATGCAGATTCTGTGATAAATATCCAGAAACGATTGATCATCTTGTATCAGGTTGCACGTGTTGGCACCCACTGAATATAAAACCCGACATGACAGAGTGGGCCAATATCTGCACTGGAAAATCTGCAACTTCTACGGGAAGGAAACTGAAAGAAACTGGTATGAACACCACCCAGACCCGGTTACGGAGATAGGACCTGTTACAATTCTATGGGACTACACAATACACACTGACAGAACAATCAAGGCCAACCGGCCAGATATTGTTATTAAAGACCACAAACAAAAAACGGTGCCTCCTTATTGATATGGCAGTCCCTGCTGACTGCAATGTATCTTAAAAGATATTCAAAAAAGTTGTCAAAATACAAGGACCTTGAAATAGAAATCTAGAAAATGTGGCATATGGGAACATCAACAATCCCTGTTGTAGTTGGAGCCCTAGGACTGGTTGGAAAAGATTGCAGTAGACTAATTGAAGGGATTCCTGGAAATCCATGCCTCAAGGAGATACAAAAAACTGTTCTGACAAGTACAGCCCACACCTTACGAAGGGCTTTATCTATGTAATTTAATTTTTTTTTTATCTTTTTTTTTTTTGTCAGTGGAAAGTGTCATGACGCCATTTCTAACCTTAGGTCCCTGGTGGGGGGGACCCGGAAAGAAATGTGTAAACGCCAGAAATCAAAGAAAATAATAATAATAATAATAATAATATTCATGCAATACATAATAATGATAACAATGTTCATACAATATTCAGCATATGGATTTAAACTAAAGCAAATTATGAGTGTTCAGGACACTTATCATTTGGAATATTTGCTTAAGACATTTTTCCAAACAAATATCTTCTGTTTATTTAATAACATTCTAAAAAATATAAAATTTTCAAAATTGAAAGAATAAAATTTTCATAAATATCCTGGAAATGTATGGAACGGATACATTAATTCTACAGTATCTTTGTTTAATTAATAAATAATATATATAATAATGTTTATTGTAATAAGGAAAAATATCGGATTAAAAAATATATTTTTAAAAAATACTGTTTTTCCACTTTTGGTATGAAAATAAAACTTGCGGATATAGATGAAAAAAAAAATGCTGAATTAAAAAGAGACGTGCATAATCTTACATTTTAAATCTTATAGGCCTTCTTAAATGATAGTTTTACTTGATCAATTTTTTAATGGTTATGCTTCTTCCTTTTTAATTGGCAAGATTATTATTTTTGTGGTTTACGTAATTGAAAAACGGAATACAGGTTCGATTCCCGTGAGATGGTAAATTCTCCTTTGTTAGGACTTGAACTGAGAAAAGGAGAGCTGAGTTTGAATTCCATTTGAGTCCATTATATTCAATTACGCACCCTTTTTGGTCTGATTTCTTCTTTTGACTCAAATTTGGGTAAATAAGATAGGACATACTGGGTTCTATAGCCTTAGATAGCAATCTGGGTTCAACACCTCCTTAAGTCAAAATTTTTGATTTAAAAATCACACGGTGCATCAGGTCTCTGTATTTCCTTTGTTCTTTTTTGGTTGGTTCTGCGCAATCATTCCTTGAACTATTTAAAATATTACGTGCAGATTGTCTTTTAAAAAATGATGGAATCATGAGTTGTAAAACCCTTAAATTTAATAATTTGGCGCTGGTCAAAAATAGCTCGCGTCGATCAAAGATTTTTAGAAAATACGACGATCACACAACAAATACACAAAACATTTTATATATACATATATATATATATATATATATATATATATATATAATATATATATAATAATGGACATGTCAAATATATATTCTACTGTGTTTTAAAGATAAGAGTATTATTTAGGCAGCAACGGGATTAAAGCATTTTCAGTTTTTCCAACATTCTAACATTTTTCCATTTAAAAATTTTAAAAAAATATAAATTGTCCATATTATAATTATATTAAAAATAATAGTAATTTTGGGATAGTTCTTTAGCCATTATCAAAGATTTATTTTTGGATTTTGGATTTCTGTATGCTGACTTCTAGTTGAAGCAGTGTGGATTAAATTTAAAAGGGGAATATTTTTAGTGGTCACGTTTTTATTTAAATTTTGGTTAATGGGCATCACTTCTATTTTCACAATATTTGAGGAATAATCATGTCTCCATTGCTAAATCGATAATATAGATTGATAACGGGAGAATGGTATTCATTAAAAAATTTTAATGAAATTACGACTATATAATTTGAAAAGAAATTGTGTGATCGACTAAAAATTTTCTTAAAAATAAATTGTAAATTATGAGTTAATATTATTTTTATTAATTAAATATAATTCCAAAATTAAAACATGTAAATACCAACAAGAAAGCCTGATATAGGTAATTGAGTTTTGACAAGTAACGCAGTCTTGTACTGAGCTTTAAAATTGGTATACTATATTGGTCACCGCTAGCTTAGATTTATTAGTGTTACTTCAGGTGAGGACGACAAGGTGTGCGGTCTTTCATTTTCTATAATATATTAAGAATAAAATAAATAAAATAATGAGGTTTTGTGAGCAGAAATAATGTTAAAAAAAATTAATTTTCTTTCAATAAAATTCATCCGGCTTATAATTAAAGTGTGCATTGGATGCAAATCTTTGTTTGTTGATGATTTATGGTTTCGTATATTTTTTACATTTTCATATATATCAATTGTTAATATTTTTTCTTATCAATAATATAGTCAGAAATTATTACTGATATACATATATACTGACACAACACTCATTTAAAAGACAAATTGTCTATTTGGAGATAGATATTTTTAATAGAATAAATGTTTATATATATATATATATATATATATATATATATATATATATATATTTATATATATATGAATAAAGACAAAAGGAAAAAATTAATGAGCCGACACGATTATTATATACATATGTATAAACACACATATTTAACAACTATAAAATGAATTACTTCTATTTTAAAATGGAAATATATATATATTTTGTGCATTTTTAACATTTATTCCTTTGTGTGAAAATGAATTTTCGTTCATTATGTGTGTGTGAGTGTGTTTATGCTATCAAATCAATGAATTAAAAAGGAAATTTATTAAAAATAATATATATATATATATATATATATATATATATATATATATACCCATATATATGCAAAATTTCTGTCAAATTCTGATCGAATATGAAGAGGAATCCGACTGATAGGATAAGAAGAAAATCGGAAAAAATTTATAAATAGATAACATATTTCCATTTTACTAGGGCTTGAATTTATTAGCATTTTTTTTTTTTTTTATTAGATATTTAAATTGAAACAATAGATAGATAGATAGATAGATACATTTAGATAGATAGATAGATAGATAGATAGATATCTAAAACAAGACTGAGATAGATAGATAGATAGATAGATAAATAGATAGATAGTTATATAATAGATAGATATAAAAGTTTGATATAGATTTTTAGATAGATAAATAGATATCACAAAAATATTATTGTGAGATAGATTCAGATAGATAGATAGATAGATAGATAGATAGATTAGATAAAAAATACTTTTATAGATCAATACTTTCTTTTTTATATATCACAAACAACTTATATATATAGATATATATATATATATATATATATATATATATATATATATATATATATATATATATATATATATATAAAACATATAGTGATATATTATGAAGTTATATATATATATATATATATATATATATATATATATATATATATATATTATGAATATAAATGATATATATAGATAGATATTGAATAGATTTTAGACAAATAGATAGATGAATAGATAGATGGAACTACAGATTAGAAAATAGATATATGGCACTTATTATTTTATTTATATATATATATACACACACACAAAAGCACACATATGATAGATAGATAGATAGATAGATAGATAGATAGATAGATAGATAGATAGATAGATAGATAAAAAGACGGCGATGGACTATGTAATGGAGAGGAATCCGTAGATTTACAGTCATATTTATACATTAATTGCTGTAAATAATTCTATAGAGTCAAACACAACCAGTGACAATTGTGAACATATAATTGAGTGAGAGAGAGAGAGAGAGAAGAAATTTAATTACATACATACATAACTCATGCACTCCCAGGGGATCGCTTACAGCGCGACATAATTACAATCAAGTTAGGTCCCTGCATAACTCTCGCGTATGAATCCTTCACACTCCACATTGGAATGAACTGCATTTAATGTCTCTCCTTTGACACTTTTATTGTAACTCTTATTCGACATTCTTTGCATGCCGACACTCGTAACAGGGCTTCTTTGATTTTGGTATTTTTCTAAAAGACACAAATCGTATGCTGACATTTTCTCCGTCCCTTTATAAAAGGGTTTCATTTGGCTAAGTTGAACATAATCTGGCACAAGATTATAAATTTGAGGCACCCTGACACGATTAGCGAGTAATGTAATAACCTCCAGAGTCAGTCCGCCATTGCTTAACGGCAAACGTTTTTTTTTTTTTTTTTTTTTTTTTTGAACGGTATTATTCCAGGATGGAGGAACGGATAACGGCTCGGATTGAGGAATCGGAGATCTGAGTTCGAATTCCAGTTGAATCCATTACATTCACTTACTTGCTAATACCCATGGGAATCCGCTTCTTCTGCAGCTATGGGTAAATAACAGCACAGACCGGGGTCTATTTTGGATGGTCTACCGCAGAAAGTAACTGCGGGAAACATCTGCCTCGCCAGTCATGTATCGAAAGATAAATGATCGCCTAAGTGTGTATCACGCATGGCACATAACTGACTGACAAGGCAGTAAAGCAACGGGTTACAGGGCGTGGAAGATTTAGAAACAGAAAAGTTACTAATGAGCGAGAAGAGATACTTTTTAATCAGGAGGACACTAGATAGCAATTGACATTGCATTTATATTAAAGTTGGCTGGAAATCATGGAGCCGGAAGGTAATTGAGAAGTGCGAGAAAAAAACTGTTAACTTAGAATTTATAGCTACATCTAGCTATCTCAACTGTAAATTGATTTATTTAAACACCAATCTAGTACTGAGCTTGAATTAAAAAAATATCTTGGTACCATAGCAAAGTTCTCATTTGAAAAATTACCATGAAAGTATTTATAGAAAAGACACAGGGAGGCAACCTTACGGCTGTGAGAAAGTGACTGAAGGGCTAATAATATTGCTGATTCTTCTTTGGATGTTATCAAGGAGCTCAATGTAAATAGCAGGGTCCTTGCACCATACATGGCAGCAATATTCTAAGCATGGATGAATGGTAGACTTGTTGATATATATGGTAGATTCTGGAGAGAAAAAATGTCTTGTACGACACATTGAACCAACATTGTTTGCAGGTGACCTAGGGTTACTTTCAATATAGTCTTTCCACTTCATGTCAGCTGAGAACATCAGCCCGAGAAGGCACAACAAGTCACTTTCCTGGAGGTTAGCATCAGCCATGCTGATGCAAGGTAGATCGTAGACTGTTTCGTTTAATCTGCCACAAGAATACAAGTGCTGGGTACTCTGTTATAGACGAAAGACCTATGACAAAGTTCACCGTTTCGTCCTGCCTGAGAGTTTTGGCCTATTATTTGAGGGAAAAATTCTATAAAATGTATGGATGTTAATACTAATCATAAAATGACGTCTTTCACTACAGAAAATATCCGGCACTCATTGACCGTCCAGTTAGCGCTATTGTCGGCTGAAATAAAATCTCTTCCTTGAAATATTTTTAAGGCTTATAGGCTTAACACGACCTCTGTTATCGGTCTTTCTATTACGGATAGGCGTACGCTTTGTTTAAGGTAGTGTGGAAAGCAAATATCTTGATTATCCCATTAGAGTAATAACTCATTGTGCCTCCTCGAGCGAACGTTTTCCGCTGACATGTTTTATAATGAAACAATTGGTAAGGGGGCTACTAGAAAAGTTGGTTCATTGTATCGTGTTAGACAATTTTTCTCAGGCAAATCTGTCTTACACATTTATAAACCTATGAATTGTACAGGCATTGCATATTTCTGTTCCAACTGGTCTGTTGCTTCTGCTATGTATTTAGAGATTCTTGATAGAAGACAAAGAAGTATCTGCAAGATTACTGGTTCTGACCTGGCATCTCCCATTCAGTCAAATTCCCACCGACGTAACGAAGCTTCCCTGCGCGTTTTCTATAAATACGTTCAAGGTAATTGTTCTGATGTAATTTCCTGTTTGGATCCTAGAATTTATGAATTTAAGGACAGTACTAGGTTGGCGGTTAGGTCTCAAGATTTTACAGTTGAAATGGCTAGATATAACCGTAATTTCTATGCTAATAGTTTCTTCTCTCGACTGTGAAACTCTTCTGGTATTCTGCATTCCAGTCAACTTTGATCTTCTAAAATTTAAATGCTTTGTCAATTGTTATATTCTGTTTTCTTAGTCCTTGCTTTTATATTGTTCTCGCTCCTTAATAATGTTGTCTTTTTCTCATATTCTGTCACGCTCATTAACTCCTTGCGTCTTAGTGGCTTTATTGCCTTGCTTGATGTGAAATGATTAAAAGAAATCGAAAAAAAAAAAGGAATACAGAAAGCAAATTGTCTTTTCCTATCGGCAAAATCACGGAATGTTCGCGAATTTCTAACCATTAAAAGGGTGATGAACATGCATATGACTTTCTTGCACACACACGGAAATTATCTTACGAGCCCATAGGCGTATGCTTACCCACCACCGATGAGACAAACCCTGGGGTACAGTTTAATTTAAATGTCAACATCATTTATAAGACCTATATCTCAAATTCATATAATAAATACTACAGTAGAATTCCTATCTGGAATCACGCATATCCGGAGTGCCTCATATCCGGAATCCCTCATATCCGGAGTCCCTCATATCCGGAGTCCCTCATATCCGGAATCCCGCATATCCGGACATGATTTTCATGCATATATTTGAAATATTTGGGTGATATGTAACTGATTTGAAATTTGTTTTTCAAGAAATTTACCTCGGATAAATGATTATTCTTATTTCACCCTAATGGCTTGTATTGGTGCAAAAGATGATGAGAAAAAGAGAAAGGATGACAACGAGACACATCTGCAACAAATTCATATAATAAATAATACAGTAGAATCCCTCATATCCGGAATCCCTTATACCCAGAATCCTTCACATCCGGCGATCCTCATCTCCGGAATCCCGCATATCCGGACATGATTTTGATGTGCATATTTGAACTATTTGGGTGATATGTAACTGATTTAAAATTCTGTTTTCAGGAAATTTACTTTGGATAATTGTTTATAATTATTTCATCTTAATGGCTTTTATTGGTGCAAAAGATGATGGGAATAAGGGAAAGGATGACAAAGAGACACATCTGCAACAAGATAGCAACGAAATGCATAACTGTGATGAAACCTGGACTGAAATTGCAAATGCAGTATTTCTTCAGTTTTTCTTTTTTTACTAAACATCATTTCAGATATTTGTCAAGTTCTAATATCCTTATGTTAAAATTACACTGATAAATGGAAAGGGCTGATAAAACGAACTTAATTTGTTATGTGCTGTTTGTCGAAAGTAAATTTAATAGCCATAGTCCATTCAAATTATGGTAGAATTCCTCATATCCGGAATCTCTCATATCCGGATATGATTTTGATGTGCATATTTGAACTATTTGGGTGATATGTAACTGCTTTGAAATTTTTGTTTTGTCAGAAAATTGACTTTGGATAATTGCTTATGCTTATTTCACCCTAATGTCTTGTTTTGGTGCAAAAGATGATGGGAATACGAGGAAAGGATGACAACGAGACACATCTGCAACAAGATAGCGACGAGATGAATGATTGTGATGAAACCTGGACTGAAATTGAAAAAAAAACGATTGTAAAGGTTGTCTGTTTTATGGAAAGAAAGCCAGCATTCAGCTATGGCTATTGCCATAACGCACGAAGAGTTAAAAAGTGTTTTTCCTTTAAAAAATTTTAAGAACAAAAGCAAAACGAAATGCGGAAAAGAGTTGAGAATGACATTAGAAGAGAAAGAATCATCATGCAACAGCGATTAAAAAATTCTCGTTACATTATTTGTTTTGTTACATATTTAATTTTGAATTTTTCATTAACATTACATAATTTATTTCTTTTTTCTTAAATAAATTTAATGTTATTTACCATTACAATATTTTGTTTAATATAAAACTTGAAAAATAATTTATTTGATTTTTTCTTTATTTTAATCTAAATTTCGTTAAATTCTGACACCACCATTAGCAATACTTTATATTATAATTTATTTTGGCCTCGTTCTCTCTCTTTAAAATTTTCAAAACTACGACCATGTTAGCTCTGAGAAGATAAGCGTTCCTTTATGCGTTTGAACATTCTAAATCACACGTACGTACGAACATTCATTGAAAGCATGAAATTTCCATTTCTTTGTCTATTGTAAATTCTTTTGATATTTTTTATAGATATTTGTACATATATATCGGCTTGTTTTTTTTTTAGATTTGTTTTGATAGACGAAATAATATTTGTTGTGGGTATGAAAAAAAAGAACTAAAATTTAAACACCTGGCCCGCAACAAAACGATAATATCCGGAAAAAAAAATTTCTTAGTCAGGTATTCTACTAACCCCTCAATTCGGACATTCTAAAAAAGAATGTTAACTTCTAATCTGGTTATCGGGGTTTTAACTGTATAAGCTCAAACCTGAATTTCAAAAATCAGAAATCAACGGTTATCAAAGTTTAAACTGTATAAGCCCCATATCCGGACTCTGTAACCAATTCCTTTATACCCAGAAGGTTATAAGAGATTTTTACAGTAGATTTAAATTTGTAACCAATTGACATCCAGAAGGTTTTTCTTAGTCCGGTGGATTTACTGTATATGTATAGTATATCGAAGGTGTGTTTCAACAGATAATAATAACATTCGACAGGAATTAAACATTAGTGATACGGAAAATGGAATCGGCAAAACGGTTTCAAATTCTGTGCTGCATCATCTCCAGCTATAGACAAAGAAGAAAGCAAATAAAATCTTTTAGCCATGTAAGTCGATTCTGACTAAAATCATCGTGACAGCCATCTTGATTGTATCGGCTCGCTGGCAGCTATTGTGAAAGAAAGGGCACTATTATTGAGCCTTATGAGTAGATCCCAATATCAGAGGATATGAAAACGACAGTCCGTTTTTCCAAGAATCCTTGCTAACTCTGGCCAAGTAAACAACAGGTACAAGATTAACCTGGCCAATCAACAAATGTTTTTTATAGAAATGTAAACTGACAGCTGATTCTGAGAGAATTATAAGAATTATAATTATAAATATTATGGGTTTTTTATTGGTAGCCACAGTCTTGACACTATAAGAAACGAAACTTCTACAGAAGAAAGGCGAGAAGAAAGGACTAAACCTTAGGTGAAAGAAGAAAGAATAAATAGTTGTTAGCAAAATTAACAGCCCAAAATGCAACTTACATATTTGAGATATTAAAATCAAGTACAAAAATTGAAATATTTCTATATTATTTAATTGGCAATTCAGTCATTATCAAGAAAATGTGCATCAATATTAGTGTTAGCAAGATATAGTCAGTTAATTTATATATATATATATATATATATATATATATATATATATATATATTCATCTGTGGTGCGATTTTCTTCCAGCGTTTCGTATGCACGAATTTGTCGTTGCTTGAAAATTCCATGTAAATAAAATCATTTATCTTTATGATTGTTTAATATATTGAAATGTAATTGTCATATTTTTAAATATAAAAAAATTAGGTAGGATTAAAAATATGTATCAATATTGATTTCGTTTCTTCTTTTAATGATATATGATTATTATCATCAGAATATGGAAAGAATTTACATAAAACTAGCAGCATGGCCCGGCGTAGCCTAGCTTGATTCAAAAATCGTACGATTTTAGCAATCGCTATCAATGACTTAAAAATTTTTTTTGCCCTTCCTTGCCTTTTTTTATTTTCCGTGCTGATTTGCTACATGCCTTTTTTGCCTATTTTGAATTTTTTTTTTAATTAAAAACATTAAATCTTTTGTTGCAAAAAAAGAACACAAAAATGAACACTTTTTTTTTTTTTTTTGAAAAAAGAATGTTAACAACAAATTTTTTTCACACCCAAACCAGTTCTGCGGGGTCAGAATATGTTGATTTAAAATTTTAAAACAAAATGCAGATTTAAATTTTTCCCGTTACGAATGCAGCTATCAATTTTTTTTATATAGTTAACATTATATAGTAGGAATATATAACGCCAGTAGAAAATGTACATTTACTACATGAAAAATCGATTATTTCTTTGGGGCGAATAAAAAAAATTGTCATTTTTTAAGACAAATCCTGCCTTTATAGATAGATAGACAAAACTTAAACTATGATTTAATTCATCTCTATATAAATATAATTAAATATATATACTGTATTTTTTATATTATTTGAATGTCTCTTCAAAGAAATGCTAAATTTTGAAAAAAAAACAAGATTTTATTGATTATTAAGATGAAAGCTCAAAGGATCTTTTTTTATTTTTGATAATTTTAGAACCATAAAAATTTTGGTTTAAAACCGTGTTTTGTTTTGATTTGTTTTTTGTTTTTTGGTTTTTTTTTTCTTTTTTTTTTTTTTTTTTTTTTTATGGGTCCTTTCTATTTTGGGGAAAAATTTTAAAAAACAGCTGAATTTTTAATTTGTTTGTTTTGATTTTAAAAAACCTTTCGGACTTCAGGAAATGAATTAAATCTTTTTATTCCAATTTAATTTTTTTTCTGTTTTAGAAAATGTTTCTGTTTTAGAAAATCTTTTCTGTTTTAGAAAATCTTTTCTGTTTTAGAAAATGTTTCTGTTTTAGAAAATATTTTCTGTTTTCGAAAATGTTTCAAAAAAAATTTTTATTTTAAAAATATTTTTTTTAGAAAATGTTTCTTTTTAGAAAATTTTTTCTGTTTTAGAAAATGTTTTTGTTTTAGAAAATGTTTTTTTTGAAAATCTTTTCTGTTTTAGAAAAATGTTTTGTTTTGAAAATTTTTCCATATCATCTTATCTCCAAATAATTTAAAATGAATTGAGAAATTTGTTTTGTATTCCGAAATGTTTATATAAGTGCTAAAGACAAGTTTCTTTTTTTTTTTTTTTAAACATTTCACCCCAAGCAAGGCGAGAAGCCACTAAGACGCAAAGGGTTACAGAAAATTTGGAGCAACATCAGATAGGAGTCATAGAAGAAAGGATGAGGGTAGTAGATAGATTAAGGCAACTGGAGATGTCGATTGACATTACACTTGAATAGCTGGAGATTATAGCTCACAGGGAAACAGGAGAAGGGAAGGGAGTTCCACAGGCGAGAGGTGCGAGACATGAAGCTATTAGAGTAGAAGAGACTGCTACATTTAGGAGTTTCGACAGTGAAGGGGTGAGAGCGGGATGCCAGCCTCGTAGGGCGCTTGAACTCATGAAGTCTGGGAACCAGCGAATGCAGCTCCTCGGAGCAATTGCCATGAAAGTGTTTGTAAAACAGACAGAGAGAGGCGACAGCGCGTCTGTGAGAAAATGACTGTAGACGAGATGCCAGAGCAGGGCCAGTTATATTGCATATCCGCCTATGGAGCCTATCAAGAACCCCGAGGCAACCAGAAGGGGCTCCAGACCATGTATGGCAACAATAATCCATGCAAGGGCGAATGCTCCGTCAAAGAGAACTCTCAGTTACATAAAATCTGCTCTGAATTATAAAATAATAAAATGCAATAAAACTAAGATCATTTGTAATTAGAGAAAAACGAAACAACTTTTGAATGCTTTTATGAATAAAATATATTAGGGCCACCATTATCGTTAGAACTTTTTTTGTGAGTAAGTAATTTTTACAAACATTGAATTTTTAAAATTTTAATTAAAATAATTCATAAAATTTGAGCCTTCTAAAATTCGGTATTAATTTTGGGCGGCCACGTAATATTGTTATTAAATTAAAACTATATTTCTTCTTCTTTTTTATCTGCCGTGTCCATTCAGGACGTAGGCGATCATGGCTCTTTACTTCATCCTATCCTTTGTAGCTCTCAATCAGATTTGTCCTTTTGCTATTTCCTCCAGGCCATGTTCTGTCATCCACTTGCTTAAGCTTGTTAGGTATGTCATGCGTTGCTTTCTCTTGTATCTCTTTCACTCTAATCGACCTGTGAGTATCAGATTCTCCAAGCACTCCTTTCTCATTACGTGTCCTAGAAATTTCAGCTGCCTCTTCTTGATGTTAAATATAAGCTTCCTCCATGTTTGCATCCTCTCCCAGTTACTAATCATAAACGGAGAAAAAAATTCACTACAATTCAACGACCTTTTATCTTAAAAAGAAATACAATTTTTTGTCTGTTCATGCGTGCATGTGTATGCGTAAACGTGTTGATCTTTGTAAGTACGGATGTTCATACACGACATTCTCAGAAAATAAGAGCGGTATCTATGATGAATTAAATATTTATTAGTAATATTTAACATTTTCTCTGTAAACATCTTTGCGAGTAATGCTATTAAGCCAAAGTATTGAAAATGCAATGAAATATTAGATTACTTTACATATTTTCAAGATTATTGGGCAGTTTAAAATTTATATATAAAAATGAATTCACGTAATCGTCGTCCAGTAATTCCTCACAGTTATTCCCCCCTCTTAAATAAATTGCACAAACATTAGACTATCAATAATTTATTCAATACATCAGCTAAATAACTAACCTCCTTGTTCAAAATTTACTGTTCTGTGATATTTCAAGCGTAAAGTAACATTTGTTTCAATGCAGAATAATTACACTTCATATCAGATAATTTCCACCAAATAACGTTTTGGAAAGCATCTTTAATTTTTGAAAGATTTTTTTTTAATAAAGAGAATTATCTGATCTGTCAATAGGGATTTCATCAATTTTACTGATAAGAAGAAAATATTCTAATCTAGGTTAATTTGCAGTTTAGCACCCATGCTCATTTCGCATTGAAAAACCTCCAGGATACTTACATTTATGTGTAATTTTACATTTTCATTCGAACCTGGCATGATAAATTTGATAAAATCTACCACTTTGGACTTATCGACAGTCAAAGCTCGGATTCATTCGCGTCGCGGAGTGGCTATCGAGTGTAATATTCACTTGTCATGATCATTGTGCACGCAACGCACAATTGAACGAGTGTACGTAAATAGTACTCTTGCGCAGTAATTGAGACAAGTGAGATCAGTAAAAAAAATAAAAAAGCCTGTTAACTACATTCTTCCGCGTTTAGATGTTTTACTGTCGATAACTCCCAAACGATAGATTTTATCAAATTTATCAAGCCACGTTCAAATGAATCATGTGCATTTACACATAAATGTAAATACTCTGGAAATTTTAATGTGAACTGAGCGTGGGCGCTAAACTGCAAATTAGCCATTTTAAATTCTGTTTTAAATAGTCCAAAATATTTTTCTTATTGCGGGTATTAAATTTAATTTTTAAAATATATATATATATATATATATATATATATATATATATATATAGTTAAGTTTTGAAGAATTTGGTAAACCGAATTGGTAAATCCAAGGAGGATGAAATCCTAAAGAGCTCTTTGAAGAAGAATCAATTCTTAATATTTAATGAACAACAGACACTTTAAGGTACCATTACAATAATTTATTTCACCATTGTTGGAAGTGTTACCTGATGATCCGAAACACCTGCACATATGATTTGATTATAGCGGTGAAGATTTTGGGCAGAACCATCCACATATTTTGAAGGGCCCAGGACCCGGTGCACTACGTACCACAAGATCCCCAAACGATCCTCCGCAGGTTTTAAATTCAAAGTTGTCCTTCTCCTAGACCAGTTGCTAACCAAGGCAACTGGTCTAGAGTTGTGCCATGCTACTATTTACTCATAGCTGGAGGGAGAAGTGGATTCATATCTTTTCCCAAGAGTATTCGAGTGGAATTCGAACTCGGCTCTCCGATTCCTCAATTTCAGTTTAACCCTTACTCCACTTTTGGAAGTGTATTATATATATATATATATATATATATATATATATATATATATATATATATATATATATATATATATATATATATATATATATATATATTGTGTGTGTGTGCGCGTGTGCGTGTGTGCATAAATTTTATATCATTGAAGGCGTTAACCTTTTATTATTTTTTTTTTATTACATTCGTAGAAGTTATTTTTCTGCACATAGAATCTGTAAAAAAACTGTCCAGGTGATTTGTTGATATTTTAGCCCTTTCGACTAATCTATTGGACATTATTAAGGATGACTTCCTGAATATGTAGATTTTATACACACACACACACATATATAATGGACTCTCCCGTCGGTTTCGACGTATGAGGATCTGACAGCTTATTGATTCAGTTATGAAAGTGTGTGCAATGATCTTAAGTGGCATTTAAGACTTGCTAGTGATTTACAAAGGAGGACACATATGGAGCAAGAGTGAGGATTGTGAGATGAGATCACTGTTAGATTGGCTGACCTTTTAGATCTTGCTCTCGCTTCTTGAAGATGATTCAGACAAGCAGATTGGAAATTGCTGATTCCACTAAAGCACGCTGATCTCCATTCTACCCGCTCCAAAGCTAAGCGCTCAAGGGTGTTATGTGGTATATTGACTGCTGACAAGTTGCTTTTCAGCTTGTCTTTGTATCTTAGAAATATATAGAAAGAAAGAAAAAGTAAGAGAAAATTATAAATTAGGAGAGAGATTGAGATGTTTTTTTTTTAATTTTCGAACACGGTCACAACGTAAATTCTTGTGTTCGTAATTTATATTATTTAGAGTCGGCTTCTTTTTCATTATTAATGCTGAAGCTTCTATAAAAGAGAGATTGCAGTCAAAAATATATATACATACATATGAACGAAAAAATAAAAATTCTCAAATTGCCAATATTAAAAAAAAAACAAAAAAAAAACACTTTTTTAAATTTTCAAAAAAGAAAAAAAAATTCAACCTTAGCGCTGTGACTGCACGCTCCAAAAGTTTGTATCCGTTAAAAATAACACATTTCAAAGAAAACATATTTCGATTCGCATTTATTTTTTCGTCTCGGATGCTACCTGAATTTTACTAAAAGCAAAAAAATTTTCATGCCTGAAGATGACTGAATGTACAGTTGAAAGTACTTACATATTAAAGAAAGACCTTATTCAGCTTATAAAAACAAGGATCATAACATTCATCGAGTGATTTGTAGGTTAACAGTAAACTTTTTAAAATTTTGTTTGCAAAGGGATTTTGCCATTTTATATCATTAACTTTACTAATCTCTTTTTTGTATGAATGATTCATTGTAAATATATATATATATATATATATATATATATATATATATATATATATATATATATATATATATATACAGAGAGAGAGAGGTGGTGAGAGAGAGATATAATTGCCAGAATTTATCCACTTCCTGTTGGTTTCTGTTTCTGGACACGTCAGTTATCAGAGATGAAAGCTGGTTCAACTCATTTAATCACAATCGGGACTTGCTGCCTGTAAGTGAATTTCGGTTAAGTTTGGTTCCATAAATCGCTCTTGAAGCAATGCCCCAATAATGATAATAATGATAGCAGTAATATGCACTCCAGATTTTCCTAGATCTAACCAGTTTTATATTCTAGTTTCAGAAATGTAACATTACTTACTGAACAATGTAATTATTTAATGATTACTTGCGTATTGCCCCTATCCGTCCGCCACGCCAACAAAGCAAACCATCCGCTAGACATGTCGTCGCTCAATTAGTCAAGTCACTTAGCTAGCGTTAGTAAGTTAACTCATTCTTTGTATTGTTATTCTTTCATTTAGTATAAATCTGCGTTGTTCGCAGCCGGTAGGTTGGTTGGTTGGTGTAGCGGCGACTAATCGGCGTGAATTAATTTAAATGTTGTTGAGAAGAATATCTTTACCAGTCGGCGGCCGGCGTGGAAAGAGCGTTTCTCAAGTATGCGTTTGCCGCATAGGCACTTAATGTCACTTCATGCTATATAAAATTGTCGTTAAGACATCAACATTCTGTCGCCATCATTATTTGTTCCATCCTCTCGACTAGCCGACGGCTGTTAATGAGGGCCTTACTGACAGAAATATTGGAAACTCGGGCGTAGGGGCAGTATCGACGAAACTCGTCTGGTCCCCGATTCAAGAAAAAAAAATTGTGAAAGAAATAACCAAGTCCCAACTTAGAGAAAAAATAAATAAATAAAACAATAAATCAAATGGGAACTATTTAAATTGAGTGGTCTGCTTGTAAAACAAAAAAAAATAATATGGAAAATGCTGGTGGGGTTGATAATAAAGTCACGACATTTGTTGGAATAAAAAGATAATGACATTTTAATATCATTTTAGAAAATGGGGTCCTTCTCATAATATATATACAGTATAAAATCAATCCCGTACTTCTTAAAGTGTTATCTGTACTTTTTTTTTGTTTACAAGTACGAAACTGAGATTCGTCATTGATAACAGTTGTGGGTTACTCCACTTTTCGCCAAACACACGTTAGACGGCGCTGTTTGCATTTATAAAAAGTCAAATATTTTCTTCCATCAGTATCTGTCCATATTTCTGAGATGAGGTATTATGTACACTATTTACGTTTTTCTGACTATTGTCCTCATCTCCGTCACCATATTTATCACAACGTTTTGGCCCTTGTACGCTCCGGCCTTCTTCAGGTGGTTGGAATGTCGAAATGAACCCTTTATTCCGCTGACTGGGGTAGACTGTTCCAGTTCCACGTGCCATGTTCTTTTTGCTTCAAGATGTAGCTGATCTTATCCGAGAATGTTCCCGTTGGTAACATTTGTTTCTACGATCCACTGATGAATGCATCACACACGCTCGTATCACACACACAAACAAGCACATTTTTAATACAGTGTAACCCGGATATAAGAGACCCGGCTTTAAGAGAAACCCGGATATAAGAGAGATTTTCTCTGGTCCCAAATTAGAGCCTGTGTTAATGTATATAAAATAGACCAAACCCGGATATAAGAGAAACATGGATATAAGAGACTTCTCCGGTCACGACAACTCTCTTACATCCGGGTTAAACTGTAGCTATTTTTTAATGTATTTTCCTTTCCTTTAAAGTATGCACACGTTAAGGTAATGTTTTTAATACATGGAGTGTCCTTTATTGTAAATTCCTTGTTTCTATCACTTTTACCCGGACTCGCAAATCTCCGCCAAATATTACTTGCGGGTCAGATGTTCCAGGAGTCATTAAATATTTACTGAAAAACGTCCACACCTCACAACGAAAGTGCTAATACCTGCGACATCACTTAGTGTTACGAATTCTGAAATTAGTAATACGAGGCAGTTGATATTCGTAAATAAAAAAAAACGAACAGAAAACTCTTTAAAAAGTCAGGGGTTGATTTGACGCGGTATCCTTATTTTATAAGCTGTTATAATTCCTTTCTAAAATGATTTTTTTTTAAAATCAGTATTTTTCGTTTCTGACAAAGACCCTGCCTTAAGAAAGATCAACTGAACGCGAATCTATGAAAAAAAAAAAAAAAAAGAAAAATCTAGAAAATTCTTGCTTATTTTTACGAGCAGACCAGTCGTGACATAAACTGGAAAGAAATGAAAAAGTGGACATTTTCACATCCTATAGGTTACTGAAGACAGGAGATGACAAAAAAGAAAAAAAAAGAAAAAAAAAGAGAAGAAATATAGCCTTTTATCAAATGCGACACACTGAGAGTGACAGACTGCTATTCTTCACAGAGATTAATGTTGTTTAATCATCTGGAACTCTTATTATGCTCTTCTTAGTTGAAGCATGAAGCCTTGACAGCTAGCATAAAAGCTTTCACCCTATTAATCACGCTGAAGACAAGCATATAATCAATAGGTTTAATAACATAGAAAAGGGAAAAACTAAAACATATAATAAAATCCTACATAGTGTATACGATAAATGCGTACACAAGACACTATAGTAGATAAATACACAAGACAATATAATGTTTGTAATAGCAGTATACTGAAAGTAATGTAATAAATACATAAATTTATGGAATAATATACTACACACACACACACACACACACACACACACAAATATATATATATATATATATATATATATATATATATATATATATTTAAAAGAAATCAACTACTTGAAATGACCCAAAATATATCGGAAAAATCCCGAGATTTCCTGTCTGTCAAGCTCTTGAAATTCTATATTTTAAGGCGACGTGATATAAAATTGTTTCAAGCCGACTAACGTCTGAGTGTGAGTAATGTCTTTAAACTTATCGGCATTTGGTTGGGCGAAAAGCACAGCAACATCCCTCAAGATGTGGTTGCTATTGCTTTTTTTTTTAAATCTGTCTGATTTTCTGTGAGTTTCCGATATTGTTAGTTATTTACGGTCAGACTAATGTCCCTATCTTTGTTGTTATTCTCAAAGTGCTTCTAAATTGTACTCTTCGTCCTTATTTTCGTATCAGTCGTTCCGGGTAACATTCAGAGAATTTCGAAACGAACCACATCGAAATTCCATAACGACGAGCCGGATCGAGAGAAATGTGCAAAAGGCCGGAGAGCACATCGGCCGAAATGTTGTGATAGTAACAGATTTGAAGAAAATTTACACTAGTCCTTTAGTATTAAATAATACAGAGACTTTTAGACTCACGCCCAACTGAAACCGCCTCGAATTTTTTCGTTCTTCTATGCGGTTTGCTCTATAAGAGCTACAGATTATAGTCTACTCTACAATTTTACCGCGAGGTACGCGAGAGAAAAGAGGGATGGATGTTTTTTTTGTTCCGTGAAGTGAACGTGATAAGACTGAAATTTGAACTCAATTTTCTGATGAAAGACGGTTTGATGAAAGCGGGTGGGGTACGCAAAAAATAAAAAGGAAAAATTGAACCGATGTTCAACATCAAGAGGAATGGTAAACCTGACGCGTGCATTGTGTGCATGTGAACCAGAAGTAAAGAATGAAAGAATGACATGAATCTAGAACTGAATTTTACTGGAGAACCATTTAAAATATGATCACTGAAATGGACAATAAATCGTAATAAATGTCAGTTGAGTTGATTTCAAATTTATTTCCAGTCAGACAGTAAATCTCAAGAATATTCATCGATATATTTTTGGCGCCATTTTTTATATTATATTCGACAAACGCCTGTTTCTGATGCAAAAACTATTGCCGGTCTAGGCTTAGGAGTCAACGGCTTTAACAGTGGGCAGAGGAACTTCTGTAAGGAGCAACAAAGTTGGCGGAGTTACCTCCTCTTTAATTCCCTAATTGTTCACTAGGAGTCACTCTCCCTACACTATAAATACTGGGCGACTTCTTGCCTCGTTCTCTTTTTCACTTTGCATTTCAGCGGACACATTCAAAAGTGTAATCTCTTGTAGAAATCCGCGTTTTCGCCCACTTATGTGAAAACGCCATTAAACACACACACACGTACCTACGAACTTTCACCAACATACAAAAGCTTTACGTTCACACACAAACACAAATGATAATGTCTTTGTCACTTGTAAATTTGTTGTTTAATACATATATTTGTTGACATATATATATATCGGTCTTGTTTGTTTTCTTTACATCTTCGGTTGGATTCAACTTGAGTCCGCCATGTTCTTGTAGTTGGGCCTTCTTCTAGCAGGAATAAACAGGACGTGTTTCTAATCCAACAACAGCACGGTCCTCTACAAAGTAAACTCAAAACCCCCGGTGCAAAAGGAACCGGCATGCCCTTGCAATATTTTACCTTGTCATGTCACCATGAACCACAATTAAACAGAACTATGGGGGAGTAATTACGACAGCGGCGCAAAATGCGCTAACTGAATTAATTATTATTACTATTATAAATTAATCCTAAACGTATGTTACGTCTGAAGTCTTTAGCTTCATACGTAATCTAAAGACGTTATAGGTTTGGTTTGGGTTGGTTTAGGTCATATCAATCTCAGTGGGTCATTTAATGCCGATAATTTTTTTCCTGGTAATATTTTTGTTTTGTCAAAATTCTATTTCTGTTAATATTTTTTCCTTAAAAATGTATAGCTAGTAATTTTATTTTTCCAAAAACTTATAGCTGGTAATATTATTTTTTCAAAAACGTATAACTGGTAATATTGTTTTTCCAAAAAACTTATTGCTGGCAATAGTTTTTTCCAAAAATGTATTGCTAGCAATAGTTTTTTTTTTCAAAAATGTATAGCTGGCAATAGTTTTTTCTTCAACAACGTATTGCTGGTAATATTTTTTAATGCCTTGCCCATAGCTGGGACCCTAACAGGTGCTACCACCCATGGTAAAGGTTAGACCTGGGAATATCAGCAATTAAGAGGTGGTTCCATGCACCTCAAGACCTCCAGATCAGAGGCCTTGCTGTTGGACATAGTTTATCGTCTTACCCAGGACGCGGATGCAGTTTATCGTCATACCCGGGACTGAAAGACGTTATAGACTTTGATGTGACGTCTAAAAACGTTAAATACAAAATATGATATTCTGACCCGATGACAATATTGCTTTGAAAATGTCAACTCATTGTTTTACAATGATTCACTTGTTTTTAAAGTGTTTGTGAACAATTCTTATATCAAGATTAGCCCAATTTCTATTAAGTTCGTCAGTTCGAAAGTTTTTGGTTTTGTGTTTCGATCAACCTATGATATTTAAATGACACAGAAGATCTGTGTTAGTAAAGTTTAGTTTGTGGGTTGATGGGCTTTTTTATCATTTCACCCCAACCAAGGCAATAAAACCACTAAGACACAAGGGCTTACTGAGTGGCTGAATACGCGAAGAAGAACTATTAAGGAGAGAGAACAATAAAAGAAAAAGAATTAAGAAGACAGAAGATAATGATTGAATCTGAATTTAAATTTTTGAAGATTAAAGTTGACTGGAAAGCAAGAGGCTGGACGAGAGATCCACAAGCGAGAAGTGCGAGAGAAGAAACTGTTATAGCATAGAACTTAAAATTACATCTAGCTATTTCATCAGTAAAGTAAAAAAGGAAACCTCCCACCAATCTAGTACTGCGCGTAAATTCGTATACTTCAGGTACCTTAGAGGAGAGTAATATTTAGTTTGAATACAAATATGTGGCACAAGGCCAAAAGAAAAAAGAGGAGAAGGCTGGCTGATTTATCTTAAATTTAGCTAACCACTACTGACTCAAACATACCACAGTATTACGAGGGTCATTCAATAAATAAGGTGAATTATTCGGTATAAGGTCTTTTAATACAGATAGAAGCTTACTTTATTTGTTTTTTTTTCGTTTTGTTTTACTTCTTTTTTCACATGGATTTAATATCTTTTGCAGATTAAAAAAAAACTTTGAGAGTTTTGGCGATTAACAAAGATGGCCGACCAAGAAGCATGCTCCAGGATTGAACAGCGGTCAGTTATCAAGTTTTTGGTTGCTGAAGGATGCAAACCAGTTGAAATTCATAGGAGAATGTCAACTGTGTATGGTGCCACATGTTTCAGCCAAAAAAATATCGACAAGTGGGCTAAATTGTTTAAAGAAGGACGGAGCAGTGTTGAGGATAAAGACAGGCCTGGGAGGCCTACAGAAGTGAGGTCTCCTGAGGTGATCGAATCAGTCAATGACTTCATTCAGTCTGACAGAAACTACTAAAAACAGTAGATGACATTGCAAGGGCTTTGAGCTTACATAAAGAACAAACGCAGGTGTCATCAATCAGAAGGCGTCATCTTGCATCATGACAACGCAAGGCCTCACACAGCAGCCCAAACGGTGCAGACCATCAACGAGCTGGGCTGGGAACTGCTCCCTCATCCCCCTTGCAGCCCAGACCTTGCCCCTTCAGACTTTCACCTGTTTGGCCCCTTGAAAGCGTTCACGAGAGTCACGAAGTTTAAAAGTGACGATGAAGTCAAAAGTGTTGTGAGCAACTGGCTGAGACATCAGTCCAAAGATTTTTACGCCGAGGGAATACGAAGCTTGTGCACAGATGGGAAAAGTGTGTGACAGTGCTGGGAGACTACGTTGAAAAATAAAAAAGAAGTAAGCTTCTATCTGTATTAGAAGTCCTTATACCGAAAAATTCACCTTATTTATTGAATGACCCTCGTACTTGCACCAAAAGAATACATTCTTACTTACCATCCTTTCTACAGTCACCATAATACCTCAAGTCTCTATGTAACCCTAACTAGTTCTCATAATAATATTTGTCTTTAGCAGGTAGGTGGAAATAAAAATAACAACATTTAAAACTGAAACTCCAATAGAGGAAAGATCATCAGAACAATTACCATGAAAATATTTATAGAAAAGACACAGGGAAGCCACGTTACGCCGCTGGGAATGTGACTGAAGATGAGTTGTCAGGTCAGAACAAATAAAATTGCAGATTCTTCTTTGGATTGTATCTAGAATCTATAAATACATCGCAGATGCCACAGACAAGATGTGACAGTAATATGCGATGCACGGGTGAATGGTCGACTTATAAATGTATAAGATAGATTCTCTCGAGAAAGATTGTCACAATGCGCCAACATTTCTGGCAGCAGACCGAGCAATTTATTCCATATTATCTTTCCATTTCATCTCAGTGAAAAACGTTAGCCCGAGAAGACGCAACGTTTCACTCTCCTGCAGAGCAGCATCATGCGTAATCTAAAGTCGTTATAGACATTGATGAGTCATCTAAAAACGTTAAATATGATACCTGATATTCTGACCCGATCGCAGAGCGAAAATATTGCTTTGAAAATGTCAAATCAGCTCTGGAAAAGGACATTATATCGAAATCCCACCAAAGGTAGTTTCCAATTCCAATTGTTTGAATATCCGACGAGGAATCCTTGAAGGAGATTCCCTGTCACCCCTTCTGTTCTGTCTGTCCTTAATCACCCCCTGTCACATGAACTAAATAGTAATATCGATGGATACAGGGTAAAAAAGAAAGAATTTAAACATTTATTGTACATGGATGATATGAAACTCATTGCCAAAGACGACAAGGAGCTGAAGGGTATACTCAATAATTAAAAATGTTTCATATATATATATATATATATATATATATATAGATAGATAGATAGATAGATAGATAGATAGATAGATAATATTAGTGGAAAATATACATACATATGCAAAATATATAAATACCCATACATGTATATTTTTAGAAAAGAAATTCAAGAGGAAGAATCCAGGTAGAACTCAATGTCTAGGACAGAGTAAGGACATAATAAAAAGGCTTAAACACTAATATTCTATGGTCATAATTTATTCCATTGGAATATTCCAATGGAATAAATTATACCATGGAATATTTTATTTTTAAGAATTTTATTATTTATATATATATATATATATATATATATATATATATATATTAATGATAACGAATGGAGAAAAAATAATAAGAAAGCTAGAGTCCAATAACATTCAGACCCAGTAAGCATTCCCTCTGTAATCAGAGGGAAGGCCCCATGGGATCTGATATACAAGGATTCTAGAACCTTGAGGTGATAAGAGGGGTGGGACCTAGATAAATCGAGCAACGGTATGCACTAAAATCAAAAACGCAATTCCTGCTATTTATTACATGCTCTGCAATAGAAGAGCCAGAAGTATTGGTTAGTTGACTATTCCTAGCATCCGGATTCAAAATCCTGGGGGGTAAATATTGTTTTATTCTCAGATCCAAACGTTGGAACGTCCTCCCTATGTAGTCGTGTTCACAATTTTAAAGTCGCGTTTCAGCAAATTTTAAAGTAATATATATATATATATATATATATATATATATATATATATATATATATATATTATTTGGGGTGAAACTGACATTATCCATGCAGTGTTCTTGTTGCTCTCTCTATCTCTCTGTCTATCTATCTCTTCCTGTTCTTTTCTATCTATCTATCTATCTATCTATCTATCTATCTATCTATCTATCACATCTTGTTCTTTACTTTCTTTCTTTTTATCTATCTATTTTTATATTTGTACATATTATCTATTTATCTAATCCTGTTCTTTCTTTCTTTTTTCTATCTATCTATCTATCTATCTATCTATCTATCTATCTATCTATCTCATTCTGTTCATATCTATCTACTGAAAGACAATATTGTTACCAGCATTTGGCTTTGGGCTCGCAGAAGACAACTTCAATCACTGTTTATCCTCATAAATTGTCTTCCAAGTTTCACTAAAAATAAGGACGTTCTGTGAGACGACGTTTTTGTCTCATGAAACTCATAAATTAATTCATTCAGGTATTAATTCTCTCTCTCTCTCTCTCTCTGTGTGTGTGTGTGTATATATGTATATATATATATATATATATATATATATATATATATATATATATCATTATGTTCATATCTATCTATCTATCACATCATTTTCTTTTCTTTCTTTCTTTTTATCTATCTATTTTTATATTTGTACATATCTATCTATCTATCTATCTAATCCTTTTTTTTCTTTCTTCTTATCTATCTATCTATCTATCTATCTATCTATCTATCTATATATATATATATATATATATATATATATATATATATATATATAACATCTTGTTCTTTTCTTTCTTTCTTGTTTTTCTTTCTTTCTATCTATCTATCTATCTATTTTTATATTTATACACCAAGAAAAAAAATCATCGGCCGCATTCCAAATCCCTAAATTTGATGAAATCACCAACTATCGGATTTTTGGATGAAGAGCTTCTTGGTGGAATAGAGAACTTTTCATCATGCCCTACCCTACATAAAGGAAATAAACAATACGCATATGTATACCTAAGCATGTATATCTATAAATTACTCAGGCCGTGCTCCGCATATCTTAATACTGATGCGCCGTCTCAAACGAAAATTAAATCGCATATTTATCAATTATATAAAAAAAAAATGTATACATGTGTGTGGTCATGCGCATATAATATATATATATATATATATATATATATATATATATATATATATATATATATAATTTCCTTTCCCCTTAATTTTTCTTTTTATGATTGATAGGTTATATTTTTTGGGGGTATTTATAACTTTTTCACTACGACACATTCTTGGTTATTTTCCAAATATCTGTCGTTTTTTTTTTTCTTCAGTTTAAAAAAAGAAATGTCGCAAAGAGAATTTTTCCATCCATTATATGATGGATTATATCGAAATCAGTTTTCTTTTCATATACGTTTTCTTTTTCTTCATTCCTATTGTTATTACAGCAAATGTATTTTGCATTATAAATACCAAATATATACAATTCAACGCAACATTCTATTCATTCAGTTGTTGACAATTTTAAATAACAAAAGATTTTAACTCATTTTTTCCGTTGCTTCAGATATATAAAGGATTATTTTTTTCTATCTTTTATACCGAAAGTCTTGAATAAGTCTTGAATAAAAATAACCGATTTTTTTTACGTTATCTTGTCAAAAACGAGCCATAAAATGTTTCTCGTCAGAATCTATCTTGGACATTTACAAATCTATCATTCATCCATGCATTGCCATATCTGGTCTATTGCTCCTTTCATCTCGAGGTTCTTGACAAGACCCAAAGATGAATCCTCAATGTAATTAATCCTGACTTGGCATCTCGATATCAGTCACTTTCTCACCGGCGCGGTGTGGCTTATTTCTCTCTTTTCTACAAATATTTACACAGCAACTGCTCTGACGAGCCTTCTTCCCGGGTTTTCCGACTACTTGAATTTAAACGTGCTACTAGATTGGCATCTAAGTCCCACGCATTCACTGTTGAAACAGTTATATGTAACCGTCACTTCTACTCCAACAGTTTCTTTTCTCGCATTTCCCGCTTGTGGAACTCCCTTCTACTTGCTTCCCTGACAACTACAATCTTCAACCTTCCTGGGTATGACGATAAACTGCATCCGCGTCCTGGGTAAGACGATAAACTGCCTCTAATCAGGAGGTTTTGAGGAGCATGGAACCACCTCTTAATTGCTGCTGTTCCCAGGTCCAGCCTGACCCGGGGTGGTAGCATCTGTTAGGGTCCCAGCTATGGGCAAATAGTTAACCCCGAAACAGAGGTAAAAAGGATTATAAAAGTGTAAAAATAAGTTTTCATACCAGAAATACTTTGTAAAAAATTATTACAGAAATAAATTTTTGAAGAAAAAATCTATTACCAGCAATATATCTTTGAAAAAAAATATTACAAGCAATACATTTTTGAAAAAAAAAATATTACCAGCAATACATGTTTTAAAATAATATTACCAGCTATAGATTTTTGAGGAAAAAAAATGTTACCAGAAATAGATTTTTGACAAAACAAAATATTACCAGAAAAAAAGAGTTGTCGGCATTAAATAACCCATTGAGGTTGATATGCCGTAAAACAAACTAAACCAAATCAATAGATAGATAGATAGATAAAAAAAATATTACCAGCAATAAAAATCTTGTCGGCATTAAATAACCCATTGAGGTTGATATGCCGTAAAACACAACCAGACCAAACAATCTTGGAAAAATTTGTCTTCTTGAACCCCGTTCATCTTTTATTTTGTCCTCAATCCTCCCTATACTCAATCTTTTATTTTACTTTTCTCTGGAGCACCTTGCGTATTAATGGCACCCCCGCTGTGCTTGGGGTGAAATGATTTAAATAACCCAGCTGTTCGGAAATTTCATAAAGAGAAACATCCTTTTGACATTGTTCGGACTATCGTCCTCATCTTTGTCGGCATATTTATCTTCTTTAGGTGGTTGGAATGTCGAACTGAACCCTTTATTTCATGCCGCTGTCTAATGGATGCGAGTTATCATTTATCTACTGTTAATTCACCTCTCCAAGTTCTCTACTGCCTTAACCAGGTATTGAACTCACACTCTTTGGGTCCTGTCACTGGATCTAACTAACGCCTTTATCCACTGTGCCATGTGTCCTTGAGGACATCTGTGTTTGAATTTCTGGGACTTATAAACATAATATCTTCAGCACACTTTTTTTTATCAGTGCTCATATTGCAATTTTTGCTGTTATCATTGCATTTTTTTTTTTTTTTTTTTACCAAAGCTCACATTTTTGTTGTTACTATTGCTTTTCTCTGGCACTCCTTATTACTGGTTCCCATATTGTATTCATTTCTATGCTTGGTCGTCTCAGGAGATTTTTGTGGCCTAGCATATGTGCTGATTCCTTAAGTTTACGAATTTTTCAGTGATGTTCTTTGTTTATGATCTCAACCTGATCAGGTTGTGAAACGGAAATGTTGTGATAAATATGGCAACAAAGATAAGGACAATAGTCCGAACAATGTAAATAGTGTAGATAATACCTCATCGCAGAAATATAAAAAGATACTGAAGGAACATCCTTCTTCGAACCTCGTTAACTGACGCTACAGAATCACAAAGAAATGCACCAAATCAAAGAAACGACATCGCTTGAAGACTTTCAAGAGTAGCCACAACAAAATTGGATAGAACCTGTAACTCGGAAGAGAAAATATTGACGTCGCTATAAATTAGTGACCTTCCAAACTCTCTCTCTCTCTCACAGGCAGGATGTGGAGAGTCTCTCATTCTTCTATCGCTACTTCCACGGAAATTGCTTGCACGAACAATATTCCTTGGTTCCATCAGGTCTAAACTTCATGGCTGTGACCCGTCACGCCATTCACATTGTAGCAAAGCACTCAAATTCCCTCCGTGTTCCATCGTCGAAAAGTAAGTTCCACTCAAACACTATCTACTCGCATACCACTGCTCGGTGGAACAGACACCCAAGAGGGTGTTTCCCAGATCATTATTTGTCGAAGTCTGTAGGCAACCGTTATATTACCTTCCTATCCAATAAAAACGATATTATCTAAACTTAAAATTAAGATGATGAGAGAGGAAAAAAAGGGGAGAGCGCTCAAACTAAAAACGAGGGCATTTATAAGAGAATTGATGTGTAATCAAGAAAATTTGACAGAGCAAGTAATATCACCTACAGGTTGCACATTTAACATAAACATATAAAAATTAAAGAATATGTAATCTAGTAAGGACCTACAAATTATATGCCCCAAAACACATACGTAGATACACATATACACAACAATATATCTACATCTACTCGCATATACATACATATACGTATGCACACACACACACACATATATATATATATAAATATACATAAACACATACACACATATACACATAGACATGCACATATGTGCACACAAACACATATACATAAAAACATAAACACATCCATACATATACATACACACACTCATCTAAAATATACAACGTACCTATCTATCGATCTCTCTCTCTCTCTCTCTCTCTCTATATATATATATATATATATATATATGTAATTAAAAAGTAAAAGGTAAGAACCATACATACATTTAACGTATAAAAATTGATGGGTAGAATTTGTACTTTAAAAAACTATTGAGGAAGAAAAAGTTAACAATATTAACAACCCACGGAGTGATTAACGCGTATATATCTGTGAGGTCTACATATATACCTAGGTATAAAAAAATATAAGAAAACTATCAGATTCTGTATATCAGTTATTTAGGAAAACATTTTACTTATATACCCATATACACATATACCAACACATGAATAAAGTTTGTTAACACAAATTAAATGATCAAAAAAACACATAAACACAGACAATGATATATATATATATATATATATATATATATATATATATATATATATATATATAGGTAATCATAATTCATTCCATTTCAGTGTCATGTCTGATGTTAGTGATCCAAGATCGAACTGTTATAGGTAACAACGCGTTATAAAACCGTGTTTTAAAGCGTTTTTTATGTCTACATTTGGAAATGATCTCACTACGAAGATTCAGTAACTCATCTGGATTTTTATCACTTTTTCTGGTTGATATTTTCTCTGGGGAAGATTGTAGCTTTATATATTACATGCTCATGCATACATTTCCCCCCGAATGGACAATTAGCTCTACTCCTACAATTGCAGGTGGGGCTCCTAGATCGAGTTTCACTATTATGTTAGTTCTTAAGTATTAAACAATTGTGGGACGCTATAATTTTCTCCACATTGCTTACATGAATAACTAATTTTCAGTGTCTTCCTATTGAAAAATTTATATAGTGGATGTTTATTTTGAAAGTGCTTGTCTATTAACTTCAGAAAAAAAAACATCCCATATCAATGTTGGAAAGCCTGCAATACGTAGGGTTAAGCCATATTACTTTCCTCTTTCTGTTTTTAGATCTATTATTACTATGATTTTCTAGTTCTTCGTTATAGTTTAATTCCTGTTTAAAACCCCTACTTTTGAGAGCCTGGTTGTATGTAAATTTTGCTTTCACTAAAGATTTTTTGGATAGAAGATAACCTGTCTATTTTCGTATTAACAGTTTTGGGGATGTGATTTATTACAGATTTCGGGTGGTTAGAGTAGACATTGATCTATAGAGGTGTCTGATCAACTTTATGGAAGAGCTTAAAAGACTCATTAAGGAGGTTGAGGGTGATATATAAAAAGTTGACTATTTTAAGGTTGGAAGATATTTCAATCCTCAGACATAGGTATTTGAAGGTATTTTAGGTATTTTAATGATACTCTTATGTAAGCTGGAAGTAAAGGGACCATTGTTATTAGGGACAATGATTAAGCCGTCATCTCTAAATTCCAACTTTGTTGAGGTTAACTACTCTACTCAAGGTGTCTAAAATATATATGCCCACTAAATCTGCAATTTGGGCAGAGTCGAATGCTCCCATAGGTACATTGAAACTTTCATTATTCTTCTTTACACAAGTAGCGTCATTGTATGTAAGTATTGATCTTCTCGACGCTAAAACAATTTCCAGATCATTTTCCGTTATTTCGGTATGTCTTTTAGCGTCCTTTCCTGGACATTGAGTTCTACCTGGATTCTATCCTCTTGGGAATTTATTCATATATATATATATATATATATATATATATATATATATATATGTGTGTGTGTGTGTGTGTGTGTGTGTGTGTGTGTGTGTATGTTGACCACTAGTATTATATATATGTCATAGAAATTAAGGAGGATTTGAGACAAACATAATTAAGTAATTCCTCGAGTCTAGAAGAAACATCGACAGAACGCAGAAAGCACTGGACAGCCGTTTCGTCCAATATTTGCCACTCATCAGTGCGCATCCACCACCGAGAATTGAAACCCGGAGAGTTACGATATGAGACAAATGCCATACCAACGGGTCTCGGAGACGAAGAGGTAACGAATTAGACGCGACATAGCGCCGGCTGTTCACATATTCCTTGATGGAAACACATCCGAGTTTTGCTTACCCATAAAACTGTACCCCCAAGAGCCATGACTATTATTCCCAATATATATATATATATATATATATATATATATATATATATGTCATTCGCAGACAGTACTGTTTCGCTGTATCACAGCTCCTCAGTGCGACTAGACAACCGAATGTCTCAAGCCCGGATCGGAAACCAACCGATTTGGTGTCAGTCAGAGATTCTATTACTGAGTCATTTTCACTTGACTGAATCGACAAAAGAATCGTTAGACAGAATTTTTATATAGACAAACTCTAATTTTACCCGAGTGCACAATTTCGTGGTACTGTGTCCACTTTTCAAGGAGTTAATGCCTGTATTACATATTTCCAATTTTAATGAATATCCGCTATTTTTTATATTCATATTTGTGTACAGAAAGTCAGCATCTCCATCAGGTTATCTGTTGGTACTGGTCCGTTCTCCTAGGGATGAATGCGAGGCCAGTCTGTTCCTGGATACCGATAATGCCTCCAAAAAACATTTAATTAAGACATACACATGATTATTTAATTTTGAAATTAGTTTTAACACCCTCCTTTTTAACTTTTAAATTAGGTCATGACTTCTTTTCTACTTTCCACAAATAATTCATGTTCATCCTAAGTTATGTACCATCGCCCGATAGAAATAATTTAAAGTTCCGAATCATGAAAGTTTTTGTGTAGCGATGAAAAATATTATAATAAAAATATTATATTTTACTCTACGCTGTATTGAGCACTTTAAAAAAATGCTAAGAACTGTGGATTCTTAATTTGTCTGTTCTTTCTCTTTATATATATATATATATATATATATATATATATATATATATATATATATATATATATGGAGAAAATAGTTTTAATGTGTGCTATATTTATGGGATAAAGTGCTCAATATCAGAGCTTATGTAAATATAAATATAAAAGTGAACATTGAAGTCAACACTCACAGGTGACAGGCTGTTTCATGCTAGACGCAATCGTCATCTAGCATGAAACAGCCTGTCATCTGAGTGTTGTTCAATGTTCACTTATATATATATATATATATATATATATATATGTGTGTGTGTGTGTGTGTGTGTGTGTGCAGATATGTATAAAAATAAGAAAGAACACGTTAGGTAAATAATCCGGAGTTCTTTAGTATTTTTCCAAAATTTTCGCTTGAGGATGAAACAGGACTTGATACTTTAACTCAATTTAATTTTAATAATTATATTCAGATTTTCGGCTCTCGTTTTTGAAACATGAGAACTCTTATGTAGCGAAGGCATCATATTTTAAAAAAAATTAAATATATATATATATATATATATATATATATATATATATATGTATGTATGTATGTATGTATTGTGTGTTATGTGTCTCTGTGGCTGTGAGAGATACTGTTGTTGTGGTCTTTTCAGCAGTGTGTGTAACTCCTTTGGTTCCACTTGCTTAATTTCGTGTCTCTCTGCCCTGACCGTCAAAGCGGCTGTCGCGCTATTTGCCGATTGGACGAATCGAAAGAGACAGCGCCGTCTGACAACGAAGGGTGGCGATATTTTGACAATTGTACGCGGTCGTTTGAATGAGTTATTATGAGCCTGTCATAACCATCAGTTGCAATTACACGGAAACGACAGGCATGTCGGCCGAATCAGACAGCAGTGCGATAGGCGAGTGTATAGGAGGAAGGGGGACTCTGAAAAAAAAAAGAAAGAGATGAGGACATTTAGTGAGATACGATCGCGCATACGAACCATTGATTAACCCGCGATAACATTTACTCCAAGAAAATAGCACGTCAGTTCCGTCGGAGACGCGTATGAAAGATCAGTTTTACAAGTGGCTTGCCTAAAGCCTGGAATCGTTACATTTATTCTCCGGACAGCTAAGAGAAAGTGGCGTAATGGTTATCAGGAATTAAAAAGGAAGAGACGATTCAAGTTCAAATTTTCCCCAAGGGATATTGCGTTCCATAATGTTTTTCTTTTCTTTTTCTTTTTTTTTTTTTCCATAACGAATTGTCAATATGAAAATGGTTAGTTTTTCACTTTTATTTCTTTGAGACAAAAAATATAACACAAGATGCGGCAGAAATACCTCCCACAGTAAGAGATATTTGTTGGAGATATTTCTGCCGCATCCTGTAGAATAAATTGCTATGCCTGACTAATCGTCCGATATGTTATCAACCAAAAACATTTTTTTTTTTTTGCTAGAGGCGTGGCAGAATGAATTCTAGGAAGCAGTGGGAGGAAGAACTTCAAGGGAACGCATGCCGCTCATTGGTTTAGCGTCCCTCCAACTGTGGTTTAAGCCTGTCTCTCGAATCAGGGTGTGGGTAGTGTATAGACGCTACAGAATTCTTGCGGCCCTCTGTTGACATTGCATCGTTTATGGATTGATATCCAAAACTTAGACAAAAGACAAACCCACTCCATCATTTTCAGAATGCTACGCCCACGAGGTATTCTGCCCAGTCGTTGATCAGCCTGACCAAGCGTTCCCTTTCTATAAAACAGTAAAATTTTGACAATGAATGATTTCCTTGCGAAATAAAAATGTACCTGAGACAACAAAGATTTAGTTCTTGACAACAAGGCCGAGGATACCAAGGGCACAGGAACGTAACGGTAGTCTACATCAGAAAACGAGAGTTTAAATTTTGAGGACGAATAATGAGAAAATAGGGCTTGGAGAATTTAATGCTCGCAAGGCGAAACCTGTTAAAAGTTAATACTTGCAGTCATTTACGATCAAAAGCCACAACAGCCATGCTTGTTTATTATTATTATTATTATTATTATTATTATTTCCTTTCATTTCTGTTGTATACACATTTCCTTTCTGATTCCAAAAAGACACCTAAGGTCATAAATGCCATCATGACATTTTCCACTGAGGAGTTTTGTAAAAAAAAAAAAAAATCATACATATTTTACATAGATAAAGCCTTTCGTAACGTGTGTGCTATACTTGTGAGTACAATAGTTTGTATTTCTTTAAGGTTTGGTCTATCGGGGGCCCCTTCAATTGATTCATTCGATCGCGCACACCCGAATGCCGTGACCCCTCAGGCTCGTAAGGGCAACACATCTAGCCATTTCCGTTGTAAAATGATAACTAGCTTTCAATCTGTTAATGCGCTTCTATTCGCAAAGTCGATGTGAAAAAAAAGAAGACGAACATGAAAATATTTATAGAAAAGGCAAAGAAATATACGATGCAGCGGTTGGAAGGAGACTGAAGCCGAGATGCAAATTCCGAACCGATAATATTGCAAATTCTTCACGAATCACTAAATACATAGCAGAATCACCAGACCGAATGTAACAGCAACATTCAATAAATGGACGGACGGTAGACTTATAAATGTGTAAGATAAATTCTGACGAGAAAATCTGTCTAGCACGATCCAATGAAACAACCTTCCTAGCAGCAGACGTAAAAAATGGATTCCATATAATATTTCCCTTCATGTCAGTGGAAAACGTTAACCCGAGAAAAATTCGCATCTTTATTTTATTTTTTATTTTTATATGCCGAGTCCCCTCAGAACGTAGGTGATCATGGCTCTCCACTATCTCCTATCCATTGTAGCTCTCCATAAGTTTTGTCCCTATGCTACTTCCCCCAGGCTATGTTCATTATTAAGCCCGCTAGGTATGTCATGCATTGCTTTCC
Source organism: Acanthosepion pharaonis (assembly GCA_903632075.3). Classification (NCBI taxonomy): domain Eukaryota; kingdom Metazoa; phylum Mollusca; class Cephalopoda; order Sepiida; family Sepiidae; genus Acanthosepion; species Acanthosepion pharaonis. Next base: position 230,167 of record CAHIKZ030001351.1, read on the forward strand.
GTTGTCTCTCTTTCCCTCTAGTCAACCTGTGAGTATCAAATTCTCCAAGCTCTCCTTTCTCATTACGTGTCCTAGAAAATTCAGCTGCATCTTTCTGATGTTAAATATAATCTTCCTCCTTGTTTTCCAAAACCTTATTGTTGCTCACACGCTCGGTCTATGATATCCTTAGTATCCTTCTGTAGAGCCATATCTCAGTTGTTCTGAGTTTCTTCTTCATCCTTGAGGAGACCGTCCAACATTTACTGCCGTAAAGGAGGAGAAATGTCACGTAGCAGCTCAGTAGTCTTTTCTTTGTTACCAAAGAAATCCTCCTGTCTCATAATACTCTGCCTAGCTTTTGCAAATATCTAATATGACGTGAACATTTTCAGTATATTAGGTATGTACTCTAACTTACTCGGCGTGGTGTAATGGTTAACAAGCTTGTCTCGTTAGAACAATTACGTCTGAGTAGTGAGTTCGATCCTCACTGGGTGTCCCATACTTCCGGCCTTGTGCTGCATCTAAGCCAAGCTTACAAAATGGGCGCCTCGGCGTGGTATAATGATTAGCAAGGTGGTCTAAAACAGTTACAACTGAACAGTGAGTCCGATCCTCACTGGATGCCCTATGCTTACGGCCATGTGCGACATCTAAGCCACGCTTAGAAAATCAATACTCTAACTACTTGCGTGCTAATACCCTTGGGAGAAGTATGAATCCTCATCTTCTCTCCCCCCAGCTATGGGTAAATAGCAGTAGAGACTTGGTTCTGTAGCCTTGAATGGCAACTGGTTTACCGCAGAAAGAAATGGCAACCTACTGCGGGAAAAATCTGATTTGTCAGTCATGTATCGAAAGATATATGATCGCATCAACATGTATCACGGATGGTACATAACTGACTGACTAATGTGCTAATACTCTTGGGAAAGGTATGAATCCTCATCTTCTCCCCCCAGCTATGGGTAAATATGAGAACAGACTTGGTTCTATAGCTTTGGATGGCAACTGGTCTACCGCAGAAAGAAATGGCAATTTACTGCCGGAAAAAAAATCTCCCTCGTCAATCATGTATCGAAAGATGTATGATCGCCTAAGGGTGAATCACGCAAGGCACATAACTGACTCTAACTACCCATTGCACAATGTAGGGAAGATAGATTCATGCCTTTCTTTCATGTCTTTTCTGTTTTTGTCATTTTTTTATTAACTCAAAGCGCCACCTGCTTTAACGTTTGAGTGTAGCACAATAAAAAGACATCAAGCGTTATCGTTTCGTCATAAGCAAAAGTTAAACCAATTAATCCGGAAACTTATGCGTCGACGAAGAAGGATTGAAATCTGGCAGATTGTCAAGACAGACGAAGGAAGAGAACCTGAAGAAAATGGTGTGGGGCAGGAGGAAGGAGTCAGCGTCGGTGACAATTACAAGAAGGAAGCGATATATCAAAAATTATTCTGTAAACCTTAACCGAGCTTCGCATCGCGGTGATAACAATAACAGCAATAATACTGGAAGGTGGGGGTATCATATGCAGCGAAGCCGTAAAAAGTTCTTATGATAAGTAGATCGGTTGTTATTACATAAACGCTTCGAAAAAATAATCACCGTAACAGCGATAATCAAAACATAAGGGTGTGGTACGGATGGTACTAACGACATCACCAGTGACAGATCACGACTCACGTCAAATGCAAAACATCCTTCCGTCTAAAATGGAGTCGTTTAGATATACGTCAGTAGATTGTCATCTGAATTGATTATTTATTGCTAATTTATTTTATAACCAACCCACAATCATCTCCGATTCCAGTCTGGTAAACTGAATTGGGAATTGAGACATTAACATATAGAGGTAAACAAAGAGTCTTTTAATAGGTTTTGTTCTAATAGTTTTAACACTGACAATAAGATTAGTGACTAAGATCGTTTGCGTGTTTTTTGTTTGTTTTTTTTTTGGGGGGGGGGGCTAATTTTGTCGGTGTTAGAGATTTCGTCTAGAGCCAAAAAGATTATCGGTTTTATAACACTTCTACGTACCGTGTACCTTCAGTACGTTGGCGATCATGGCTCTCCACAATTTCCTGTCTATGATAGCTCTTAAAAAACTTTTGGCATAGCGGCCCGGACTGAGGAAGGTAGAACGGTGGAGATACGGTGGAGGTAGTGTGGAGTAATGGACAGCGACTCAGATTGAGGAATCGGAGAGCCGAGTTCGAATTCCAGTCGAATCCATTACATTCACTTGCGTGCTAATACCCTTGGGAAAGGTATGAATCCTCTTTTCTCCCCACCCCCAAGCTATTGGTAAATAACATGACAGATCTGGTTCTATAGCCTTGGATGCCAACTGGTCTACCGCAGAAAGAAATGGCAACCTACTGCAGGAAAAAAATCTACCTCTTCTGTCATGTATCGAAAGATACATCATCGTCTAAGCGTGTATCACGCATGGCACATAGCTGACTGACTTTTGCCATTCCTCGCGCATCATGGTCCTCTATCCATTCCCTCAAGCTCGCCAAGTAGATTGTCCGTTGCTTTTCTCTGTCGACCTTACCTTCAATCTGTCCTGTGAGTATCAAATTTTCTAAGCCCTCTTTCCTCATTATACATCGCAGAAACCTTAATTGTTCTTTCCCGATGTTAAGTCTATGTGTCACTGTCTCTATAACTTTGTCGTTGCTTACATGTTCGGGCCATGGTATTCTCGGCAACCTTCTGTAGAACCACATTTTTGTTGCTTCAAGTCTATTGTTCATCTTTGAGGATTTTATCAGTATTCACTTGCCGTATATGAGGACTGATGCTATATAACGGTTCATTAGTCTTTTCTTTGTTTCTAATGATAGAACTGCTAATAATAATTCTAGATAAAAATCAGTTAAATGTGGCATTTCAAGACAAGACAGTATTTATACGGATGACATCTGGCTGCTGCTCTTGAAAATGACCTCCAATCAGTGGTTAACTAGGGCAAGTAATGGCTTCTAAATTTTGACGCCTTCAAAACAAAACTGCTTTTATATAACAAGGTAGATACTGCGGTCTTTCTAAGATAGATATTGCGGTCTTTCCACGACTTAAGATTTCATCTATCTATCTTGTTATATTTAGTGAATACCCGTATTTGAGTAGACGGTCCGCTTATTTTTTAAACAGTAGAGTTATTTACGTGTACCGGTTCGAATATTCGAGAAATCGTACGGAAGAAAACATACGACCTCTTTTAGATCCCAGGGGCTTTTAACCGACTCCATTGTAAACAAACATTCAGATATAAAGTGTTAAGGGGTACCCCTTTTTCATACAAGTGGACTCGCCCAGTGTACTTGTATTGCTGCCGGTGAATACTCGGTGTGACAGTGACAGTGATACAGTGAGAGAGTGATAGTGTGAGGTAACCGCTTTGTTGGAGTCACAGTTGCGAGCACGTAGACTCAGAAGGAAGTCATAATTCGATACTGAATTTCCCAGACTGTATATATATTATTATTGCTACTAACCGCATTTCTGGAGCTACTAACCGTATTACCAATTGTATTATTATGTGAATACATTTATTGGCTATATTTCATTCCTGCATTGTTCATTCATTTTGAGACCGGAATCCACAACAAATTGGCGACGAAGATTCGAACTCACACGGGAAGAAAACAAAAAAAAAATTACCTCGTCGTCCACAGCGAATTGGCGACGAGCGATTCGAACTCACATGATAAGAAGAAATAGAAAAATCCTCCCCTCGTCCACAACAAATTGACGACGAGCGATTTGAACTCACACAGGAAGAACAAACAACAAAAAAAAAATTTCCCTCTTCGTCCACAACAAATTGGCGACAAAGTGTTACGAGAACTAAAATACGTAAAATTGAGTTATCATGGAAGATTTTAAAAATATTTTGGTAGAACTGATAAAATACCAAAATGATCAACAATTACAACTACAAGAAACAATGGAAGAAAATGGCAAAAGCAATTAAAGACACAAACAGGAACTAATAAAAGGTAAAATCACTCCTATCTGAAAGTAACAAATAGCGTCCTAGTGGCTTCTCGCCTTGCTTGGGGTGAAACAAAAAAAAAAAAAACAACAAAAAACAAGCAATTAGATATTGAAAAAGAGGCAACTTTTTCGCAAGACGCAGTGTGGAATACCATAGAGATTTTCAAATATTCTCACATGAGGACAAAAATTTCGGAGATTACTTCAGAAGACATGAAGAAATCTTTAACATCGACTGTCAAAATTGGACAGAAGCAAAAAAGCTACATCTATTGCTTAGAAAATTAGGAACTGAATAATATGCAAAGTTCGTTGATTATATCTTGCCAAAAAAGACGAACGAATTAATATTTGACAGTGACATGTCTGAAAGAACTCTTCAGCCCGAAAACATGACTCTTCCACAGGAGGTGGAAATGCCTTAGCCTGGTTAAGGGCGATAATGAGGATTATTCCACGTTTGCCGCAATCGTAAATAAACATTGTGACGACTTCAAACTAGCGGAATTCACACCGGACAATTTCAAATGTCTCATCTTTGTTCAAGGGTTAGTTTCAACAAAAGATAGCGAAATGCGCAGAAGAATGCTTTCAAAATTACAAAATGAACCGGGTCTAACACTACAACAATTATCGGAAGATTGCCAGAGATGTCTAAGTATAAAGAAAGACGCAAAGGACATTGAGGATTGAGCTGTATCTCATATACGTAAGTTAAAACGTTCTTCACCTTCCCCGGAAAGAAAACAAAAATGCTACAATAATGAAAACAGATTCTCACCATCCCCTGAAAGAAAACAAAAATTTTATAATAAGAGAAAAAGTACAACATACAGGATAAATTATGACGAAAATCGAAGCAAATATAAGCCCCCCACCACCATCAGCATGTTATCGATGTGGAGGATTACATTGGAACAAGAATTCCCGCTTTAGATATAAAAGCTGCCTGGAGTGTGGAAAAAAGGGCCACAAGGCATTCCGGTGTAGGAATAGAAAAGGTGCTAGTAGAATAAGAGCTACTAGGATGCATAACGATGACAACACCAACATAAGGAAGTATGTGGAACTGGAAATATTAAATAAAAAGATAAAATTGCAACTGGATTTGGGTTCCGACCTCACGATAACCAACCTACAGACATGGAGAAAACTCAACAGACCAGCCATGTTACATACACAAAAAAATTGCAAAATCGATTACAGGCAAACGAATATAATTCGAAGGAGAAATAATCGTGAATGTTTAATTTCACGGAAAAACAATAAAACTTAAGATATACGTCATGAAAGATATTGAAAATCTAGTAGGTATCGACTGGATGCAAAAGTTCAACGTTTGGGACATACCTATCAGCTCTTTTTGCAAAAAGTTAGAGTTTGAACCATCAGATGCTATAAAATTAAAGGAAGAATTATATATTCGAGCGGGTTGCGACGATGCAACCAATTTAAGGCTAGAATTAAATTAAAAGAAAACGTCCAACCAGTATGTAAAAAGAAGCGAAACGTGCCATTTGCTACCATAGATGAGAAGAGTACAGAGTTATACAAGACAGTAAAGGAACAACCTGTGACTTTGCGAGAGATAAGAAGAGAAGCGGAAAAGGATGTATTTATGCATAGGACGAAGGTAAAAATACAGTCTGTGTTTGACAAATCATTACCAAACAAGAACAAAAACCAGTATACACCTATTGTACCCAAGAGATCATTTAAAACAGGAAGAGAAAATTTACCGAACATCTGGTTATCGACCATAAGAGAAAAAAATACTAACTTCTCCCAAAAGGGATCTAAGGAGGGGGGGTGTTAATGGGTCCACCCTTTTTTCATACAAGTGGACTCGCCCAGTGTGTATTTGTACTGCTGCCGGTGAATACCCGGGTGTGACAGTGACAGTGATACAGTGAAAGAGTGATAGTGTGAGGTAACTGCTTTGTAGGAGTCACAGTTGCGAGCACGTAGACTCAGAAGGAAGTCATACTTCGATACTGAATTTCCCAGACTGTATATATATTATTATTGCTACTAACCGCATTTCTGGATCTACTAGCCGTATTACCAGTTGTATTATTACATCAATATATTTATTTGCTATATTTCATTCCTGCGTTTGTCATTCATTTTGAGACAGGATTTCATCCCGGAATCCACAACATAAAGATATCTAAAACGACAATATTAATAAAATAAATGACAAGGGGAAAGAGATTTATGCCAACGCGTTTCGTTCCTTGAAAAACTTTATCAAGACAAGGGTAGAAATTTTATTTTAGCAACCTGTATTCATACACAAAAGTAACGTGGATAAAAATAACGTTAAGTTTTCAAATTTAAAATTAGAGAACGCTCTAACGAATTCTGATAAATTGTGTAAAGGAATTCTACGGAGGACTCTAAGTAATTAATTTTTTTTTTTCTTTGGTCTGTTAAATAAAAGTGACTTAATATTGTTGTTGTTATTTTTTTAATGTGATAATTATTAATTTATTTTTATGTTTTTTTTTTTATTTTATCTTATTTATTTTTAAATCTCATCAATTAAATGTTTCTTTTCTTTTTTTTTTTCTCATTATGGTCTGGCATAATTATGTTATCTTGAGAAAGGATCTGTTCTATATAAAAATAGATAATTGAAAGAAATCCAGGACGTAATTTAATATCTTGGCAACAAACAATAATTGCGCTTTCAAGAACTTTGCTTTTGATTAATTAATTTTCTCTTTTAATATTCACGGTATATTTGAGATGGCAAGAATGGTTGAAATTACTTCATTGTATAATTAAGGAAATGAATAGATTGATATGAAACCTTTCTTATGTTCATAAATACGTTTATTAAATTGCTGCAGGTTTCACCAATATATACTGGAAGTTTACAGTTTCCATTACATATATGTCTGCTTCAAGATTATTGTTTTTATTCTCATATTTGATTCTGACCATATCTATAGTAATAGAATTAATCTATCTCAGTCTGTTAATATCTATCTATCTATTGTATCTATCTATCTATCTAGTTGCACCAGTCTGTTGATATCTATCTATCTATCTATCTATCTATCTATGTATGATGTCTAATGTTTATTAATATATATATTAATATATATATATATATATATATATATATATATATATATATATATATATATATATGGGAGTGTTGATGTCAATATTTTTACATCAATCTGTTGATATCTGTCTATCTGCATCAGCCTGTTAATATCTATCTATCTATCTATCTATCTATCTATCTATCTATCTACATTTAACTGTAAATATCATTTAAAAATCGTCTGTAAATATCTATCTATCTATCTATCTAACTATCTATCTATCTACATTTGTCAGTTAGTATCTATCTATCTACATCTATCTGTTGTTTTCTTTCTTTCTTTCTTTCTTTCTATCTATCTATCTATCTATCTATCTATCTATCTATCTATCTATCTAGCTATCTATCTATCTATCTATGTAACTGTTATGATCAGAAAAAATTAATACAATTAATATATATATATATATATATATATATATATATATATCTGGGAGCGTTGATGTCTGTCTATCTACTTACATCAATCTGTTGATATCTGTCTATCTGCATCAGCCTGTTAATATCTATCTATCTATCTATCTATCTATCTATCTATCTATCTATTCTCATCTGTTCATTATCTATCTATCTATCTATCTATCTATCTACATTTGTCAGTTAATATCTATCTATCTACATCTATCTGTTGTTTTCTTTCTTTCTTTCTTTCTTTCTTTCTTTCTTTCTTTCTTTCTATCTATCTATCTATATCTCTGAAGATTCAATCATATAAGCCACTCGCACCTGAGAGATGAATTAAGGTTGCGCCTGGTGAAGTGATCTTAAATATGAAACGCTGAGAACGAGGCATCATCAAAAAGAAACTAACAAGCAGAGACAACAAATGACATTGTCGTTATAATATTGGACTATTTGAAGTGTCAGCTGCATAAATGTTAACATTTTGTTCAATCACGCTGAGTCAGCGAGCTTGACTACGAAATGGGCATAAACAATTGCTAAGTACCAAAAAAAAAAAAATTTAACTCTGGAAAACGTTATAAAACTTGGTCTTTTTTTCCCCTTGTTACAAAACAAGAGACAAAACAGCGCATGCGCACTACATCGAAAATTACATAAGTCCTGATTCATCCATGTATTATTTTATTTAAATTTTGGACAAATCAAACAATTCCCACAATGATGACCAAAATAGAAAAGGAAAAGCTAAAAAAAAAAAAAAAAATGACGAAAAGCAGAAATAGGGAAATATAAATAAATATAGAAAAATAGATATTAAATTAGATGTTAAACAGTTGTTAAATTAGATGTTAAATTAAATGTTAAATAGATGTTAAATTAGAAGATTTTAAATAGATGTTTAACTGAAAAATGTTAAATAGATTCTAAATTAGAAAAAGGTAAAAATATGGTAAATTAGAATATTTTAAATTAGATGTTGAACAGATGTTAAATTAGAAGATGTTTAATTAGAATATGTTACATATATGTTAAATTAGATGACAGATGTTAAATTAGATGTTAAATGGATGTTAAATTAGAAGATTTTAAATTAGACATTGAACAGATGATAAATTAGATGATATTAAACAGATGCTAAATTAGAAGATGTTAAACAGATGTTAAATTAGATGCTAAATAGATGTTAAATTAAATGTTAAACAGATGCTAAATTAGAAGATGTTAAATTAGAATATATTAAACAGATGTTAAATTAGATGCTAAATAGATGTTAAATTAGAAGATGTTAAATAGATGTTAAATTAGAAAATGTTAAATTAGATGTTGAACAGATGTTAAATTAGATGATGTTAAATTAGATGATGTTAAATTGATGTTAAATTAGAAGGAATGTAGAATGCATAAAAACGCACGAGAATAGAAAAATGAATAAGACAAATTAAAAGAAGAAATCATAAGAAATAAATGAATAGATTCTATTGAAACAATTGCTCTCTTAATTGTCTTAGACCACCTATTTTGCATTCCGTCACTATGGCTAATGCTACCCTCCCAGGCTAATAACTCTTTGCGGCTTCCCAGGCTTCCGTTTCCCGGTTATATGAAGTGGAATTATTATAGTAATAGGAGAATATAGGTTCACTCGTTGTCCGGTTTACTCTCTTCCCCGTTCTTTTGAACAACAGTAGAGGTCTATCCCTTGTTTCCTATTTAGGATTGGGTTTCCGGGTCTTTTTACAGTCGTCTCATTCTCTTTCTATCCCAGCAGCCACTTGCGTCTTAGTGGTATTATTATCTTGCTTGAGGTAAACTGATTAAAAATAGGTCCCTCCACTAATTCGCTGTTAAAACACAGCATAGTATGATGAAAAAAGGCCCCAAATTAAATAAAAAACAAAGTTTTACCGTCAAATTGTTTATTAAGAAGACACACCAAAGTATTTTTTATTATTTTATTAAACAAATTTTTTCGTCCTTTCTCCCAAGTTCGAAATTTAGGTTAATTTTTTTTTTTTTTTCGCATTAGCGGTAGACCAAAGATTACTATGGCTGTTATCGTGCTTTTTTTGTGGTAAAATAACACATTGATTTGGAAATTCTTGCAAAAATTAAATAATTGTCACATTTTAATGAAACCTTCAGGAATTTCACTAATGAATGAAATTATTTTTGAAATGATAATTTTTAGAAAATTGTGGTAATTATTGTTTTACATCTGTTACTCCCCACTTACTTAATTTCAAGAAATTAAATTCTGATCGCAAGTTTTTTGTATTAGTTAAAAGCAGGACTCCTTCGAAGATAATCATCAATGTTTCTGTTCCGTTACTGATTCCCCGAATATCTGTTCCGAGTAAATAAAAATGCAATAAAGCTATGAGATCATTTAATTAGATAAGCTTCTAATTGCTATTAAGTAATATATATTAAGGACATTACAATCTTAAGAAAAAAAAATCGATGAATAATGAATTTTTACAAGAATTGTTTAATTTTTCTACTTTAATTATAATAATTCATAAAATTTTAAAAATCATTTAAAATGTCTTCAAAACTTTGATCGCGTTAGATGATATTGTTATTAAGTGAAAAAATTATTTATTAATCAAAAATTGAAAAGCGTAATGCAAATCATCACGTATTAAGTTTTTTTTAAAATAATTTTCAATTTTTTATGCGTACAAACATGCTCATTTTGAAAGTATGGGTAACCAAACACGACATTATCAGAAAATAAGTGCGCTGACAATAGAAAATTAAATGTCAACATTCTTAAAATTAGAATACAGAGAATATTTTCCAACATTTTTAAGATTACTGAATACTCACCGGTATTTTAGTTAATAATAGTTTAACAGATAGAACCTCCGTAGAACAACAATAACCTTGTCAACACCTTATCAGTACTTGTCATGGCTAGTCAATTACATAAACATGGCTACAGTCGGTTAGAGATCACCGCTACTATTTCTTTTAAAACTGCATTATTTTAAACTTAAAGTAAATAATATTTATTTCAAATCAAATTAATTATACATATCAACATCGGTTTCCGAACGTCTCTCATATCGAAAAAATCGGTTTTCGAACAGAATATTCAAGATGAAAATACCTCGAATAACATTGTAAAACCAAGTTAACCCAAACGGAATCATTTCTGAGTCGAGTCCTGTGTTGGATAATATTCATGTGTTGTGCTGTACTTTTCTTTTCCAATTTTCTTGTACTCTGCCTTGTTTTCACTTCATTAGTCCTCATTGTTCCAAAGAAAGCTAGCAGTGATACTGGTAAAGGCAAAAGAAAAGTTAAGAGAAAAACAATTGTTGATGATATTGTCTCTTCTTACTAAGTTCCATATGGCAAAATGAACGATCTCTACTATTCTTATTAATAAGGAGACGATCATATCTTTCCTTCCCTTTTCCAAACAATAACATCTCTTTCCTTCCCCTTCCACCTACGCCATCAGCTCTACGACTTGAAGGTACAATAAAATTGAAATGTTCGTCTATATATCTGGTTAGTATTGGGTTTATTTATCTTTTCTTAGATTTAATAATTTTCATTAGTGTTGTGTATAAATCTGTGCACATAGTATTGTTGTTAAAGTTTAAATAAACAATCGGCTTGGGACCAAGAACGGATTAATTCATTTTACATTGATTCTTATAGGAAAAATAGTTTCGGTTTAGGAAAATTTCGGGTTACGAACGAGCTTCAGGAATGAATTAAATTCGTGAACCGAGCTTTCACTGTATTTGAAATCAGCTAAAATTCTTCAAATAAAGTTTCATAAAAGTATATTTTAATTTTTGGAAGATTATTTTCATACAGAGAATTGCGATGAACGACAGCTAAAAAAGGCGCTAATCAGCTCTGTTAGGAAAAAAATCGATGCTAATCAATATAATTTCTGTTTGCAATACACCAGAGTATTTTGCCAAATGGAAATAAATACTTTAGCTGTCAAACCTAAAATGAATGCTTCAAGAAAGCATTTTCCTTTTTAAAATTCATTTTAAACCTTAAGTATCATGAATTATTGGAGGTCGTAATATATATATATATATATATATATATATATATATATATATATATATATATATATATTGAATCAATTGCTAGGTTTGCTTGTAGAAAAGTTGGTTCATTTTGACGTGCTGGAAAACTTTTCTCGCCAGAGTCAATCTTAGACATTTAAAACTATCATTTGTCAATGCATTTGCCATTATCGTCACATCAGATCTGGTGCTTCTGCTATGTATTTAGAGATTCGTGATAAAATCCAAAGAAGAATCTGCAGTGTTATTGATCCTGACCTAGCATCTCGCCTTCAGTCACTTTCCAATGAATGTAATGAAATGTAATGTATCTTCCATGTGATTTTTTTTCTATAAATATATTTATCGCAATTGTTCTGATAAACATTCCTCAATGGTACCAGGACTTTATGAATTTAAGCACGGTACTAGAATGGGGAGGGGGCTAGGTCTCATCATGTTACTGTTGAAATCGTGAGTTATAACCGCAAGTTTTATGCTAACAATTTCAGTTCCCGCACTTCTCACTCGTGAAACTCTCTTCTGGCTTCTTGCTTCCCAGTTAACTTTGATCTTCAAAAATTTAAATGCAATGTCAATCGTTATCTTCTGTCTTCTTAATTCCTGTTCTATTATTGTTCTCTCTCCTTCATGATGTTTTGTCTCTCATATTCTCTCAGGCTCAGTAAGCGATTCCGCCTTAGTGGCTTTGTTGCCTTACTTGCAATTAGATTATTAAAAACGAAGAAGAAGAAGAAGAAGAAGAAGAAAAAGAAGAAAAAAAGAAGAAGAAACAAATTAGAATAGAGAAGTGAATAAGACGGATGATGAAAAGAAAAGATTATAAAACAATGAAAGAAAGTGACAAACATGAAAATTAAACGAAGTTGAAAAGAAAAACGAATAAAAAGAAACACGAGAGATAAAAAGAAACATTAAAAAGAAACAAGTGATAAAATGAAACATTAAAAAGAAACAAAAGAGTTAAAAAAGAAACATAAGAGATAAAAAAGAAACATTAAAAAGAAACAAAAGAGATAAAAAAGAAACATTAAAAAGAAACAAAAGAGTTAAAAAAGAAACATAAGAGATAAAAAGAAACATTAAAAAGAAACAAGTGATAAAAAGAAACATTAAAAAGAAACAAAAGAAATAAAAAAGAAACATAAGAGATAAAAAGAAACATTAAAAAGAAACATTAAAAAGAAACAAGTGATAAAAAGAAACATTAAAAAGAAACAAAAGAAATAAAAAAGAAACATAAGAGATAAAAAGAAACATTAAAAAGAAACATTAAAAAGAAACAAGTGACAAAAAGAAACATTAAAAAGAAACAAAAGAAATAAAAAAGAAACATAGATAAAAAGAAACATTAAAAAGAAACAAGTGATAAAAAGAAACATTAAAAAGAAACATAAGAGATAAAAAAAGAAAACTGAAATGAATATAATTTCAAAAGGCATCGTCGGCCAAGTAAAAGAGTTTTTAACTGTAAGTAAATTTTGGTTGCTAACGATTGATGAGTTCCTTTTAGATGAAGAAATTTTATGAAGCGTTACAGAATTTCAGCCCCAAACTGTTGATTTTGTTTAGCGGCATATCAACACGTCTATGGGTCATTTAATGCTGAAATCTAAATAATTTGAACACAATTTTATGGTTTCAGCCAAATATATTTTGAACGCAATTGTACGCCTTCAAATATATCTCAGCCCCAAACTGTTGGTCGGTTGATTTTGTTTAATGGCATATCAACACCTATGAGGGTCATTTAATGCCAAAATCTAAATAATTTAAAACAGTTTTATGTATTCAGCTAAATATATTTGGAACTCCAGATGAAATGTATTGCTGGTCATGTATTGTCAGTCTTTTTAGCCAAGCAGGATGTTGGCGCTCCCAGTACATAGGCAAGAACTGGTGTGTACTCTACCCGAACACTCCGACCGGGGGGAGGCCAAGCGTGATTAGGGTCCCGGGCAATACTTTATGACCCTCGGTATCTTATCAACAACTGCTTTTTTTTAAATTATATTTATATATGTTACAAATTAAACTGCCTATTAAAGGATAAGAATTCTAGCAGATTTTGATGTCCTTCTGGGATCTTTTTTTTTCTTTCTTTCTATCTTTTTTTTTTTTGGTCCATATCCGTGAATTTCTTTTGCTCATGTTATGTCTCGAAAAAATACACTATCAAATTCACTATTTCTCTTTATGCATAATGATGAAGTAATTACAACTATTCAAGTTTTTAACAAGAAAAATTCTCAAGTTGATGTAAATAAATGCCGTAAAGCATTGTTGACTTAAGATGGAATGATCGATTATGACAGTTCTCTAATTTGAATTTAGGTACATTGTATTTATTTTTCAATTTTTCTAGTTGAACTGTTCACGTATATTGCATATGATTCATTATTGTATATAATTAGATTACAAATAAAGTTGTATTTCATATGAATACTGCCTCATAAAAATTGAGATGTAGTAGAATTGGGAGCCTCGTATCGTAATTTCGGGGGGGGATCATAGTTTCATAGCTGTTTGGGTGGGTACGAGACCCTCGCATCGACCCTGACGTAGGAAACACCATGGGCAGTCTATCTTTACTGATGACCACATATTCTATTTTCTTACAGTCAATAGGTAGACCTTTGTTCTTACTTTTTATTACGACTTTGTCTAAGCTTTATTTCAGATACACATACTGGAGTAGACCCGATTCGTATGCACGCTGCGTAGTTGATACCAGTGCTAACTGTCGGTGTTCGAGCTCAGGGCAAAGCTATGATCACAATTGCCGATTTTCATGGCAAGAATGTTTAACCGTTTCATTTGGAAATTTGATGCAATCCAATCTGTCGAGCTTACTTTCCCATCCCCGTTTGAGACACTGTCATCCAAAATCACAAAATATCTTACAAACAGAACGTAATGGATATATATTTTTAAAGCATAACTTAAGAAAGAAAAAAAGAAAGAAAGAAGCTGTAAAAACGAGTTCGTTGTGGGGTTAGAGGTTGTCTTCATTCGTGTGTTATTCGCCTGGTCGCTTGTAACATTGATGAGTTGATTAGACAGGATGAGACGGGTCGACACAATCAGCAGGCGTGGCTAACATGGACATCAAAAGAAAGAAGAACTAAAAACAACCGGAAATTCCAACCAAAAAAGGGGAGATAATTTGACGTAGCGTCTACTTACTAACTTGATTACGTTTGACTGCCGTATAATGCCATGTAATCGCCCTCGCTGGTCACTTTGCGTGATCGCTCGTGCCAGTTCTAATCAGTGGTTCACTCGGCTAGAAAGTGCGCCTAGATAACACCACTACAACCGACCGTATAAACAGCTGCAGACACGGGGTTAATGTTTGTGCAGTTTGGTGGCTTACTTCTGCAAATCAAGATCTTTAATTTATTTTTAAGTCTCCGTTTCACAACATCAGTAACGTCACGGCATTCAGTCGCCCCACTTAAATATCATATATATATATATATATATATATATATATATATAATATTTAAATATATATAGAGAGAGAGATAGATAGATATAGATATAGATATATTGTGCCTATTTGTTTTTATAATGATCCTTTCCATTAAACTAGTAAGTGAAAATAGCCCATCAGAGCAGTTGCCAGGAAAATATTTGTAGAAAAGACAGAGGGGAAGCCACATGACGTCTGTGAGAAAGTGACTGTAGACAAGATGCCAGATCAAGACCTATCACACTGCAGTATGTTTGAATCTTTGGGCAGAATAATGGAGATTAGGGGATTATCAGTTATGGATGACTTGTTAATCTTATGACAACACATGTTCCCGCCATACGTCGGTATAATTGATTTGGGTGTATATTGGGCTTGTATAATGATTAAAAGAAAATGCACAGGGTTGAAAAAACAAAACAATATAGATCTTTATATACACAATCTAATAATATAGAATAAGTTTAAAATTGAAGTTTCAAGAGCTCAAGTGTAAAATACGAGAAAAATAGAGAGGCATGACACGTGGAACTAGAACAATCTACCCCGGTGGTCGAAATAAAGGGTTTAGTTGGAAATTACAATCACCTGAAGAAGACCGGAGGGTACAACGGCCGAAACGTCGTGAATATGGCAATAAAGTTGAGGACAACAGTCCGAACAATGTAAATAAATCCCAGCTAATTTGAAGTAACATAATTTGTTAAAAAGAAGTAGTTTGCTTCTCTGAATAGGTAATTGACTCGAACAAATTACATTCCAAGCAAGGCAATAAAGCCCCTCAGACACAAGGTACTTACTAAATGTTAGATAAAATAGTATTATGGTATAAATGAAAGACAGAGAGAGAAAAAACAAGATTTAAGAAGAGAGCAGATAACGATGGATATTATATTTGAATTTTTGAAGATCAAAGTTGACTGGAAAGCAAGAAGCAGGAAGAGAGTTCCACAAGCAAGAAGTGTGACAGAAGAAAAGTTTAGCATAGAACTTACGGTGGCATGTAGGAATTTCAACTTTACAATGATGAAACCTAGCTGCCAATCTAGTACTGGGCTTAAATTTGTAAAGTCAGGGTATCAAAGATTACAGCACATTAGAACAATCAGCATGATAATATTAATAAGAAAAGGCACAGAGAAGCTACGTTATGGCGGTGAGAAAGTAACTGAAGTTGACCTGCCAGGTCAGAACCAATAATATTGCCGATTATTCTTCGTATTCTATCAAGAATCTCTAAATAGCATCAATCATTAGTTTTGTTTTCTTTCTATAGAAATCACGATCGTAATTCCAGACAATATGACAAACGAATGATGTAAACTGCGTACATCTCTCTTCGCAGTAGTCTAAGGTTATTTTCACGGTCTGGAAAGCATCCAGATTTGGCGTTAAGCCACTGTGTTCTGGGGATACAGCTGCATTTTAGACCGCACGATCAAACAGTTAACACAGTCTTTGTGAAACACTGGAAAACCTGAAGTAAATTATTCTTCGAAAGAATCCAGTATATTTTTTCTTGTATCAGTTTTCATCCTGCTGCCCGACAACGCCAGCCCATAAACGGCTAACAGGACGCAAGATTGTCCCCAGTGATAGGGTTGGGATGTTTTGCCGCATCCGCTGTATAGCCCCGGCGTGACTCCTTCAGATGATCATCTATCTGTAGCCAACAAACGATGTTTATGCGGTAAGCATTTCAACACACATGATGCAAGGCTGGTTACAGTCGCTCGATGTCTTTGAGGAGTATATCTCTGCTCTAATGCACCGGTAGGAAAAGACATCAATCCCGATGTTGACTACGTGGGAAAGCAGCATCATAACACTGATAACATATACATTATGTTTTATTTATATAGTAATAAATATTTCTACCTTGTAGCTACTTTCTAAACATAGATTAGTATGTGATATTTAGTGTATACTAAACTCACTACTAAAAACAATACTTGTCTTCTCCATGTTATATTTGCTTTATAATTAAAAGAATATGAACCGGTTTATAAACTTTTCTAAATATCTATGTAGTAAAAAAAACACAAAAGCCTATGTTCTGCCCCAAACACAACGTATTGACGAAAACGAGGCTTCATTTGCAGATGTCATTAGAGAAATCGTTTCTCAAGATGACCGAGATGACGCTTAACTATTTAAAACCATCTGACAAGATGCCATCGTATCGCACTCAGGGGTATGTTCATCTCCACCCGGAATCGTCCACAAAGGAGGCATTAAAATATAAACTCATGCTTAGAAAAAGTTAATGACATTTCAAGCTGAGTGAATGCCACTAATGCGCATGTGTAGATCAGTTTAGTCACGAAAGAACAAACATACACAGACAAATACTTGACAGACACAAGCACATACATACATACATACATACATACATACATACATAAAAGTGTATGTTAATGCATTCTTCCACAGTTATCTCAGAGGTTCCGGCTAGAGTAACGATTATTGACAAAGAAAATGAATTCAACAAATCGAGTTCGAATCCCAGCTGAGGATGTTGGTGTTAACATTACTGACGAATAGAGTAAAACGAATCCTTTCTTCGCATTGTTAATATCTCCATGTTTAACCTGAAAAAAAAATTGAATTTGTAAGTGAACAACGAACTAATACCTTTGGAAGTTTCAGTAAAACGCTCTTACCACCATTGTCATCCTTGTCACAGACAAATCACTATAGTTTTGTTTATATATTTGCATAAATAAATTCATGTTATTAATAGCTTAAACACTCAGCTTCAGGCTAAATAGGATAGGCTGAGTTCTCAAACCTTGGACAAAAGCCAGTCTAGGAGAAAGAGGACACTGAATGTAAAACCCTAGAGTAAGCAACAGGAAACCACTCCACTATTTTTCCCAAGAAATCATATCACTTTAACAGATAAATTATAGTTTTAACTGTTATTTCCATGCAAGCCAATAATTCCGCTAAGATTGTTGTAACCTAGGGAAGATTACTGAATAGTATAATGCCACGAAGGTAATGAACAATAATACTCAGGACAAGAACAACACATATAAGATTTGCCAGCCGCGCGTAGAAGTAATCAACTGCTACAAGTGAATCAAGTGAATTCCACAATGAATCTCCAACTGCAGGATATCTACCAACCACCTCACGGGGTTGCATGTGGCACAAGGCGGAATTTAATGTGAGGTATCCGGTCCCGTAGGCTCAGCCAAAAATTTCATGTAGACTCTCTATAAAACAGGGTCGGGTAGCTGTTATATATATATATATAGTCGAATTCATTTAGAGACTTTTCCTTTCTCTTTCTCTCATTTTTGTTGGTAGTTATTTCACATTCTGATAATAAAATATCAGCCAGGAATGGTGAAATTTTATAAGAGTCGGGGATCAAATTTACTGTAGATGATTTTGCGATCAAGGCACTTCTATTATCACAGTATGGGATACCTACTACCAAAAGTGATGGAAACAAAAGGAAAAGTACTTTAAATAAGTTCGGCTAGATATTAAAAAAAAAGAAACTTAAATCCCCAGCAACTCCCGTTCGTGCGCATGGGAAGTAGTACCAACATAACAAATTTAGTCTGATAAAGTCCTGAAACGTGACTCAAGTAAAGATTTTCCCACTTTGTCATACAATTTTCCCAGTATTTTTTCTTGATATATAAAAATATATATCGTTATATCATATTTAAGTATATAAACGATTATACAGTTTATATGAATACAAACTTGTATATGTACATATATATGTGAAAAAAATATAGTTTTAAGGTATACAATATTTATGAGATAAAATGTCCGACATTAGGGATAGAGCGACTGTAAATATAACAGCCAGTGGCGAGAGTCTGTTTCATGATTAAACAGAATCGTCAGGCCATGTGCGTTGTGTTTGAGATCGACTATTCATATACATGCTGGCCAGTGATGTATTATGGGTAGTGCTATTGTATTATTCTAATGGTTATTGGCTCAGCAGTAGCGGTTATGTTTCGAATTGTTCTGGGGATATTGAGTGGAAATAATTGTGGATCCGGATGCAGTTTTGCGGCTATTTTGTAGTCGTGTTTTTAACTTTATTATTAAATTTTGTTGTTATATGTTCTTTGTTATTTGTCATTATTACGTTTGCTTGTGTTTATGCGTGTATTTGAAGTTTGTTAATATGTTTATTATTTACTTAATTTATTTACTTATTTATAGATTTGGAATAATTAATTTATTCATTTTTATTTATTCATTTTTATTTTATTTTATTTTATTTATTAAAAAGAACCAAAAACATTTGTTCGGTTTTGATATAAACTAGCAAGATTCATTCTCCTGTTTGGTTATTTAGTTAGTAGCAAGGCATCAGGTTGTGTACTGTAGGATAATTGCTTTATGACGTGTTTTTATATCGTTCAAGTCTTTATTTATTTATAAATTTATTTTTATCTTTATTGATGTTTGTTATTTTATTTATTATTTACTTTAATTTTATTTTATTTTTATTTATTTTATTGTTGCTTTTTGTTTCCGATTTTAAAAATAACGTAGTAAATAACGGCAGATATCGGTTTGAAAAATTTCCATGAAGTTAAGTTTGCACCGTCTACATTATGATTACATATCGCTGTCGTATGACTTTTGGCACGTCAGTGTTAATAGAGCTATAGAATTTTCTGACGTCAAACGTGATTTCACCTAGAAAAGTGGTGACCGCAAACAGTTAATGATGATACTGTAACCAACCCAAAACGATTAACAGTGTTGCAATAAATAGACAAACATCGTCTTTTGTGTGTGTGTGTGTGTGTGTGTCTGTGTGTCTGTGTGTGTGTCTGTGTGTCTGTGTGTGTGTCTTCGCTCAATTAAATTAAATGTTTTATCTTGGTCTTTTTTGCTTCGAAGCGTAAGATTTTAGTGTTTCCCTCAGCAGGATGTCAATTGAGGTGTGTCGTTAAATGAGCTCATTTACTGGCCGAACCGCTGTCTCCCTATCTGAAAGAAACACACACGCATATATATATATATATATATATATATATATATATATATATATATATATATATGTGTATGTATGTATTATATATACTGGGTGCGATAATTTTAAATTGTCGCCATGTTATCTTCTTAATTTCGCATATGCGCCTTGTTTTTTTTTTGTTTTTTTTTGTTTTGTTTTTTTGTCGACCGGACAATATAGTTGGGCACCGGCTGTGAAAAAAAAAAGCACCAGCCAGAAATTTAGAAATTGCATGCTGTACAGCTTGGCATTCGCACCGGAAGCACCAGTGACATTTCAGAGTGTTTGATGTAAATCTGAGGACAGTTCACAAGCTTCCGAAAGTGTTGTATGAGTCTAATCTTGATAACGAAGGTGTTTGGAGTGATCCGTAGAGGGGGACTGTTACAAATTCATGACGGTCGTCCTCGAGTATAGAATCCAGAGGTTGGCAGTGAATATTTCGGAGACAGTAGGAAAGCGTAGTGCAGGTTCGCAGTGGATATCGCAGCAAAATAGCAGAGCGTAGTTCTTCCGTCTGTCATGTTCGCCTGACAAGTTGGCTCTGCTCATTCCGGTAGGATAAACAAAGATGGCCGCCTTTATACACGACGGATACAGTGTTCTGCGGCTTCTGATTGGTTAATCTTCTGTTGGTAGACTATAAAGGGAAATAAGTCATTCTGACTCGCTCACTAGTTATATACATATATACACAAAAAACTACAACAGGGACAGTGCCGAAGATTCAGCAAGAATTGGATGATATATCCAGTCAACATTGAAGTGTTTGAAGGGATCACTAGTGATGGTGATGTTAATGTTTGTTGCATGAAACAATTGTTTTAGGTGGACCCACAGATAAATTCCAAAGGGTTAGGGTGGGGGGGGGGAACATGCAGGCCATGGAACTGTTCCTCCCCTGCCTATTCTTCTTTCATGTTAGATGTCAGCCAGTGCACCGTGAACAATGTAATAAAATGTGCTGAAGCCCCATCATACATCAACCACATGCATCTTTGTATTAGCAGGTGTACCTCCTCTAGCAGATATAGAAGTGTGTTCGAAATAAAGTCCCTGTAGAGAGCTCCTGTAAGACGTACTGGGAGTACCTATGGACCTAATAGACAGTCGCCTACAATTCGAGCCATTAACCGTGAAGTGTTGCTGCTGTCTAGCCTTTATTGTACCATGGGGATTCCGATTCGCCCACAAATGTTCGTGATGTTAATTTGTTATTCCATCTCTTCTAAATGTTGCCTCATCCGTAAACAAGACTGAAGAGAAAAACAAGGGATCGGCAGTTTGTGCCAAAAGTATTGGCAAAAGTGGTGAATGATCAGAGGGCGAAAGACCCTGCAAACATTGTAAATTCAGATACAGGAGCTGCTCTTAAACTACCCACCATACATTACTATGAGATTGACGACATGCTAATGCCACTTGACGTGTGCTGATACCTGGATCGTCTCCGACAGCTTGTAGGATGTGCTCTTCATGGGCAAGCGTACGAGTTGATCTTGGTCCTGTTTCAGCAACGCGAAAATACACAGCAGCAACGGATGGATGTCTCAGCTGCCTTCGGTCTGGAAACCACAATCTGATACAACCGTGCAGCCTCATGTCCATTACAATTCGCGTGGCCGTATATAAAAATCACATCTGCTTGACATATATATGAATGCCCTGCCATTGTTAAACGGACTACTTCTCAGTTAACTCAATACTACATATATTGAAGGTTAAATACAAATTAGCTACAAATCTACTAGTCTACATAGCAACACAGAGCCATCTGTCATAAACTTTCTTTAAAGTTAATAAATTAAAAACGCAGGATCTGCGGACATATGTTTATATGGACATTTGTCCTTGTTTTGATGTGAGGAACCGCCCTCAAAATCGGTAAAAGTATTTTTGATACACTATATATATATATATATATATATATATATAGTTGTATATTTAGGCAGCAATCCTTCGTTTATGCATGTTTCATTAAAAACGACAGACAAGGTTCTACGGTTAAGCTTTTTATCTAATTTTTCTTGTGTTCGAACAAGAGCTTTCTTTTCTGGACAAAGAGTGTTAAAAGCTGACCAAATGTTTTATAGTTCCGTGCGCTTTCGGCTATACCTTTAGCCATTATCAAGGATGATTCACTTTTTCAGCTTACTTGAGTGTGTACATTATATGTATTTCCGTGTATAGTAGGAATGTTTTTAATTTCAAAATACGGTTAGCACATTGTGGCCTTGTTCGTAGTTAATATTGTTAAGAGTTGTTTTTTTTTATTATTAAAGCTTTCATTATTTTTAATCTTTTTTTACAGATGGATACAGTTAATATATTTGTGCTTTCTACTAGTATATTAAAAAACATCCCTACTACACACTAAGACATCCACATAATGCACACACTCAATTAAGCTGAAAAATCGAATCATCCTTGATAATGGCTAAAGGTATAGCCGAAAGCGCTCGGAAATATAAAACATTTGGGCAGTTTTTACACACTCTTTGTCCAGAAAAGAAAGCTTTCGTTTGAACACAAGAAAAATTAAAAAGCTTAACCATAGTACCTTGTCTGTCGTTTTTAATGAAACATGCATATATATATATATATATGAATTTTGTGTATTTCGGTACCTATCCTTCTTTAATATATGTTTCCTTCAACAAGACTAACAAGGAAATTCTATTTGATTTTATTTTTCGTTATATCTTCTTTTCTTGTTTTAAACAAAGAAAAGAGTACTGGATTTTTGAGTCATATCCATCCGCTTATATAACAGTGAATGTTGGGCAATCACCCCACGGGTGAGGAAAATACTAGAGGCATCAAAAATACGGAAAATACGAGAGACATCAGGATACGAAAAATTCCATTGACGGACCGAGTAAGCAGCAAGGAAGTCTTGAAGACACTGGTAGCAGAAAGAGCACTTATACCCGAAATCAGGGGGAAAAAATTAAATTTCTTAGAGACGTGATAAGGATGAGGGCTTAGAAAACTTAACGCTCACGGGGCAAATTGAGAGCAAGCGATATAGCGGAAGGCAGCGAGCCACTTATCTAACAAGTTTGTGTGAATGAATGATAAAACAAATGGAACGTAAGCTTCAGTATAAAGATAAAAACTGCTAAGAACTATACGAGATAGGAAATTGTGGCGAGCCATGATCGCCTGTGTCCTGAAGGGAGACAGCACATAGAAAAAAAAACCTGTGCAAAGGTTTACTGATTGCGAGCGCCTTTGGCTAAACTTTTAGCTAATTTTAAGAATTAGTTTTTGTTATATGTCTATAGTAAATGGTGTGTCAGCGATTCCTGTAGACGATAAAGTTTGTTGAAATGATATATATGAGAAAATTTCCAAATAAGTACATTGTAGCTGTGTTTATAATTAATGTTATTAAGGGTAAGTTATTTTTTTTTTTGTATATAATAAATCACATCGCAACAACCGTAATATGCAACGTACTCGCCGAGAACCCGGATGTAGTACGCACCTCCCACTGAAAAAAGCGTTTAAATGTGATGGACGCCCTCAGAGATAAATAAAAATTAAGAAAATGAAGAAAACTATGTTAATTTATGTGACTGGATGTCGGTAGATGGTGTAAGATGGATGATAAGATGGCAAATTTAACTAAGAGCTACAAATTATAGGAAATTGTGGTGAGCCGTGATCAATCTTGTGCTGAAGGAACACGACACAGAGAAGAAAATTTTAATTAAACAAGATAAAAACAATGACGCAATAATCTAACGTAGAAGTTTAAAATTAGAACAACAGAAAAACTGATTTCTCTAACATTCAGGCTGGGTAGACGAAAATAAATCTACTGTTTAATAAATAAACGGAGCGTCTACTTAAATATGGGTATCCACTAAAAATAACGATTAAAGTGATAAAAATCTGTCGTATGAACAAATAAAAAGCCATTACTTCTTTAGAAATTGTTTTGTTTCCATTTCTGAAACAAAAATGAGAAGTTATGAATTTTCAAATATCTGAACGAGGGGAAAGTGTGCTTAAAAGGCAAAATAAAATATAGTTTAATTACGATGCACTTCATGGCCGGAATTTCAAAAAAGAAGTTGAATAAATCTCTCTCTCTCTCTCTTTCTCTCTCTGCGTCTCTTTCAACATACACAGACACACAGAGACACAGACACACACACACACACACACACATATATATATATATATATATATATATATATATATATATATATATACTATGTAACTATTTAACACTTTTCTCATAACTGTCCATTTTATTCTGTTCATCACTATGTATCTATCTCAGTCTGTTCATATCTAGCTAAGTAGCTATCCTTGTTCGTTCATATCTATCTATCTATCTATCTATCTATCTATCTATCTCGGTCGGTTTCTATCTATCTATCTCAGTCTGTTCATATCTATCTATCTTTCTATCTATCTATCTATCTATCTATCTATCTATCTATCTGTATGTCTGTTCATATCTATCTATCTATCTATCTATCTATCTATATATATATATATATATATATATATGAATTTAAACATTATTTTTAGAGGATACTCATGTTTGAGTAGACGCTTCGTTTATTTATTAAACAGTATATATATTTTATTTTCGTCTACCGGCCAGAACATTCAACAATCTTATTAAAGAAAATTATGTGCTCTCCAGTAGGATTCGAACCTGCGTCCCTCTGAATAGAGAAAAACCGTCACT
Organism: Acanthosepion pharaonis; assembly: GCA_903632075.3. Classification (NCBI taxonomy): domain Eukaryota; kingdom Metazoa; phylum Mollusca; class Cephalopoda; order Sepiida; family Sepiidae; genus Acanthosepion; species Acanthosepion pharaonis. The sequence goes on from CAHIKZ030001351.1 coordinate 254,933, forward strand.
AGATCCGACTTGCCCCAACCGACTCGGACATGAGGAAACATTGATGATGAAGTGATGTCTGAACAATGGCTTTAAGCGGAATCTTTCCCGAAATATTTTCCACAATATTATCATATTTACTCAGTTTCGTATCGATATGTAAACTAAGTAATTTTTCTAAAGAACTAATGGATTTTTTTTTATTTATTAACCCGACAGAGTAGTCTTTACTAAATAAACGGACCGTCTATTTAGATATGAGTATCCACTAAAAGTAACGTTTAAATGATAAAAAATCTGTCGGAATAATAAATAAAAATTGTACTATTTCTTTAGAAAATTATTTTATGTTTGGATACGAAACTGCGCAGATCTGATAATTTCGAGGAATCTATGAGTAGAAGGATTTCGCTTAAAGTCACTGTTCAAACTTTGCTTGATCGGGAACCTTATTCGTGACCGAGTTGGTTAAGGCACGCCGCAACTAACGACTAGTTTCCTCTTCTGTGTGAGGGACGCAGGTTCGAATTCAGCGGGAGAGTACATCTTTCTCTTTAATAAGATTTTTCGAATATTAAAGCCAGTAAACTAAAATAAATAAATATACTGTTTAATAAAAATATGAGTATCCGCTAAAAATATCGTTTAAAGTCATAAAAAACATGTCGAATTAATAATAAAAAAACATTTTGAAATTCTCATAATATGTAATTCTTTCTCCTTCCCTTAAAACCACATACTCAGTAATCCAATCTCTTTAGTGGCTCTTGGTCCTTGTATCAGATGAACAATAATTTAACAAGAGAGTGTGTATGATTTGTCTGTTTCTCTCTAAACTTTTCTGTTGACAAGAACAGTCTTGGCAATATCTCAAAAATTAAATTTCTACAAAGAAATCTAAAATAAAAATAAAATCAATGAATAAGTAAATAAATTAAGTGATAAAAAAAATTTAACAAACTACGAACGGACGCATAAACACAAGCAAACGCAATGATAACAATCAACAACAAATAACAAAGCAATCAATAATAAAGTTAAAAAAATCACTGTAAAATAGCCACAAAACTGCATCCGAATCCACAATTATTTCCACTCAATATCCCTAGAACAATTTATAATATAACCGCTACTGCCCAGCCAATAACTGTTAGAAGAATACAATGGACCTACACATAATGCATCACTGGTCAGCATATATATGAATAGTCGATCTCAAACGCAACACACATGGCTGGAGGATTGCGTTTAATCATGAAACGAATTGTCGCTGTTGTTCTGACATCAATATCCACTTTTATATTTACATAAGCTCTATCGCTAATATTGAGCACTTTAACTCATAAATATAGAATATCTTAAAATTATATTTATTATATTTTTATCCCATATATATGTATAATGAGAAGTTTGTATTTATATAAAAATATAAAACTTTACATACATAAATATACATGCCATATTTATTATCCATAATTATATTTATATAAACGATTATCATTTGTATGTATAAATATATACAGTATTTTACTTTATATCAAAACCGAGCACATGTTTTTGGTTCGTTTTAAAAAAATAAATTAAAAATAAATAATTAAAAATAAATTAATTAATTACTTATTGCAAATCAATAGATAAGTAAAAAAAAAAAATATATATATATATAATAAACATTTTAACAAACCACGATTTCACTCATAAACACAACCAAGCTTAATAATAACAAATAACAAAACCCTTAATAATAAAGTTAAAAAAACAACACTATAAAATAGCCACAAATCTTCATCCGGATCCACAATTATTTCCACTCAATATCACTAGAACATTTCGAAACATAACAGCTACTGCCCAGCCAATAACCGTTAGAAGAATATAATAGACCTACCCATAATGCATCACTGGTCAGCATGTATATGAATTGTCAATATCAAACACAACGCACATGGCCTGACGATTGCGTTTATTCATGAAACAATCTGTCGCCGTTAGGTGTAAGTCACTATGAACACTTTTATATTTAAATATGCTCTAGCCCTAATGTCGAGCACGTTAGCTCATAAATATAGAATAACTTAAAAATATATTTTTATCAAATATATATGTATATATACAGGTTTGTTATGTAGACTGTATAATAGTTTATATACATAAATAAGATATAACGATATATACTTTATATATCAAGAACAATATTGGGGAAATTATAAGACAAAGTGGAAAAAGTTTATTTGAGTTTTTGATTCGCCTTTCAGGACGTCATCAGATTATATTTTTTTGATGGGACAACTTCACATGCATACGAAAGCGAGGTGCAGGGATATTAGAAATTTTTTAATATCTAGCCGAATTTATTTAGAGACATTTTCTTTTTCTTTCCATCCCTTTTGTCAGTAGGTATCCTACACTGTGATAATAGAAGTGCCTTGATCGCAAAATCATCTACAGTAAATTTGCTCTTTTAAAATTTCACCATTCCTGGTAGATCTCTTATTATCACAATGTGAAACACCTACTAACAAAAATGATGGAAAGAAAGAGAAAAAGATTACAAATGAATTCTACTATATATATATATATATATATGTGTGTGTGTGTGTGTGTGTGTGTGTGTGTGTAATTCCAAAAATTCTAACATCGGCAGAACCCCTCATTCGTGCGCATGTGTTGCTGTGCCAATATAACAAATTTAGTCGGATGAAGTCTTGAAGGATGAAACGCGTTACAAGTAAACTTTTCCACTTTGTCATACAAATTTTCGCATATTTAAATATATTAGGTTGGTGCAAAAATAATGACGTAAGAATGTCGTTTTTGACGTTAAAAATACGTCAAAAACGACATTATTACGTCATTATTTTTGCACCAACCTAATAAAAAGAAACCTATTATATTAATAATTATATTTATATAAACTATAGTTATTTGTATTTATAAATATACAAAGAATTTTAGTTAAAAGCCAGTGAAATTCCTTTGATAATGACTTATGAAAACTGAAAACTTAAATAATGGCAATTTTTCTATTTAAACGGGCCTCCTCTGTAGTGGATCATCAGGCTTCCATTGCAGTCACGTCCTCCCACTACGTGCCTCCGCACAAATCTACCATTCCTTCGTAGATTGAATATTGTTGCCATATCCGGTCTGGTGCTCCGTATATATATATATATATATATATATATATATATATATATATATATATATATATATAATTTAAACGAAAGATGGTCCACGTGTGCTTCGTATATTGATTTAATAGTCCGGTTAAATTTGAGGTTAAAAAAACAATAAAATGGTAACAATATTTTTTTATTTTTTTTTATAGAAAATAATTTTTATTGAAAAAAGACACGGACGTATCCGAAAATTCCGACTTTAAAATCTTTCTCTTCGTGCTTCAATTTAGTCAAAATAAAAATATCATTAATCATATTGCCAATAATGTTATTATTTTGTTGTCTTTTTATTCCTTAAATTTCATTAACCAGCCTATTAAATATCTATCTATCTACAATGATAAAATTTGTCACTTAGTTGATTCATGCTATATTCACCATCCCGAATCCAGAGTTGCGTATTTTCTTTTTTTTTTACATTTTTGTAATAGTTCAGTACACCCCTTAGGAGGTTTTATGATAAATTTTATTCAATAAAAACTCGAGAAGTTTATTTTTATTTATTTACCTCTTTGTTATGTATACTTGTGTCTTACATCCTTATCTAAATTAACATTCAGTCTATGATATCAACTCTTTGAGATAGCCATTAATAAAAACGAAAAAGAAAAAGAACATTATAAACATGAAAAATTGAAATAAAAATACTTCCTGTATAAACAACTCCAATTTTAAAATCTCATTCACTTAAAATATTTTTTTAACCAGATTAACTTTAAAATATTTTTTTAAATATTTCAAATATTGTTTGTTTAAAGAAAGCTGAAATATAAATAAGTACTCTGCGGCCAACTTGACGAAACAGCAAAGCGGGATCTCTTTGTGTCTGTCTTTAACTTTAAAATACTTTAATTTAAAAAAATTCACTGTTTGAAGAAAGTTCAAATAACAATCCTTACTGTATAAACTCGTATCTTTAAATCTAATTCAATTTAATCAGATTAACTTAAATAATTATGCGCCGAACGGACAGACGCACCACGCAAGCACGCACACACGCAATCACAGAGAGGTGGAGAGATGTGAAAAGAACTTAAGTCATTATGGGCCGGACGAACAACGCATCACGTAATTACAGACTTTTAGTATTACATAGATATCGAGATACCCGATAAAATCCAAATGATAAACTGTAATATTACTGGTCATGCTCTGGCATCTCAACATCATTGTCTTTCTCATCACCCTACCGTGATTTCCCTTTTTTCTTTTACTTTTTTATGCATTTCACCCCAAGTTAGGCGGGAGTGCTACAGGCACGCAGAGAGTGAAATTGAGATCAAAGAAAGGTGTTTAAGGAAAGATTAAAGAAACAAGGATCAAGATCAAAGCCTCACAAGATGTCGATTGACATTGCATTTGAATATTTGAAGGTTATAGTCAACAGGGAAGCAAGTAAGAGAAAGGGGGTTCCACTGTCGAGAAGTATGAGAGAAGAAGCTGTTGAAATAGAAGGGGCGGTTACATTTAACTATTTCGACAGTGAAAGGGTGGGACCAAGATGCTAACCTAATAGTACGCTTAAATTCATGCAGTTGGGGCACCAGTGAATATAGCTCGTCAGAGCAGTTGCCATGAAAATATTAATAGAAAAGACAGAGGGAGGCCACATCAAATCTATGAGAAAATAACTGTAATCGAGATGACAGATTAGGACCTATCACATTGCATATCCGTCTCTGGATTTTGTCTAGGACCTCGAGATGAACAGCGGGGACACCAGACCATATATGGCAACAGTATTCAATCCAAGGACGAATGGTAGATTTGTAGATTTGAAGGATGGACTCAGGCGGGAAAAAAAACATTCTGGAGTGTCACAAAGAACCAACTTTCCTTGCGGTAGATGAAGGTATAGATTCAGTGAAGATATTCCACCTGAGGTCAGTGGAAAAGATGAGACCAAGAAAGCGCAGCGAGACGCTCTCGTGAAGTTGAGCATCAGCCATGCTGACAGGAGGCACGGAGGGTTCTCTATTGTGCGTAAATGAGAGCAGTTTCATTTTGGATGCATTAACGTTTACGAGCCATTTCCTGCCCCAGTCAACCACAGATTGGAGGTCCTTTTCGAGACCAATGGCCAGGTTAACGTTGTCAGCAATTCCGGATTTACTACTGAGACAGGAGTAAATGGTAGTGTAGTCTGCGTAGATTCCTACTTGAGAACTGATGACATCAGGAAGATCATTTATGAAGAATCAGAAACAGCGTAGGACCCAGGATAGAGGATTGGGGGCACCAGCCTTCGTATGGAAGGAGCTTGGCAACTCTGATCACGTTGTAGTGTTTATTAACATCTCTTTCCATTCCCCTCCAGCCAAGAACCTCCTACTAACGGAATAGCTTTCTGTTATCAAGGCGCGGACTGGGACTCGTTTCCTGATTTCCTTCGTGACGTCCCTTTTTAATCACCCCGTTCAAAAATGTGCGTATGAGTTTTCCTCCTGGGTAAAAGCTGGCATCGAAGCTTTCATCCCAGCAAGAAAATATATGGTTAAATCCAATCCCGCTCATCCACTTTCGTTCTCAGCTGCTTGCTCAGCTGCTATTGCCCATAGGAATCACTTCTTCCGTCTGTACCGTAGCGACATGTCTGATTGCAACAGACGTCTCTTTGTCACTGCCCGCAATCAGTGCAAGCGTGTCCTCAATGAAGCATACTATTTGCTGATAGAATGAAACAACGTATTGCATTTCGCAAGTTTGGTTCTAAACATTATCGGCATCTCTGCAAGAGCGTGCTGAACAACAGCAAATCCACAATACCTCCGTAGATATTTATTCTGAAATATAGAGAATTGTGGCACAAGGCCGGGTGGGAAGGGGATCTTGTCTTCATTAACTATCCTAGTCCTAATTAATCAGATTCACGACCCATCTATTAAATACAATTTGCTTATTCACTAAAAGAACTTGTTCATCACCTCTCCGTCCTGCATACACCAAAATACCGCATATCCACAATACCTCCTTTATTCCATCCATATGAGGTCCTGGCTTTGTCATCTGATAAGGCTGAATGTTCTGCTCGGAAATTCTCATCCAATTCAACGCTCGACTCATCCGGTGTACGCACGCCTGATTTTCCCCTAGAAAAGACTAGGCTAGAGAATATAAAGTTAAATCGTGCTTATCGCCTTTGGTTCTCAGCTGGTCTGGTTCAATTTCATTGTAAATACTGAAGTTTTCAAAGCCGTAAGATTCAGTACTCAGCAAAACACAGCTGTGTTCGGCAGAAAGCGTGTCAAGAATTGAAAACCGACATCAAATTATGATGACGCTCTTTGTATAATTGACAAGACAATGTAGCCATGAAAGAGATACAAGATCCCGATACTAAAATGGGATTGGCCGCTGTCTGTTTGACAGGAAGATATGGCGGCATACGGTCTTTCAGTTGTCATCAGTCTTCAAGAATAATCACCTAATTAGCATACAGAAAATAGAAAAAAAGCACTAAATTCGATATATTAAATCATCCGGCAGATAATGTCACTATTTAAGAACAGAAAAATACGTAATGTTCGTGTTTAACAGATATTTATTGGAGAACATAATTTGTTTCTATTTTGTTTAGGACTAAAGCTTACGATTACTTGACTTCGTGTATTAGCCCTACACCATCCTTAATATCGCCGTAACCTATATACATAACCTGCTCTATATCGGATGTAACATCAAAATTATCCAAATCTTGTAACAGCATAATTGTCCATCCCAAGAAATGTTTAATATCTAAAAAAAAAAATACTAAATTAATTGAGTTTCTTTTTTCCAGGATTTCAGATAAGACTTTTAGCCATCTTGACACCATTTGTCGTAAGAAAAATCCTTTGAGTTATTCAGCTAGAAAGATAACAGGTTAAAGTCATTTTGTGTCAGACCCACTATGTTTTCCCAATTGAGTGATGGTGAGAGGAAAAAGATCATCCAGGCCTTCAGTAATGGTACTAGCATTCATACTCTGGGTTCTGTCTTCAAATTCCATTCAGAAACCATCAAGGGGACGGGTAATAAGTTTAAAAAAACATGTAGTAGTAGAGAGGAAAATTGTTTCAAGTGGTTACAACAGGAAGAGTGATTATCATTTCAACTTAGAGCTAAATACATTCTTACTGTTCAATGTAGTGTACAATAATGCTATACAAACCTCGGAAAATTCCACTAAGATATCTTTAATCATTTCTAACATACAACGGTTCAAAGCTTAATCTAACAACTGGACAATTTTGCAGTTATAGTGGATATACCATCCGCTAAAGTAATAGTGGCAATTTGGCTTGAAGAAACTGACTGTCACCATGCATTACTGTTTTCTATGTCCAGACAGACAAACAGTCGATCCACCTCCCCCCCACTCGAGGCCAAGGGCAGGTGATATGGTTCCAAATACAGAGTCGTTCTTCTCCTAGACGGACCACGAGCCACAACTAGAGACTTTAATTTATCCTGCTATTTCACATATAGCCGGGGTGGGAGAGAGATGGATTCATACCATTACCAAAGGTATTTAAGCGTAAATCGTCTTCGCGTCCTTGTAGGCGGCGAATTATTTTCCAGTCTGCAACCCGTTCCTCGCAGACGAGTCGTCACAAGCCTCTCACTGATCTATCGCTATTTCCATGGTGAGTGTTCAGATGAACTATACTCCTTAGTTCCACCAGCCATAACCTTCACGCCTAAAACCGGTCATGCCATGAACATTGAAGCGAACATTCCCTGCTGAGATGTAAGTTGCACTCAAGTCACCTCCCAAGAACCACTGCCATGTGGAACCGATTCTCAAGAGGATGTTACCTCGATCACTACAATCTTAACCCTTTCAAGTCTAGAATTAACCGTTATCTTCCGCACATATCAGCATACGCTGTACCTCTTACGCAGTAGCCCTCTGCCTCAAGCGGCCCCAGGGGATTGTACTGGTTGAACACTATTATAAAATAAAAGCAAAAAAAACTAAATAAAGAAGTGAACGTAGCCAGGTTAATATGAAACCAAAGAAATATATCCTAAAGTGCTATTGGAAGATTGAAAAAGCAAATGCGAAGACAGTTAAAAGATAAGATTCAAACGAATGCACTTACCCGAATTATCAACGCAGGAAGTAGAGATAAGGTTGAAGTAGATGGAACTGTTCAAAATGGCCACAAGAAACGTTCCGTAATTCGTGTACATCGGCGATCCTTACAAAGAAGAAACCAAGAACGTTTGTACGGTAAGCGTGTCGTGAGTTCAACAAATTTAAGCAGATTTTACTGATGTGGAGTTATATTTACAGAAAAATGGGATACGCCCCACCCACTCTTCCATAGTGATACAATGGCCTACTTTGATAAAATTTTGACAAGTTGGCAGATTGGATGAAGACAATGGTTCCCAGACCTCACACAACTAGACGCCTTTTTTTTTAGGATATTCAAAAATATAAAGTTTATTGTATGAAAAAGTCCAAAGAAGTTTATTGTACAAAAAAGTCAAAAGAAGTTTATTGTACAAAAAAAGTGAAAAGAAGTTTATTATACAAAAGAAGTCAAAAGAAGTTTATTGTACGATAAAGTCAAAACAAGTTTATTGTACAAAAAAGTCAAAATAAGTTTATTGTACAAAAATGTGAAAAGAAGTTTATTGTCCAAAAAGGAAAGAAAAATTATTGTACAAAAATGTCAAAAGAAGGTTATTGTACAAAAGAAGTTTATTATCCAAAAAAAGTCAAAGAAGTCAATAGAAAAAAAGTTTATTGTACAAAAAATGCGGCTTGGAGGCTTTACCCCGGCCAACTAATCGAATATGATCTACGTTCAATTTAAAGTAAGCGAAGGAGAAACAATTAAGTTTCTTAGAAATGGGTCATGGTCAGTAATTTTATTAACCGGCCTATTAAATCTATATAAAAACACAGGGACCATGTTTCGTGTATATATGTATATATATATATATGTATATATATATATATATATATATATATATATATATATATATATATATATATATATATATATATATATATATATATTATATATATATATATATATATATATATTATATATATATATATAATTTAAAATAAAAAGATGGTCCACGTGTGCTTCGTATATTGATTTAATAGTCCGGTTAAATTTGAGGTTAAAAAAACAATAAAATGGTAACAATATTGGCAATATTTTTTTTTTTTTTATAGAAAATAATTTTTATTGGAAAAAGACACGGACGTATCCGAAAATTCCGACTTTAAAATCTTTCTCTCCGTGCTTCAATTTAGTCAAAATAAAAATATCATTAATCATATTGCCAATAATGTTATTATTTTGTTGTCTTTTTATTCCTTAAATTTCATTAACCAGCCTATTAAATATCTATCTATCTATATTAGTATTACAACGATAAAATTTGTCACTTAGTTGATTCATGTTATATTCACCATCCTGAATCCAGAGTTGCGTATTTTTTTTTTTTTTACATTTTTGTAATAGTTCAGTACACCCCTTAGGAGGTTTTATGATAAAAAAATTATTCAATAAAAACTCGAGAAGTTTATTTTTATTTATTTACTTCTTTGTTATGTATACTTGTGTCTTACATCCTTATCTAAATTAACATCCAGTCTATGATATCAACTCTTTGAGATAGCCATTAATAAAAACGAAAAAAAAAAGAACATTATAATTATAAACATGAAAAATACGATAACGGTATAATAAGCGAAATTATACGTATAAAATTATTTCGGATATGCCACTGTGTTGTGCGGTGTCTTGATTATATAATTGGTCCGAGTCGCTATTTAAGTTTCAAGTGTCGGCACCGGATGCGTATGCCACGTCACATGATCGCTCCCGGCGTCCATTCCACTTCCGCCTTCCGTCGACATATGTCAGGAGATTGCCGAGTAGTCGATTCACGTCAGTTTTATCAAACGAAAACATGTCGAAATGGCTTTTAATTATCGTATTAGAGGAGAAGCCTTAACAACAACGAATTATTGGCTCAGTGAATGACAGCGTGTTTTCAAGGGTCTGGAGAGAAGGAGTAGGGGAGAAAGCAAAAACAAAAAATTGTGAGTAGCAGGCGCGAAATTTGAGAAGAGCAGACGTCAGTGGGGGGGGGAGTAAAGAAAAGGAAGAAAGAAAGATGCGATGATTTATGGGCTTGCGTGAGTCGGATGGAAAAAAAAAGTCAAGTGAAAGAGAATAGAACGAGAAAGAGGAAAATAAAGAGAAAGAGGACATAGAAAAATAAGGAAAATGGTAGATATAAAAGAAAAAACTAAGAAACTTAAAAGAAAAAAAAGAAAAGAAAAATGAATCTTCTTCGATGTGATATGTTTTTTCGGGATTTGCTCGATCATAGCTCTCCACAACTTCTTGGAGAACGTAAGAATGCATATTTTATTATATTTTATTGCTTTTTTTTTAAATATTCATCTGAACCGCGTTCCGCCATCCATTTGCACAAACTGGACAAGTAGGAAACCTGCTAACACTCCTTTTCCTCTTGCTTTCGAAATGTCCTGTGAGTATCAAATTTTCCAAGCCCTCTTTCCTCATTATCTCAACTGTCTCTTCTTGATTCTCAGTATAATTATCATTTTTTATTTCCACTCTCCTTAAAACTTCTTGTTTTCTCACAATTGTTCAATTCATGATATTCTCAACATCCTTCTGTAGAATCATATTTTTGTTGTCTCAAGATACTTCATCTTTGAGAAGATTGTTCAGTATTCACTGCGATATAGGAGGACCAATATTACATATCAGCACTCTTTTCTTTGTTTCTAACGAAATCTTTTTGTTTCTTAATACTTTGTTTAGCTTTTGGAAGGCATCTTCCAAATATCTCTTCAGATTTCGGTATCACATCTTCCGTCCTCTGTTAAACACTTCCCAGATAGTTAAATTTTCATATTTGCTTGATTTTGTTATCCCCGATTTGTAATTCGATTGTTCTACTGTTCATTTTGCTGACAAACTGTCATATAGGACATAAATGAATGGATTCGTCCGTTCATGTAAATAAACTGATATAAGCGGAGTTCAGCAGAGTTAGCATTCGGTTTTATAATATATATATTATTCCAGGATTATTTTCCAACTTATTCAAGATGATCCTCGCTCTCTCTAACCTTCTAACTATTATGCACTTTAGTAACAAGGTGCCTCAAACGTTTCACGTACGATTTAATTTTAAAATCTTTTTTCAGTGATGTTTGGACTGTCATAGCCGAGGGAGGTATACAAACGCGACCCCGTAAATCTGGCCTTGTGCCGCATCCTACCTTGTGGGGAGGCTAGGTAAATACCGAGTCAGCATAACGTCTTAGCCGCCTGTTAACGTCTTAGTGCCTGTCCAGCTCTCTACCTACAGGATCCAGACGAAGCTATGCTGAAAGACAGAGTCTCATTTGGGGAGGTGGACAAACACAATCCCATTATAACAGGATATACATTAATTTTTACCCTGGCCTACGGGCTCCGAAAAACCCACGTTAAGCTGGACTTCTGCCACATCCTGTTCTGTGGGGAGTTCAGGTAAATATCGAGATAACATTAGGTCAATTGCTAAATGTACCTTTGTGTAGTAAACCTTCTATTTCATTATTTATGTACTAGTTTGACTTCCTTGTTTATTTTCGCTCATATATTGTTTCTTACATCTCACGTTTCATCTTTTTATCTTATTTTCCTTTCCTAGCGTCTGTAGGTGTCCTTTTAGTTCCCCTTCTGTATCTACTATCAACATTGCATCATGTTTATATCTTACATTGTTAAGATTGCTTCCACTAATAATAAAGCCCTCTTTAGATCTCGAATTGTCAGGATCGCCTCACTGTAAAGCTTGTATAAGTCCGGTGATAAGACCCATCCTTGTCTTTTGGCCCTTTCTATCTTTGTGTATTTACTGAATGCATTTTCTGTCCGTATTGTAGTTCTGGATTTTTTAAGCTTTTCACCCCAGACAAGGTGGGAGTGCCACTAGCACGCAAGGGCTTACAGATAGTGGGAGCAATAACAAAGAGGTTTGATAGAGGAAAGAGTGAAGAGAAAGACGGGGAATAGATCAAGGCATCTGGAGATGTTGATTGTCATTACATTTGAATAGTTGGAGATTATAGCTATCAGGAAAACAACTAAGGGGAAGGGAATTCGACAGACGGGAAGTGTGAGACATGAAGCTATTGGAGTAGAAGAGACGGCTATATTTAACTGTTTCGACAGTGAAAGTGTGGGACTGAGATGCCAACCTAGTAGCACATTTAAATTCATGCAATTTGGGAACTAGCGAAAGTAGCTCGTCGGAGCAGTTACCGTGAAAGTATTTGTAGAAAAAACAGAGGGACGCGCCGGCTCGTCTGTAAGAGAGCGACTGTAAACAAGATGCCAGATCAAGGCCATTAGTATTGCGTATCCGTCTCTGGATTTTTCTGAGGACCTTAAGACGGACAGCGGGGGTTCCAGACCATATATGGCAGCAGAATTCCATGCCAGGGCGAATGGTTGATTTAAGGATTATTCTAATATCCTTCTCAGTTGAAGTACTTTGTGCTATGACCTAAACGCTTTTGCATAGCGTACAGGTATCCGTCCTTCTTATGTGTATTACATCGCTAGTCTACGCATAAATATCGCATTCCTTGTTCCGGTGTCGATATATATATATATATATATAACAGCACTGATCTTTCTCAGCACCATATTTAAATTTTCGAATGTGTTCGGATCTTACTATTGCGTTTTCCATTCTTGATTGAAACACTTCCCAGGCATTTATAGTTAGTCCCTTTTTCTCGCTTTCTTCTGCTACACTGTCTAGCGGATGCTTTAGTTTCCCTTCCAAGTTGGCCTCCAACACAATATTATCTGCGTATTATATACAGTTAAGATTGCGCTCACCAATAATACATCCTTGTAGAGTTTCCAGTTCTTAAAGGATAACGTCACTGTAGAGGTTGAATAAATCTGGGAAGGAGACGCATCTTTGTCTCAAGCTCCTTTCAATTACTTTTCTATCCGTAAGCTGGATTTTTTTTTTGTTTTATTCAGTTGATTTTGGCAAGATGCAGGCCGAATCTTTAGTATATTCACACTCGATATTGCCCAAATATTTTACTGAAATAATATCTTCAGAGATGTCTTTTTATATAGCTGTAAAAATAATGGATGAGCACCCCAGATGAAAAAGTATACACGCGATAAAAAATAATAATTATTATTCAGAAAAAAAATACCTACAAATAATGAAACTATGTGCACAAAAAGGAGGCATATATACATTGTTATTTCAATGAGTATGAATCTTCATAAGTAGGCGACTGTTGTTTGTTTTCCTTTGTTTTTTATGACGTTCACCTTCGAAAATTATGATGTGGTAAATCCTAAAATTGTTATTACTATCAGTTTGTAAATTCATTTTAAAAAGAGTAAACATTTCTTATTGATTTCTTATTGCATTTGATTTTAGTAATATTGTATACTGTGAGTCACGATAATTATTATATTAACATGTATTGTATTATGTGTAATTAATAATACGATTGATAATATAGTTACCTCATGTTTTTGTAACATGAAATGCTTTTAAAAGAAACCGAATGTGTTTATTAGTGGCTTAGTATATATATATATATATATATATATATATATATATATATATTTGTGTGTGTGCGTGTGTGTATTGTGTGTGGGTGTGTGTTGGTATATCTCTATGTGTGTGTATGTGCGTTAAAAAGATAAGAACGCTGACGTGAACACTACTGCGGTTTCGACCGGCAAAGTCTCGTAAGCTGTTTTGTTCAGTGTATCAGTCAGAGGCAACTGAACTATTTAAATGCCTTCATTCAACACCGAAAGTGATGGGGGTGTTGTAGTGAGGATTTTTTTTTTCAACTTTATCCGGGTTCGTATAGCCTATACGAAGCCAGATTATTTAAGAATAATATTTCACTGTTTATTCGGCATATATATATATATATATATATATATATATATATATATATATATATATATATATATATATATATATATATATATATATATATATAAGTTTACAAATTTGTGGCGGCGGGTTCCTCACATCAAAAACAAGAACAAAAGTCCATATAAACATAAGTTTGCAATTCCTTCGTTTTTGAGTTAATAAGTTTAAACGTCTGTCGGCACGGTGGAGTAATGGTTAGCGGCTCGGATTGAGTAATCAAGGATCCGAGTTCGAATTTCAGTCGAATCCATTACATTCACTAACGCGCTAATACACTTGGGAATGGTATGGATCATCTTCTTCTCTCCCCAGCTATGGGTAAATAGCAAGACACTCTGTGTTCTATAGCCTTTGATGGCAACTGGTCTAGCGCAGAAAGAAATGGCAATCTACTGTGGGGAAAAAAAACTTCCCTGTCAGTCATGTGTCGAAAGATGCATGATTGCTTAGGCGTGTATCACGCGTGGTACATTACTGACTGACTAAATTTTAAAGAAGGTTTACGCTTTGTTGGCGTGTAGACTAGGTTACATTTGTCAGTCGTGTACATTTGTCTTTAGTCTATCATCAACGTTTAACGTGTGTAGTAACGAGTTAACTGAGAAATGTTCTGTTTAAGAATGCCAAGATATTCATTTCGCGAGCAGGCTGTATGATTTTTACATACGGCCGCGCGAAACAGTTTGGATGACTCGACTGCCTTCAGTGTGAAAACGTACTCAGATACGGCTACACGAATGGTAATGGACACGAGGCTGCGCGGCCGTATCAGATTACGTTTCCAGACCGAAGGCAACCGAGTCATCCAAAGTTTGCAGCTGTTTTTCATCGAACGGGTGTATGGGTGGGCTAATATATATATATATATATATATATATATACTGGGTGTAACAGCAAAATTGTTCAAAACGTGTAAAAGCAAAATCCTCCGTTTGTTAGATTAAGCTTTGAACCGTTGTATCTTAGAAATGATTAAAGGCATTCGTATTCTCGAAAGTTTTCTACAACACTATTGAACTCTACTTTGAGCAATAAGAATCTATAATTACCCCCCCCACCACCACCACCACCAAAGATTAACGTAAGAATCGTGATAAAATCGACCATAAACGAAAATGACATGTTTATCATTAATTATTCAAAGGTAAGGATCGGAAGCACATGAAGGATTGAAATTAATTTCAAATGCATATATATTATTCCAGGATTATTTTCCAACTTATTCAAGATGATCTTCGGTCTATATAACCTTCCAACTTTTATGTACCTGAGTAACAAGTTTCCTCCCACGTTTCACGTACGATTTAATTTTAAAGTCTTTTTTCAATGCTGTTTGGACTGTCATTGCTGAAACTCCTCTCTCATATGCCAAACGTCTTATGGATTGAGTTGAATCTTTTCTAATTGATCTCTTTAGCTCTAAGCTGGAATTATGATCCCTCTTCCGGTTGTGACCTCCTGACCCAGTTTTTCTCTCAACTGTTCTCTCTTTTTTTAAACTTATTCAACGTTCTCTTGGTGGTTCTTGAATGAACTTTGAAAATGGAAGCCAGAGTATGAAGTACTGAATGATCTTTTTCCTCTCACCATTGCTAATTTGGGATGAGAGTGGGGCTGACACAAAATGATTTTAACCTGTTCTTTTTCTATGACAAATGTTGTCAGGATGTCTAATCATCTTATCTAAAAATCTGGAAAAAAGAAACTTGATTAGTTTAGTGTTTTTTTTATACATATTAAAAATTTTGTGGGATAGGCAATCTTGCTGTTTCAATATATATATATATATATATATATATATAATTATTTTAAAAAATATGATTCCTTCGTTACATAAGAGTTCTCATATTTCAAAAACGAGAGTTGAAACCATCAATATAATTATTAATAATTATATTGATAAATTTTTGAAACATGAGAACTCTTATGTAGCAAAGGAATCATATTTTTAAAAATAATTATAATCTAAGCTCTACTTCTGTATGGAGCACTGTTTCTTTTTAAAAAAAAAAATAGAAACAAAAATACTAAAGAACCCTGTATCATTTACGTAACGTGTTCTTTCCTATTTTTACATACCTGCACACACAGACACACACGCGCGCACACACACACACACACACACACACACACACACACACATATATATATATATATATATATATATATATATATATATATATATATATATATATATTATATATATAAAAGATGAAAATGTAAATGGCACAATCGACCTAAGGTAAAAGATGTAAATGAAATGTAAGTGAAAAGTTACCCCACCACCGAAAAAAAAAAACACGTCATAAAAGGAAATAATAATAAAAGCAAAATAATCGAGGGTTGAAGTACAGAAGAGGAAGAACAAGGAAAGCAGGAAGAATAACTTCGAATCACACTAATTATTATGAGTTGATATAAAAAATAATAAAAGGACGAAAAACGAAAACAAAAAAAAAAAAACAAAGAAACTCGTCATAAATGTAAAAAGCAGCGGTCAGGCAGGTTCTTTTTGTCTTTCTGGAAAACCACAGCGTATCACGGAAATTGTCAAAAATTCGCTTGACGTCATGAATCGCTATTATAGATACAATATCCGGTTCAGGCGTAGTTGAGCCTGGGTACCATTTCGTCGCTAAGTAACATTCCAACCCTGAATGTCCTGTGTGAGTGTCCTTCCCATATTTCTTCTATTTTTTTAAAAACTATATGTTTCCATATAAAAGGACACAAAAAACTTCAAACCTTCAAACTGTCAATCAGAAATCCGGACATGTTTCAGGAAGACTAGTTAGTTTTAATATTGTATCTAGCTCGGTGTTTACAATGTGGGTCCATGCAAAGTTCTGTGTTAGTAATATATTTCGGACTTCATCTGTTTTATCTGGCGCCCCTCATGATACATCACGTTATCTCCGCAGTATTCCAGCACCTTACTCAGTATCATTGCTGATATTAGAAATACTGCCGTTTGGACGGTGTGATAAAATGAAATAAAAAAATAAAAAAAAAACAATAAAGAATTCAAATAATAATTTTACCATAATTCGACTTTTAAAATACCGGGAAAAGTTTCTGGTCACATAAATGAATTTATGACCCCACTTTTGGAAAGGACAGAATCTTTTTCTTTCCACTTTCCAACGAGATCGCTTAAACGTTTTTTCATCGGCCCTACTCTCGAAGCAGAGATTCGGTCATCCCAACTCAGCGCAAGGCTGACTTGAGCTTGACCATTTTTACCCGTTCTTATCCTGACTTCCCATGAATTATTCCTGGATCAAAAAGAAAAACGGAATAAATGTAAAAAGATGTCCGTAGCAAAAACTCAATATTTTTTATGCTACTCTTCATAGTTCATCTACTGATCACGCACCTTCACCTAAAAAATATACAAATATTCTTCGCATCTATCTATCTTTATTTGCATCCATGTCCGCATCTATTTATCTTCGCATGTATCTATGTGTGTATCTGTCTCTGTATTCGCATCTATCTATCTATCTATATTAGTATAGATATATATCAAAGTGTATATATATTTAAGTGCATTCACATCTATCTATCTATCTATCTATCTCAACCTGTTCATACGTATATATCTCAGCCTGTTCATATCTACTTATCTATCTATCTATATATATATATATATTTTTTTTCCAGTCTATCTATCTATCTATATATATATATATATATATATATATATATATATATATATATTCCAGTCTATCTATCTATCTATCTATCTATCTATCTATCTATCTTTTCCAGTCTATCTATCTATCTATCTATCTATCTATCTATCTATCTATCTATCTTTTCCAGTCTATCTATCTATCTATCTATCTATCTATCTATCTATTCACATCTACAATATATATCTATATCACAGCGCTGATTAATAGTTCACGGTTAACAAGGACAGTCCGTTTCGCCTATTCCAGTTGAGTTGTGATTTAGTTTCTAACTGAATTCCCTATAGAAAAATTCAACATAATATATGTAAATGTAGTGGAAATAGAATTTCAACACAAAATAAATGGCATCTTCTAAATGCGGGATTTTGCACCTTTTCAGGGAAAACTGGTACACGGGCCGGCCCTCCAAAACTACATGCTTTTTCTTGATGGACTGGCCTATATCCAAACCAAAATGTTCAATTTAATGAGCTGTGCGTATGCGAGTTGTTTTTTTTTTTTTTTTTTTTACCCGAGGATTTGGGATTAGAACGATAATTGGATATGTCCATTTGAAAACGACAATAAAAATTCCTTTCACCTTCTCGTCAGTCTTGTGAAAACCCATGCACAGCTCGTTATAGATTTGGTTTGGTTTATTTTGTTTTACTTCATATCAACCTCAATGGGTTATTTAATGCCGACAACATTTTTAGGATAGATTCGTATGAATAGAATATGTATTCTTTGGTTTAGATTGGTTTGGTTTATTTTGTTTTACTTCATATCAACCTCAATGGGTTATTTAATGCCGACAACATTTTTAGGATAGATTCGTATGAATAGAATATGTATTCTTTGGTTTAGATTGGTTTGGTTTATTTTGTTTTACTTCATATCAACCTCAATGGGTTATTTAATATTAAACAACATTTTTAGGATAGATTCGTATAAATAGAATATGTATTCTTTGGTTTAGATTGGTTTGGTTTATTTTGTTTTACTTCATATCAACCTCAATGGGTTATTTAATGCCAAAACAACATTTTTAGGATAGATTCGTATGAATAGAATATGTATTCTTTGGTTTAGATTGGTTTGGTTTATTTTGTTTTACTTCATATCAACCTCAATGGGTTATTTAATGCCGACAACCTTTTTTAGGATAGATTCGTATGAATAGAATATGTATTCTTTGGTTTAGATTGGTTTGGTTTATTTTGTTTTACTTCATATCAACCTCAATGGATTATTTAATGCCGACAACATTTTTAGGATAGATTCGTATGAATAGAATATGTATTCTTTGGTTTAGATTGGTTTGGTTTATTTTGTTTTACTTCATATCAACCTCAATGGGTTATTTAATGCCGACAACATTTTTAGGATAGATTCGTATGAATAGAATATGTATTCTTTGGTTTAGATTGGTTTGGTTTATTTTGTTTTACGGCATATCAACCTCAATGGGTTATTTAATGCCGACAACATTTTTAGGATAGATTCGTATGAATAGAATATGTATTCTTTGGTTTAGATTGGTTTTGTTTATTTTGTTTTACGGCATATCAACCTCAATGGGTTATTTAATGCCAACAAGATTTTTTAGGATATATTCGTATGAATAGAATATGTATTCTTTGGTTTAGATTGGTTTGGTTTATTTTGTTTTACGGCATATCAACGTCAATGGGTTATTTAATGCTGACATTTTTAGGATAGATTCGTATGAATAGTATAGGTATTCTTTGGTTTAGATTGGTTTGATTTATTTTGTTTTCCAGCATATCAACCTCAATGAGTTATTAATGCCGACAACATTTTTAGGATGGATAAAAAAGAACGTATAAACATAAAAAAAAAATGTCTTAAAATAATTGTTGGCAATTGTACATTTCATAATATCCGATATTATTGCTTTATTTTGGTTTGTTTCACAGCATATTAACCTCAATGGAGAAGACTTTTATTGCTGGCAAAATTTTTGTTAAAATGTATTTCTAGTAATATTTTATTTTCAGAAATATATTGCTGATAAAACTTTTTTTTTCAAATATGTACTGTTGGTAATAAATTTTTTATCAAAAATCCATTGCTGGTAATAATTTTTTTACAAAAAAAAATATTTTTTGCACTTTCATATAGTTCTGAACACAGTTTAGGGCTAACTATTTGCCCATATCTGGGACCCTAACCATTGCTAACACCCCGGATCAGAATGAATCTGGGAACACCAGCAATTAAGAGGTGGTTCTACGCTTCTCAAAACCTCCTGATCAGAGGCCTTTCTGATGGACGTAATTTATTGTCATACCTAGGACTCCATACTTAATACTTGTGTCGATCCCCGTCCTAGCCTGAGTGTTGTGTATACATTCTCCCTCCCTTAATGTCGTGAGGCTCTCCTGTTGAGACTAATACACAGCCTGAACAGGCTAGGCATTGCTTTTGCGATGTCTTTACCAAGTTGGGTATTACGGGTTGGAGTTGCCAGCCCCACGCCCAAACGATTTGGTATTCAGCATTGTCTTCCTCCTAGACTGGATACCAACCGATAGGGTTTTGACCCCAGTTTAGGGCTAACTATTTGCCCATAGCTGAAACCCTAACAATTGCTAACACCCCGGATCAGAATAAATCTGGGAACACGAGTAATTAAGAGGTGGTTCTACGCTTCTCAAAACCTCTTGATCAGAGGCCTTGCTGTTGGATGTAGTTTATCGTCTTACGTAGGACACCAAGTGTATATGTCTATACTTGATACGCGTGTCGATTCCCGTCTTAGCCTGAGTGTTGTGTATATATCCTCCCTCCCTTAATATCATGAGGCTCTACTGTTGAGACTAACGCACAGCCTGAACAGGCTAGGCATTGCTTTTGTGATGTTTTTACCAAGTAGGGTATTACGGGTTGGATTTGCTATTCCCACACCCAAACGATTTGGAATTCCGCATTGTCTTTCTCCTAGACTGGATACCAACCGATGCTCGGAGTCCCAGTCTTACCTGTTATTTATTCGATAGCTACGGTGAGAAATATTAGGTTGTCCCAAAAGTTCGTAAACACTTGCAAAAAAATTGAAATTTTACTCGCCAACTAATAACAAAAACAACAAAAATTATTCCTCAAAATAAAGACCATCATTTTCCAAGACTTTCTGCCATCGATCTGCAAGCTTTCGGATCTGGTGAAAGTACCATTCAGCCGGCTTCGGATCAAAGAATTCTTGACACGTTTCCTCGACTTCATCAAACGAGTCGAATCGGCGGCCCCTCAGAAAGTGTTGCATTGAGCGGAAAAGGCCGTAATCTGATGGAGCACAGTCAGGACTGTAGGCTGGATGTGGTAGAACCTCAACGCCGTCCAGCTCTTCAAACTTGTCTTTGGTCTTCCTGGCGGTGTGTGGCTTGGCATTGTCCTGCTGCATCAAAGCGCGCTTTTGGTTGATCAGAGGCGGGTACTTTTGCTCAAACCTTTCGTAGACCCGCTCCGGTTGCTGACAGTAAAGTTCGGCACTGATGACACGACCATTCGGAACCAACTCAAAATGCACGATTCCTTCAAAGTTCCACCAAACGCACAACACGACTTTCTTGCCGAATCGATCTTGTTTTGGAACCGACGGTGTCTCTTGCCCTTTCTGAACCCATCGCTTGTCTCGATTGTGCTGGATTGTGTTGCATAAAAATTTAATTTTTCGCAAGTGTCTACGAACTTTTGGGACAACCTAATACGCGTTGTATAATGGATTGCGGCCCGGAAAAAGAAATCGGTTAATCAAGTTCAAATTCCGGGCCAATTCGTTGCATGCACTTACGCTCAAATACTTTTGGGAAAATGTCTGACTCTATTTCTATCACTTCCAGCTATGAGTTAGAAAAAAAGATAGACCTAGTTCTATAGTCATGGTTGTCAAACATTCTAGAGATGATTACTCGATAAAATAATTTACAACCAAGTAAGCGTGGTCCACACTTGGGGAGGAATTAGCCGATGAAAAAACACACACTGAACGAAATACTTCAGTCGTGACTTGGCGTGAAGAAATTACTATCGTACCTTTCTCAACCGTATATGTGTAAAAGTGAACGCATCAACTTAGGGCAGAATAAGTGCTTCTTCCACCGCAAGGAAAGTTGGCTCCCTGTGCCATGCCAGGAAATTTCTCTCGCCGGAGTCGTTCCTTCAAATCTACAAATCAACCATTCGCTCTTGCATGGAGTATTGCTGCCATATATGGTCTGGAGCCCCTTCTAATTGTCTCAAGGTCTTTGATAAAATCCAGAGACGGATATGCAATGTAATTGGCCCTGATCTGGCATCTCGTCTGCAGTCGCTCTCTTACAGACGTGCCGTCGCCTCCCTCTGTCTTTTTTTACAGATACTTTCACGGTAACTGCTCCGATGAGCTGCTTTCGCTGGTTCCCAGACTTCACTAATTTGAGCGTTCTACTAGGCTGGCATTTCGCTCACACCCTTTCACTGTCGGAACTACTAAATGTAGCCGTCTCTTCTACTCCAATAGCTTCATGTCTCGCACTTCTCGCCTGTGGAACTCCTTCCCCTTTTCTTGTTTCCCTGATAGCTATAATCTCCAACTATTCAAATGTAATGTCAATCGACGTCTCCAGATGCCTTGATCTATCCCTTATCCTTCTCTTCATCCTTTCCTCTATCACTCCTATTCGCTCTAGCTCCAACTCTCTAAAACCTCTTGCGTGCTAGTGGCTTCCCGCCTTGCTTCGGGTGAAACGGCACACGCCCCGCCATGTCTTCTTTTGTGCATACAAACTTACCAATACCAGAAAAAAATGGGAGAGAAATTACTTCCATATAAGGAAAGTGAATTTTGTTTCGGTATCACGTTACCCTTAGCGTTGTCGTGCTTCAGTATAGCTTTTAGCGTACCTAATCGCAGTGCTATGGATTTGAGCTCGAATGTATGTATTTTTTTTTCATTTTATTTATTTGATTCTCCTTCCCATTGTGGATGTGCGGATATCGTAATGGTTAAAAATGTAGAAAGTAAAACAGGCGATTCTCTTTCGTTCTTTTCACGATAATGCCCTCGACCAACTGATATTTTTTTTGTATGGCTTATCAACACTTTGAAGGTTATTTAAGGTCGGAAAATATTTCATAGATTGTAAGAATGCTTCTGAGATAATAATGATTTACTGATACAAGTCTTACTGATGGGATGAATGGATAGATTCATACTTTCTCAAAGTAAATGAATATAACAAACCTGATTGGAATTGGAACTTGGCTCTCCAATTTTTAATTCCAAGCCATTATCCATTACACCACCTGCACATCCAAGCTTAAAGTACCTGGTATTCTCAAGCGGTTACCCATCTAGGTACTGACTAGGATCGATGTTGCTTGAATTCGTTGATCAGCTGAAAACTGTTGTTTCAAAGTCATAAGGCCGTAAGTTTGTAATGTACTTGAATCTATCTTTCTCCAGCTATGGGTTAAATAATAGGACACCGTGGACTTTCATATCTTGAGGTAGAAGCTAGTCTAGCAGAAAAGAAAAGTCTGAATTTAAAAAAAAAACAGTTTGAAGAGAGATGAGTCAGATAATATTGCCCTAAAAATACCACTTTCTCAATGCAAAATTGAATTTATTTGTATAATTAAGCAATTAAATTATGGCGGATTGGGTTTAAAAATATTGGTTGCCAGGAGACAAAGTGGTGTTCACCCACAACAACAATGGTATCATTTAATTTCTATAGCGAATAAAGGAAATTTTTACAAAGTGTACTCGGATTAAACGAAAATTACTTACAATATAATACATATTACTAATAATACACCCCTTCTTGCCGTCATTGATACCCTATTTTACACATAAACAAATAGTTCAAAAGCATAATATGGTATTGCACGCAGTCCATTATATCAAGAGTAATATATTGTGTTCACTAGATGATTGTGGGAATCTGCCAGTAATTACTGTACAAGGCCCGGGAGCCACTCGAGGTAGAGAGTTACATTAAGGTATAGTTTATATAGATAAGAGGGGAAGATAACCGTTGACTGTAGACTTGAACAGGTTATGATTGTAGTGATCGGGAAACATCCACTTGGGAGTCTGTTTCTTAGGGTAGTGGTTTGCGGGCAGAAGCTGTTTCAGTGGAACGTACTGTGGGCGGGTGGTTTTGGCGGGTCCTAGCCTTGGATGTCAAACCTGGTAGAACGAGGAGATGCAGTTCGTCCGAGCACTTTGCGTGGTAGTAGAGATGTAGAAGTGAGAGACGCGCCACATCTCTCGCTAAAGATTATATATATATATATATATATATATATATATATTTCACCATGTTTTCTTTTTAATCAATTCGCCCCATGAAAGGTAACAATGACACTCAGACGCAAGGAGCTACTGGGAATGAAAGAGAATGAAAATATTTTTACAATGGACCGGAAACTCGATCCTAAGCAGAGAACAAGGGATAAACCCCCTACTCCTGTTCAAAATACGGAACGGAGGAAGTGTGTAAACCAGACGATAGAGGAACCTATTGAGGGAAGAATAATTAGTAAATAAAGTATCAGACTTCAGACAGGGACATTAAAATAAGAGTTGTAAACATTAAAAGCAACCAGAAATCCTATCCTTAATAGGTAACAAGATATAATTCTCTAATCCCGTCCCGGGGAAGCATGTGAACCGGGTGGTAGATGAACCTATCTTCTACCTGCCCTGACAAAATACAGTCGTCATATAATAAAAAAAAATATATCAGTGTGTTTACATTTAAAGTAAACGTGTAATAACCGTCTTCTAAACTTTTAAAAATTACATTTTTTGAAAAGCGGACATCAATAATTAAAAAAAATGCATGGCAACGTTAGTTACGATCTTATTTTCTGCAGCGTTCGTAAAAACTAAAATAATCTGTTTAATTATATTTCTTAAATTTGTAACGAATTATTTAAGCAAGGAAAACTAGTAAGTTTGCTGAATTCATTTTTATTTCTATCCTCAAGAATGCAATCAGAATATTATTCAAATATTCAGCTTAATGTAGCTATCTTCAGAGTGGGAAATTAAAGTGTTGTTAACATAATGGTAAAACGAACTTTAACAAAAAAATATAGATCACTAACAGAAAAGGTTTGTTTACACATAAATTTTATGTAGGTAAGAAAGAAATTCTATTACAACTTAATTTTCCTTGTCTGTGGGGTGGGTATTTGGCTAGTTATCAAAATACACGCATATATTTCCATTCACGTTTACACGGAGAAATAATGGCCCGTTCATTTCTTAAGCAAATCACAACGTCCATCTTTACACATGCGCAATGTGTGCGTCATAGTGTTCTTGACATCGCTTCGCGCGGCCATGTTGTAGCCAACTGTCTATACAATTATTCTATGTCTCAATTTACTTGCATCGTGTCTGTTGCAATTTCCGTGTCGGCTGGAACTGGCCGCCGCCGGCCAGGAAAGGGTTAATATCAGCGGAGAGGAAGCGAAAGGGGGCAGTAAAGGAATATTGAATGGTAATAAACTGATATCTAAATAAGAAAAGAAAGAGATCGATACATAAGTATATATGGCCAGACATTTATATATATATATATATATGAGACAGAATGATGAAACCAGAAAAAGATTGGCAGTAGGTCTATAGGAAAAGACATATATTCCTGAGACTTAGAAGAAAATAAAAAGAGTATGTAGATAAATTCATGACTATATATATATATATATATATATATATATATATATATATATATATATATATATGTGTACTTACAGTAGAGCGAGGCTCACTGGGAGTTCAGCTAGCGTAGCCCTGTGTCAGAATAACGAAAACTTACAGCATTCAGTATCAAACAGCGGGCTAGGAAATACAATACTTAGCGATTGATAAACACTCGGATCTGATGTCGATAAAAAATCTTTAATATGTCAGACATCGTGTGGTATCGCTTCAGACTGGGTAGATCACTTAGAGGGGTTTGAATGAGTGAGGGTCACGATTCGCTCGATAAATGAAATAGAGGTATAGAATGAGATACATACATACATATATATATATATATATATATATATATATATATATATATATATATATATATATATATATATATATACAGATAGATAGATAGATAGATAGATAGATAGACTGAGATTCATATATATATAGAGACATATAATAAAAAAGAAAGAACAGTAAGATATATAATCCGGTGTTCTAAAAAAAAATGAAAAAGAAAAATAAGCTATTCCAAAATTCGCTTGAAGATGAAACAGAACTAATGCCTTTAATTTAATTATATAATTAAATTTGAAGATTTAAGCTTCGGTTTTTGAAACATGGTAATTCCTGTATAGCGAAGAAACCATAATTTGAATCTGTTAATTTATAATATATATATATATATATATATATATATATATATAAAAAGAGAGAGAAGAGAAATCGAATGAGATTCATATATATATAAATAGAATGATATATATATATAGAGAGAGAGAGATAGAGAGGAGAGAGATAAAATATAGAAATATAATGAGATAGCTACAGAGAGAAACAGAATGATTTATATATATATATATATATATATATATATATAGAGAGAGAGAGAGAGAGAGAGACAGAGAGAAATAGAATGAGATATATAGATATATATTTATAGAGGGAGATAGAATGAGATAGATATGTATAGAATGAGGTACATATATACAGAGAGACAGATTGTGACAGAAAGATAGAATTAGATACGATTGGGTAGATATAATGAGATTGATATGATTTGATATGATGACATATGAAGAGATGGATGTGATGAGATAGGCATGAAGTTATATATATATATATATATATATATATATATATATATATATATATATATATATATAGATAGATAGATATATAGATAGATAGATAGATAGATAGATAGGATGAGATAGACAGAGAAATAAAATAAGACAGAGTTAACTAGATTGAAAGAGAGGGAGAAGAAGATAGATAGCTCTGAATAATGATGTTCTCCTCCATCAGTTACTGACCGTTATATTGTAGTATACATCTAAGAGGTCCTACGTAAATAGATAAATCGAGATAAGTAAAGATGGCGTATATGATAAAGGTAAAAGAGAAAGAAAAATCAGTTGTAATAAAGCATGAGAATGAGGTGATGTACAGATAAAAACCAGGATGTGTGCAGTTTAATCCGAAAGCAAAGGGAGGTAAATCATTCATAAAATGAACAATACAAAGCGAAGCATATAAACACACAGTGTAAAGAGCGCCCTGTAATCGACAAAGCATAATGGATGCCTGAGCAAACAGAAAGAAAAGAAAAGACGTTTATAAAAGAATAGAGACAAAGAGATATTTAAATAGGAAGAAATGTTAAAACTGAAAGAAAGAAAAAAAAGAAGATATTTTTAAAAGAGAGTTAGGCCGAAGGAAATTTAATCGAAAAAGACACTGTTCCAGGAAGAACAAAATGGCTAAGAATAGAAAAAGAATCAAAAGAGATGAGATTAGAAGCATTGGAAGGATTCTTGAAGATCGGTGTCCATTTGATGTCTGAAAAAGAGTAATTGACGAAATTGGGGTCTTGTACATGATTTACGGGGCGAAGTGGTTGGGTTTAGGCTTAGTTGCTTCAGCGTTTGGTTGATAGGCGAAGAGAGAAAATTGGACAGAGATTGAAGAGTTGACTGCGCATGTTCGGACAGAGTAATGGTGAAGGCGGAGTTATGTGCCCCTGGGGAAACAAGATTAAAGCAAAGAGAAGAGACGGGGGTTCCTTTGAAGGCTGGTAAGTTGGAGACAAAGTAAACGTACAAGCTTGTACAGGCATGATAATCATTGAAGGAATGAGAGAAGGAAGGAATAAACAAAAGAGGGGGAAGGAAAGAAATGAAAGTATAGAAAGTAAAGAAGGCATAGAAGAAAGAAAGAATGAAGAAAGGAAAGTACAACGAAAAGAATGAAAAAGAAACGATATAACAAAAAATGAAATTAGAAAAGAAAAAAAATGAAGGAATGAAGGAATAAACATTAAAAGAAAAATATATGAAATACAAAGAATAATAAACAAACGCAACAGAATAGCAGAAAGGAGAAAAGAATAAAAAAAAGGAAAAAGGAAAGGAAAAGAAAGAAAAAAGATTTTAAAAAAAGGAAGAAGAATAAAGAAAGAAAAAGAATAAAAAGAAAAGCACAAAATAAGGAAGAAAAGAAAATATTGAACATTGTTTGGTTAGGTTTAGTTTGGTTTCTTTTACGGCATATCAACCTCAATGGGTTATTTAATGCCGACAAGAATTTTTATTGCTGGTAATATTTTTATTTTCAAAAACGTATTGCTGGCAATATATTTTATTTTTCAAAAATCTATTAACTGGCAATAATTTTATCCTTCAAAAATTCATTATTGATAATAATTTTTTCAAAACCTTCTGATCAGAGGCCTTGCTGTCGGGTGCAGTTTATCGTCTTACCCAGGATGGAATATTGAATAGAATAAAAGAAAGGATCAATCTAATTAGCAATGAAAATATAGAATATCAAAAGAAATTATAAATGAAAGCTTTGGCTGGTTGCTTCATTTTGTTTAGAGGAATATCAACACGTCTATATGTAATTTAATGTCGAAATCTAAATATTTTCTACGTGAATATTTATGTCTTGTTACCGAATCCAGGTGTTGCTCTTCCTGTCATGCAATGTGATGCCGAGCATGATTTGGTCCATTTTGTGTTGAGCCACAGCAGGTGTTTCTACTGTGGTGGTGTTTAGCGCACATGTCTCATTTCCATAATTCATCACCTGTAGAATATATTCAATTAACAACTTAATCTTGGTTTCGATTGTTGACTTGGGACTTCTCATGATATTATAAACTTTTCTAAAAGCCGCCCAGCTTCTATTGACCTTTGGAAGTAGGGCTGAATCCATTTGATGTGTATAAATATGTAGAAAAATAATTTGCGATAAGAATGTAAAACTGATGAGATCAATATAAAAGACCAAAGAACAATAAACGAATAAAAATATGAAATGTAAGAAAACGAAAAAGAACTATCATGTAATCAAATATGCTGGTGATTTCCTAACTAGGCCAAAAGTGTGGGGCACACAGTGAGGATTGAACTCACTATTTAGTCGTAACTGGTCTAGCGTGAAAAACTTTCCCTTAATGACGCCACTTCGAAGTGCCCCCCAAATTATTTTCTAAGCGTAGCTGGGATGTGGAATAAGGTCAAATGTGTGGAAACCCCAGAAAGGATCGAACTCACTACTCAGTCGTAATTGGTTGAGAAAGACAAGCTTGTTAACCATTACACCTCGTCGAAGAGTTTGTCATGAGATCAAAGTGTATGAATAAAATATGAAAAAAATAAAATTAAAAGGAAAGAAAAATTGCAAAAACAAATTACGATCTGAATCTTTTCTTTTTAATCAATTCACCTCAAGCAAGGTGATAATGACACTAAGACGCAAGGGGCTAAAAAATGAGAAACATTTAGCAGGAAGCGGAAACCCCATCCTAAACTGGAAACACAAGATAAACTTCTACTACTGTTCAAAATACAAGAGAGGAGTGTGAACCGGGTGAAAAGAAAAGATGCAAAGATCACAAAGTAATAATTATAATGGGAATACCTAAATAATATATCTTCATTTAAATCTAATAAATTTTACTTTAACTAAAGACAGAATTGTAAAATTTTTAAGGAAATAAAAAGATAAAATAAATAGGTAAAATAAAATAAAATATAAAGATAAAATAAACTAAATAACTAAAATAAAAAAAAAAAATAAAATAAAATAACTTAAAATAATAATTAAAATAAAATACAAATAAATAAATAAATGACCCTCACGATTATAGATAACATGACATCTCAGGAGAGGACACAAATGTGGACTGTTTTTTTTTGTTGTTGTTTTTTTTTTTTTTTGTTAATCATTTCACCCCCATCAAGACGCTATTGTCGCTAAGACGCAAGGGGTTTACCGAGAGTGTAGTTATTATCTAAAACTAAACTAGTAACATTTCATCACCACTGAATTCTAATCTCCAAAAATAAATCTACGCACAAAATATTTAGATTTCGGTATTAACCCACAGAGGTTGATATGCCGTTAAGCAAAATCAATCAAACATCACCACGGAACAGGCTCTAAACTTGCACCAATACTGATGAGTGGTCATGCCCTCAAAGACGCTAGTTGCCTTGAACGCCTTCTGGATCTAAAGCTCACGCATGACCTCAAATGGAACACGTATGTTCGGTGAAAATGATTCTGGAAGAATGGTCGGTTCATTATATTGTTTCAGAAAATACCTGACTCCTGCTTCCATTCTCTACCGTTACAAGAGTTATATCCGACCAAAAATTGAGTATTTCTGGCATGTCTGAGCAGTTGGGCCGAATCCTCACTGTTCAGCCTCGACAGAGTTGAAAAGCATTGTGGGTGATGAAATTTTCCACCCTCTGTCTTTTGTCCTACAGATGAAACGTCATTAGCCTTTCGCTTCCCTGTTGCTACTATGTTGGCAGATATTCGGACTAGTTGGATTCCTTAAGTCCACCATATTCACTACAAATCAGAAGATTGAGGAAACCCAGGGTAACTTTTTTTTAAATTGGCCCTAAAAATAGTTGTTTTGTACTTTAAATAAAAAATATTATATATTTTTGAAAAAGCACGAGAAAAGTTTTTTATTAGAAATTTTATTATGACAAAGAGTAAATAAGCATTTTATGATTAAATTTTGCTCCCATCAAAATATCCTCATTTAGTCTTGATTATTGCAGCACAAATTTTTGGTATTTATTGCAAAAATTTCTCAAAGTATAAGTATAATTGATTCCATTCTTTTTTTTAATGACTCGAAAGGTTTTTTTCTTTTCTTTTTTCACTCCTCTGACAAGTTTATTCTAATTCTGAGGGTGGTTCAAACTTTTGAAATATAATGTAGTATAATAAGGGGTGTTCCAATAACTCGGACCGATTTTAAATGTGAATAAAGTATAAGCGTCTAATGATTTTTTTTTCTTTTTCTTTCAGATTTAACAACTTAAGTCTTTGGCAATTTCAACCATGGAAAGATTAACAATCAAACAACGTCTTAAAGTTATCGAAGCCTATTACGAAAATAGCTGATGACATGGTCTAAGTTTTTTTTTTTTTTTGTTTACAGGCTTCCGTAGAATTCAACTTCTTATTATTAAGCTAATTTTGTGCGTATCGAAATAAGAGAAAAATCTGAAATTGCAATGCCAGGTGTGTGTGTAGACGGTACAGTAGGACGTTTCAGATATGTTCTACCAATTTCTGTCGGGTTTGCAAAGACACAGGTGTCTGGCGTGTTGTCCTGAATAAAGACGGCACAATATGGATTGGAAATTCTGAACTCTCTTCATCACTACCTGTCTTTTGATCGGTCCACCTGGCAAGATGTTTTCCAAAGCTCCATCTTACTAATGCAAGCAAATGCACAGTAACACCTTCTTCGGGCGTAGATCAGTTTTTGAAATTGATAATTATTCCTATCTATATTTCTGAGATGAGGTATTATGTATATTATTTACATTATTCGGACTATTGTTCTCATCTTTGTTGCCATATTTATTACAACGTTTCGGCCGTTGTACGCTCCGGCCTTCTTCAGGTGAATGGAAAGTCGAACTTAAATCTTTATTTCGCTCACTGGGGTAGACTGTTCTAGTTCCACGTGCCATGTTTAATGGATGTCTGTTATCAGTTATCTCCTGTTAATTCCCCTCTGAATGTTCTCCACTGCCCTGAGGACACGTGGCGCATGGGATAAAGGCGTTGGTTAGATCCAGTGACAGGACCCAAAGAGTGTGAGCTCAATACCCGGAGAGTATTTCTTCTTCCCCAGAGAGCTCAACCGAAGTAATTTTTCAGGGGCATATATATTATTAAGGAAAATTATATAAAGATTATAATTTATTTTATGAATCAATTTAATATATTACTAATAAATAACAATATTATCTGTCTATATTTCTGAGATGAGGTAATGTAATTACGTGCATTATTCAGACTGCTGTACTCATCTTTATTGACATATTCACGACAAAAAGCATTGGTCGGATCCAGTGACTTAATCCAAATAGTTGTGAGTTCAATACCTGGCTACTGCAGTGGTGAAAGAAAACTCGGAGAGTTGGGTTAAAATGAAATAAACGTGACAGAAATTGCTTTCTGGGTGACGCCATCGTTCATTAATGATGAGGCATGCTTCCCGTTTAAATCTTAATGGGGCTTCTTTTGATGAATCAGAAATATTCTCAATAGCACGACAATTAAATTTACACTATTTACATTGTTCGGACTGTTATCCTCAACTTTATTGTCATATTCATGACGTTTCAGCCGCTATCCCTAAGGTCACATGGCCCAGTAGATAAACGTGTTCGTAGAAGTAACACAGTCACTTGACCCAAAGTGTTGTGTGTTGAATACCTGGCCATAGCAGAGGTGAACAAAAAGAGTTGAGTTACTAAAGGGAAATAACTGCAGCTAAGATATTCAGAAAAGGCATGGCACGTGGAACTAGAACAATCAACTTCAGAAGAAGGCTTCAGTTCAAAATTTCAACGTATATCACATGAAGAATGCCGGGGTTGTACAAAGGCCTAAACGTCGTGAATATGACAATGAAGATGAATACAACAGTGAGAAAAATGTAAATAGTGTAAATATTTACAGTACCTCCTCTCAGAAATGTAAACATATCCTGAAGAATTCCGGAGCATGCAAGGGCCGAAACGCCGGGAATATAGACAGACAACAATTAACATTTCATTATAGAATAATAATTGACAGCTATATTAAATCTCTAGCCATTAGGCTATTATAGTTGTCTCTAAAAATGTGTTAATGCAATATTAACTCGCAATAATATATTTTTACAATCTAAAAGATGTGTTTCGGTTTCAAATAAGCTGTAAAAAACATAGCAAACAAATGAAACAATGAATAAATGAATTACTTCAGGGTGAGGCGCTCTAAGTTTAGAATAAAAACAAAATTGTGATGAAGACACTGAGTCGTATCTACCAGAGTTGCAAAGTTCCACTAGACGAGTTTGCAAACCGCCCGATATATCGATATTATAGACTATGAAATAGTGTCCGTGCATCAGACTTTACGTCTAATTTACGAACTGGTGTGGAATATACAAAAGGAAATGAATAGCGGCTTGTACAACTTGGTATTATTTTTATTTTTATTTTTTTTTGCTTTTCACTATCAGATCATGTTACGTCCGCCATTGCATATAGCCCAAATGTCTGCTCGGCTTTAATTTTTCTCTTACATATATATATATATATATATATATATATATACACGTCTGTGTATGGATATATATATATATATATATGTGTGTGTGTGTGTGTGCGTGCGTGTGTGTGTGTTTATATAATGTCGATACAGTAAATATAGTTTTCCATTTGATTTGTCGATCTGAATATTCCTGTTCTTTTTTTTCTTTTCTTCCTCGTTTATTTTTCTTCGTCATTTTTCATTCCGTAGTTCGTTAATAAATATTTCTGGGTTCTTTTCTTTTGGATTAACTCATTCATTTTTTATTTTTTTAATGATTTAATTCATAGTTTCTTTCTTTCTTGGCTTGTTTTTTTTTTCTTCTTCTCTTTCCATCATTTCGACCTTTCTTTCTTTTTAATATTTTTTTTTTGTTTTCTTTCGTCGTATAAAAAAAAGAAAAAAAATTCTTCACCTAAACTTTCTCCTCCATTTTGTTTTGCTTCATCTTTCTTCTTTCATTTATAATTTTCCTTTCTTTCTTTCTTTTTTTTTGTTTTCTATCACTACGACATTTTTTTTTAAATATTCTTCCTTTTTTTTCCCTAAAAAAGCTCGTCTAATGTTTTTCCTTCATCTTTCTGCTTCAGTTTGCTTTGTCTTTTTTCTTTCATTTATTTTTGGAAAACTAACAATTCTTCATTGTTAGTCTACTCTTGCCTTTTTTATTTACTTCATTTTTTTCCTTCATTATCTTCTTTGTTACTAACTCTTTTCTCCCTTCTTTCCGGTTAAAATCTCCGAAAAAAAAAAAACAAAAAAAACATTCAGTTTAACCTTGATTTCTTTCTTTCTATAACTTTCTCTTTTTCTCCATCTTTTTTTTTATCGTTTCAGACCGTAGCTCATCCAACTTTCCTGGCTTTTCTCTTCTCTTTATCTTCCTCTTTTTCCGTTCTCTTTCCTTTTCTCCTTTTCCCGCCCGCTAATCTCCTGTAACCCTTGAGGCCCACTGAGCAACAATCCTAAGCGCTTCTCTAATTGGCTTGCGCTTGTCATGTGACACGCACATGTCGATCAGTCGGTATTTCAACTGTCAGAAGAGACGAACAAGTTTACAAAGGTGGCGTGGCTTTTCATTTCCAATAAACATCACAAGTCACCTCGCATTTAACAAGGCGGCGTGTCAGCCTCATTTCCAAGTTAAAGAGTAACTGGCTATTGCCATTGTAGTTCGAAGAAGAAGACAAAAACAAGAAAGGGAAGAAAACAAGGAAATGTCGATAAAAGGTCTGAGGAAGTTAAAGAATCGCCTGGAAGAGAAAAAAAAAGAAAAGTTTCGACTAACAAATGATGATGATAATGACAAGAATGATTAAAAATAAAATGGTAGATGATGACGACGCAAAAAAAATGGCGACGGAGATTAAGAAAACACTAGGAGAATTCATGAGAAAATAACAAAGGAAAGAGGAAATGAGAAGGAGATAAGAAAAGGAAATGAAAGAAAAGAAAGACAAAAAGTCAAAACAAAGGAAAGAAAAGAAAGAAGGCAAGAAAGTGAAGACGCGTAAAGAAAAAGGAAGACTGATAAAGAAATAATAATAATAATAATAAGAAGAAGAAGAAGAAGAAAATAGCAACATTAACCAGAATATGAATGAATCGAAGGTAAATGGGGATAAGCCGTAACAAAACAAATCAATCAATGAATCGAAGAAAAAACTGAGAAAGACACAAATCATAATACAAGAAAGAAGACGAAGAAGAAAAATGTGTACAAATGAAGCTAAGAAGAAAGGCTCTAATGATTACAATGTGAGAGAGAGAGAGAGAGAGAGAGAGAAGAGGGAGAGAAAAAGAAAAGAGAGAAAGAAAAAAAGAGAGCGATCTACGGAGTGATAGAGAAAACTAAAGAATGAGAGAGAGAACTAAGGATTGAGAGAGAGAACTAAAGAGTGAGAGAGAGACAGAACTAAAGATTGATAGAGAGAACTAAAGACTGATAGAGAGTGAACCAATGAGAGATAGAGTAAACTAAAGAGAGATGGAGAAAACTAAAGAGAGAGAGAAGAAAAACTAAACAGGGATAGAGATAAGTAAAGAGAGAAGTAAAGAGAGAGAGAGAAGTAAAGAAAAATAGAGAGAACTAAAGAGAGAGATAAAATATAAGAGAGAGAGAGAGAGAGAGAGAAAACAAAACAATAAAAAAGCGAAAGGTTCTGTCAATGAAATTAAAGCAGAACAGTATTGCTAAAACTATTGTAGAAGAAGAAGAAGAAGAAGAAGAGAAAGAGAGAGAAGAAAAAAAGAGATAAAAAAACATTTGAGGGAAGAAAAGAAAAAGAAAATTGCATTCACAAGCGAATAAACTGCAAAATCAACTCAATGTTCGTCTCCTGAGTATCAAGCCGACAGTTATCTTTCCGGCCGCGACGTCCAAACACGTCTGCTCATTCATCTCGCCAAACGGACATTTGTAGAGAGACTGGTTACGTTCGTTCAGATGGCAAATATATACATTTCAGTCAGCCTATGTCGATAATTACTAAACATACCTAGACACAATTTCTCTCAAAATTACAGACTTACATAAAAAATGTGACATACGCATGTATATATTTCTCTATATCTATGAGATGAGGTATTATGATTACTTGCATTATTTACATTATTCAGACTGTTATCCTCATCTTCATTGCCATATTCACAACATTTCGGACGTTGTACGCTCCGGCCTTTATGTCATATTTCTCTGTCTATTCCTCCGTCTATATCTCTGAGATGAGGTATTATGATTACTTGCATTATTTACATTAATCGGGCTGTTATCCTCATCTTCATTTCCATATTCACAACGTTTCGGCCGTTGTACGCTCTGGCCTTTATGTCATACTTCTCTGTCTATTCCTCTGTCTATCTCTCTGGGATGAGGTATTATGATTACTTGCATTATTTACATTATTCGGACTGTTATTCTCATCTTATTGCTATATTCACATTTCAGCCGTTGTACGCTCCGGCCTTCTTCAAGCAACTGGAATTTTGAACCCAACCCTTTATTTCATCCACTGGGGTAGAATGTTGTTCCACGTGCCATGCCTCCTCCGTATGTCTCAGTTATTTCCCTCTATCTCAACCCTCCAAGTTTTCGGCTCACCACTGCTGCGGCATGGTATTGAACTCATAACCATTTGGATCTAGTCACCGGATCCAACCAAGGTCTTTATCCACTGGGCCACAAACTGATAGGGAAATTCAAGCAAATTGACCGGACATAAAAGTGAAAAATCATGTTGAAAATACATGTCTGCTGCTTTCGTGAAGCCGTTTTAGTGAATATACGACAATGCCTTTTTAATTAGTATGCATGCAAATTAGAAAAAAAGGAATTTTAATCCAAGAGTTCCGAGGTGTAATAAATTCGTCTGAAATTCATTTGACAAGCTTTAATACTATTTTAGACCAATACCACATTAACATTTCTCTTCTTTTAGCTGTTATCAAAGCATTTAGACATATTTATGTTCCCGTAATATAATGGGACATGTTTGCTGGCGAAAATGTCATAGATGAAATATTGTCACTTATTACTCATTTTTTATAAGTATATTTCCACCTTATTTTTCTTGCTTATTTACACCCCCGAGTAATAAAATATTTACACCCCCGAGTAATAAAATATTTACACCCCCGAGTAATAAAATATTTACACCCCCGAGTAATAAAATATACTGGTCCCGTGTGTAAATTTATTACATGAAGTATTATCAATTATTCATTTTTGATTAGTATTTATTTCGTCTTATTTTGCTTGCTTTGCCAAAGTTTTAAATGAAATAGAATTAAGTTGTTCAGTATTCTGTAACGAATTAGTGTCAATTTTTATTATAATTTTCATTATTATTATTACTAACGACTGTAATTTCGACGAATAACTTGAGGTGCATATTTTGGAAAAATACCCAGAATCTACCGACCCTTAAAACGCATAAGATAGTTACGTAAGCAAACTACGAACTTCCCGAACTGAGGGAATAATCACAAGATGAGCACGAGGGAATAAACAGAATGACAGGAGAGTTCCATGGGATATATACCAAACTATTGGATTAATTCCTCTTAGTAAGTAATCAACTAACGGAAAATTCCAAGATGGCAGCTTATCAATGTGACGTGACATCAAGCCTGGATAATGGAAACCATTTTGTTTTTGGTAAAATTCAGGTAGCATCCGAGACGAAAAAATATAATCCAAATCGAAACATGTTTTTTTTGTTTGTTTGTTTGTTTTAATATGTTATTAATAATGGATACGAACTTAAGAAGCGTGTAGTAACAACGCTAAGGTTGATTTTTTGAAAATTTAAACAAAATAGTTTCCATGCCTGATGATGACCGGAGGAACCGTCGAAAGAACTTGCATATTTAAGGAAGACCTAATACAGTTCATAATTTTAAAAAACAAGGATCATAACATTCATCAAGTGATTAGTGGGTTAATTTACCTTTAGAATTTTGTTAGCGAAGGGATTTCGCCATTTCATATCATTAACTTTACTAATTTACTTTTTGCATGAATGATTCATTGTAATATAAATTTAACTGCACCACATATTTGATATATATTTATACATATATATATATATATATATATATATATAGGGGGCGCGCGCGTGCGTGCTTCTAGCTGCCTAGAGAAATTTTATTAAAGAAAATATGCACTTTCCGGCAAGATTTGAAATTACCCACTCAGCCATTTCGTAGGAGAAATCGTCGTTAGATCCGAGACTTTTTAGACCGTCCCGACCACGTTGAATATAAATTAATTGATTTAAAATATAGTTTTTCCGCTACACAGTTCAAACCATGTTTCAAAAATAGAAGCTAAAAGCCCCGAATTTAATTTTGCAATTAAATTAAAAGCATTAGTTCCATTTCATCCTCAAGCGAATTTTGGAGTAACTTTTAACAATTACTGGGTTTTAAAGACACAGCTAAAATAACGTTTCCATGGTTACAGAATATTCTACTTCAATTGGACAAGGGATGTCTAGGTTTTCCTTATGTCAGTATCATTGTATCAGTTATTAGCTACAATTTGGTAAGGGGTAGTGATGTATTTTTCAATGAAAACTGACATCCGTTCAATGCATGTCGTCTGGCTTTTAAAAAAAAAAATTATTGTTAACGGTAAAAAAATTTCTTACGGCATTTTTTTTCTATTTATAAATTTAAAAAATTTAAAAATCTTAAAATTTATAAATAGAAAAAAAATGCCGTAAGAAATGGTTAGAACTGTGTAGCGGAAAAAACCATATTTTAAATCAATTAATTTATAATATATATATATATATATATATATATATATATATATATATATATATATATATACTGTTTAAGAAGTAAACGGATCGTCTACTCAAATACGAGTATCCCTTAAAAATAACGTTTAAGTAATAAAGTCTGTCAGATTAATAAATAAAAAATCTAATACTTCTTTACAAATCATTCCAGTTTAATAGTTGAACGGCAACAGAAGAATTCTATGCTGGCTCGGCGTGAAGTCACAATAAGGTAGTCGTCGGGTTTCTCGTAGTTATTGAGAGAATCATATGCGAGCGTGGATGAACAGTGTCTGGAGTCAAACTAAATGACATTCAAAACACTAACTAAAAGGGAAACGTTAGCTTTAGAATCAATGACTCTTTTATAGTCGCCGCTGTGGCATCAGCAAGGTATCGATGAGGCGTCCCACGCAAAGGGGAAAGCAGAAAAATAAGACAAGAATATGTTATAGTTGTCGTGTCTCCACAGAAGAACCCACTGTGGCCGAATTGCTGCGCTTTTGTACCTGGGAGCCATTAGTTTCATTGCTAAATCGTTGAAGTAAAAATGAATTTGATTAATGAAAAGAAAAACTGCACAGGAAGATCTTGTGTGAAATCCATTGCAACCATTCTTTTAAAGAGGTAAGTCTTTATTCGTTGACACGAGCAACAGTTACAAAACGTATATCAACTGAAGAACGCCGGTGCGTACAACGGCCGAAACGTCGTGAATATGTTTGTAAAGATAAGGACAATAATTCTAACACTGTAAATACTGTAAATAAATACAAAGATTAAAAAAAAAAAATAAGAGGAAGTGTAAAAATAATAAAAATGTTGACGTTTGTCGAAGGTGACATTTTGTTATGAGATGAACCGAAGAAAAGGTTAAAAATAGTGGGACATTAGAAAACTACCGAGAAAAGAAAAGCATAAGATAAGCCAAACAAAACAATCTTCTGGTTATTACAAGAAAACAATGGCTTAAAATCCATGGCTACTTTATTCGCGTCCAAGTCAGGAAAATCCTGGAAGTCAGAAAATTCCCAAATCCTAAATAACTAGTCGGTCGGCCCGTGAAATACGTCAACAGCAATTAGATTTGTTCTTCACTCTACAAACAAAAACACAAGCAGACAGACACTCACGGTTGACTAAGGACAGTCGTAAGAGAAGTAAGTCCTTCCTAAGGGATTAAGGGATTTTATATTTATCTAACATTATTTCTTTAAAAGTTATTATAGTAGATGCATGTGTTTGAATAGACGGACTGATTTTTTAAGCAGTATGAACTAACTGTCTATATCTCTGAGATGAGGTATTATGATTACTTGCATTATTTACATTATTCGAACTGTTATCCTCATCTTCATTGCCATATTCACAACATTTCGGCCGTTGTACGCTCCGGCCTTTATGTCATATTTCTCTGTCTATTCCTCTGTCTATATCTCTGAGATGAGGTATTATGATTACTTGCATTATTTACATTATTCGGACTGTTATCCTCATCTTCATTGCCATATTCACAACGATTCAGCTGTTATACGCTCTGGCCTTTATGTGATATTTCTATATCTATTCCTCCGTCTATATCTCTGAGATGAGGTATTATGAATACTTACATTATTTACATTATTCGGGCTGTTACCCTCATCAGTGACTAGACCCAAATAGTTGTGAGACCAATATCAGGCCACAGCAGTGGTGAACCAAACTTGGAGAATTGAGTTAAAAGGAAATAACTGAGACACCTGAAAGAGGCATGGCACGTGGAACTAGAAAAATATACCCCGGTGGATGAAATAAAGTGTTCGTTTGGAAATTCTAATCACCTGAAGAATGTCCGAGCGTACAACGGCCGAAACGTTGTGAATATGACAATGAAGATGGGGATAACAGTTCGAATAATGTAAATAATGCAAGTAATCATAATACCTCATCTCAGAGATATAGACGGAGAAATATGGCATAAAGGCCGGAACGTACAACGGCCGAAACGTTGGGAATATGGAAATAAAGATGAGGATAACAGTCCGAATAATGTAAATGATGTAAGTAACCATAATACCTTATCTCAGATGCATAGACAGAGGTATACACAGAGAAATATGACAGAAAGGCTGGAACGTACAACGGCCGAAACGTTGTGAATATGCACAGAGGTTTTTTTTTCTCGCACTTCTTGTTTGTGGAACTCTCTTCCGGTTTCTTGCTTTCCTGTCGAGTTTGATCTTCAAAAATTTAAATGCAATGTCAGTCGTTATATTCTGTCTTTCTGATTACTTTTCTGTTGTTCTCTTTTCTCGTTCCTCAATAATGCTCCTGTTTTGTAATGCTTTCAAACACAGTAATCCTTTGTGTCTTAGTGGCTATATTGCCTCACATGGAATGAATTAGATACAAAAGAGAGAGAGAGAGAAAGAGAGAAAAAAAAAAGCATTGTATGTTGCAGTTGTAAAATTGATTCATCTGAGAAGTCGCCTTTAAGCACGGCGTGTTTTACCAATAAGCTTCGTGAAGCCATTTCAGCAAAACAAGGCTCGATTATCCTATT
Organism: Acanthosepion pharaonis; assembly: GCA_903632075.3. Classification (NCBI taxonomy): domain Eukaryota; kingdom Metazoa; phylum Mollusca; class Cephalopoda; order Sepiida; family Sepiidae; genus Acanthosepion; species Acanthosepion pharaonis. Next base: position 295,915 of record CAHIKZ030001351.1, read on the forward strand.
TACTGAATTCACATCTTCTTTTACTCAGATTAAAAAGAAAAAAACAGTTTCGATTTCCCCAGAGATGTCTATTTTTTAAAATAAGTTTTTCGACCTTGATACTATTAGTTATTAATTTCGATGTTAGAAAAGATTAAAAAAAAAAAACAGTCATGTCTATTCAAGCACTTCACTCACTATATGTAAGGTTTATAGGAATAAAAAATTGTCGGATTTAAATTCCGTTAATTGCTTTAAATTTCCTTTTCTTATGTTTCAGGTACAAAAATAAAGTACGTCCTGGGTATGACGATAAACTATATCCGGCAGCAATGCCTATGATCTTGAGGTTTTGAGGAGCGTGGAACCACTTCTTAATTGCAGGTGTTCTTAGGTCCAACATGACTGGAGGTGAGTGCACCTGTTAGGGTCCCTTCTATGGGAAAATAGTGAATCCCCAAACAAAACTAAAACATTATGAAAGTATAGAAATACATATTTATATAAAAAAATAATTTAGTCAATTTTCAACATCATTTACGTAACCTGTCTCTTCGGGACAATTGTGATAATGGCTCTCTGCGACGTCTTTTTTTTTCTAATTCTAAGAAATACTTAACTCTCCGCTCGGCTATCCATTCACATTGACTTATTAGATAAATTGCTCACTTTCCCCTTGTTCTACCCTTCCATCAATACGTACTGTGAGTGTTAAATTTTATAACCCTCCGTCCTCATAATGTGTCCCATAAATATCAAATATCGCTTTCTGATTTTAAGTTGGACTGTCTTATTAATCCCTGTTATCTTAGACTTCTCTTGTAGTCCTGACAATGATATTATCAGCGTCCATTTCTCTTTGCATCACAACTGTGGCCAAATAGTTACCCACCTCCCAAACTATGGTCAAAACCCTATGAAACTACAAAAATACATTTTTATATTAAAAATACCACCCACATATTTTCATAGGAAAAACATTACCAGCAATACATTTTGTGTAAAAGAATTTACTAATGATGTCAAGAAAATTAAATTTTGGCATTAAATGACCCATAAGATGTTGATATGCCAGCTAAACAAAGAAACAAAAATAAAGGTAGCAGATACAGATTTTGAAATGTCCCAACGAGAGTTGTACAATTCTTAAATAAAGTAATAAAGATGTAACAAGTCGTCAAAAGAATGTCGGATATCTAAACAAAAAAGAATTTCTTTCTCAAACAATATTGACCTACCAATCCGCCTTTTAAAAATAAAAAAAAATCAAGCTTAGATGTATGCAATTTAACTATTTGTGAAACCACTTGTAACCACAAATAAGACCGTGTAACCGCAGACTCAAGTAATTGAGTTTTCCTTACACGATGAGTCCGAGTAGTTGTAGTGGCGCCATCTCTCGCACAACGCTTGTACTTCCTGAATCGTGGTATTCAGAATTAAGATTTACTGACAAGTTTCTTTAAAAGGGTGTGGGTGGATCACTGGCGGCGAAATAAAGATGCTGGATGCAGATACATCTCAGACGTGTGGTCAGGAAAAAGCAACAGTCTGGAGCGACAAGGTACGACATTTGCTGTCGACTTTCATATTCAGTGTATTATTCTCTCTCTCTCTCTCTCTCTCTCTCTCTCTCTCTCTCTCTCACTCTCCTGCTATTCTTTCTCGGATCGCCAGGAGCATTTGTGCCATTGGCACACATTGACATATTTGTTTTCTTTAATAGACATTGCCTCCGCTCACGAGTTCCCTTTACTGGGAGATTGGCTTTTGTTTAAGAAGATAATATTAAAGAAACGCATGACAATTGATTTTATTATAGAGTTTACATGCACTGAACATCAAGTGAAAATGGATTATCAGTGATCGGGAAAAAAAGCTTCAAAATTCATCTCAAACAATTTTTACTTTAAAACTAATGCTATATGATTTAAGTATTTAAACATATTTGTTGCGATAAAAAAAAACAACTCATTATTGCATTAAATAACAGACATCGAATGATATTTTTAACGGTATATGAACTCCTTATGGGTCATTCATTGCCGAAATTTAATTTTCTTGAGAGCTTTGAAGTACATTATTTATATTATTCGGACTATTGTCCTCATCTTTGTCGCCATATTTATTACAACGTTTCGGCCTTTTAGTATCTGTCTATATTTCTGAGATGAGGTATTATGTAAACTATTTACATTATTCGGACTAATATCCTCATCTTTGTCGCCATATTTATTACAACGTTTCGGCCTTTCAGTATCTGTCTATATTTCTGAGATGAGGTATTATGTACACTATTTACATTATTCGGACTATTGTCCTCATTTTTGTCGCCATATTTATTACAACGTTTCGGCTTTTCAGTATCTGTCTATATTTCTGAGATGAGGTATTATGTACACTATTTACATTATTCGGACTATTGTCCTCATTTTTGTCGCCATATTTATTAAAACGTTTCGACCGTTGTAAGCTCCGGCCTTCTTGTAATAAATATGGCGACAAAGATGAGGACAATAGCCCGAATAAGGTAAATAGTGTACATAATACCTTACCTCAGAAATATAGGCAGATACTAGCTTTGAAGTAATTTGATAATACTATAAATGTGTATTTCCGGTGTTTTTAATTTTAAAAATGTTTTCTTATACTTTCACATGCTTTGTCTTTGTTTTGGGGTGCCCAATTTTCCGATATCTGGAACACTAATAAGTGTTACCACCCCTTTTGTTTGGGGGTTCTGTATTTGCCCATAGATGGGACACTAACAGGTGCTATCACCTCCAGTCATGGTAGACCTAGGAACAACAGCAATTAAGAGGTGGTTCCACGTTCCTCAAAATCTCCAATCTCCCGATCAGAGGTCTTACTGCCGGATGTAGTTTATCGTCATACACAGGGCTTTAGATATATGAAAAGCGTAACAGGAAAACGAAGAGCAAAGACAAAAGAAGGATATATTAACCTTTAACAGGAAATTAAAAAGAATAAAAGAAAAAAATCCTGGTTATCGTTCCTCTCTCGAAAGTGTACACAAAAAAAAAAAACATGTAAAACCGCAAATCTTGTTGTCACTAATCAAAATACCCTCATCAAATTTAAGCTAGCGATCACCACAATAATGTCTAAACTTTACTGCTCTTTCTTGTCATAAATCAATTAACTATATTGGACATACAGACACGTCATTGAATACACGCCTCACATGTCACTTATCAGATCAAAACGTCATAAAACTGGTTTACAAGATCTCTTAAGAAACATTCTGCTCAAAAACACAAAACGACTGTGATGAGAGAGGCACTGTATATAAAACATATCGATCCTACTATCAACTCCACATTATTCAAGAGTGGCAATGGCGGTGACGATTTTTTTTTTTTAATAGTAAAAATACTCTCACTTGAATTCCAGTCACGCTCAACATGCGATACTCGGAATAAACGCTCGTATTAGTATTCAAAATAATACAAAAGCACATATTATACAGTCAGACATAAAGAGACATTAACAACACCCAAAAACAAACATCCTTGTAAGTGAAAATGGCTAAAGAAGTGGTCAAAAGCGATTGGGACAATGGACAATACGAACAGTTTTTGCACTCTCCTACTCCCACCAAACAGAAAAACGTAAGAATGCTGGAAAAACTAAATAAAAAAATTAAATAAATTTTCTTTGTTAACGAAACATGTTTAATATATATATTCTACTTAAAACAGAAAACATGTCACTCAATAAATGTTCAGCTATCACCGACCCAGTTGTATTGATGTTCATATTCAAATTATCAAATGAAACATTTTTAAAAATATCGTAATCGATTTTGTGTATGGAAGAAAATGATTGTCAATTGTCAATAATTACTGTTAGAGTAACTGACAGAAAGAATACATCTATTGAACATGTATAAGCGCGTCGTGATATTTTAACAAGTGCTGTTCCTTTACGTAATGATTTCGATTGCTTTATTTCTAAAAAAGGTCAACATTTTATCTTGCGTTATTCAACATCTCATTGAATATTTAAGAGAAGACGACCCAAGAGAAGAAATTTATCTTAGACGACTAACAAATTAAAGAATTTCAACCAAAACAAGCACTAACGAATCAAAAGGCAGATTAAACCAAATCTGAGATGGGGAGGAAATGAAGATAATTGTTCAATATAGACAAACTGAATAAAAGACAGACTTCAAAACACCTTCAATTCCTCCAAAGTTCTTCGAAAATTGGAAAAAAATTACGAGCTGGGTAAGGCTGGATAGACAGAATTTTATGAATATAGAGAGTGTACGGAAAGGGAGAAGGACGAACAAGGGAGTCAATAAAATGAAAATAGAAGAATGAAAGAAAGAAAAGAGGAATGAAAGACAAATAGAAAAATGAAAGAAAGAAAAGAGGAAATAGAAAAAAAAAAAGGAAAAAGAAAGAAAAACAAATAGAAAAATGAAAGAAAAGAAAAGAGGAAAAGAAAAAAAAAAAAGAAAAGGAAATAGAAGAATGAAAGAAAGAAAAAGGAAATAGAAGAATGAAAGAAAGAAAAGAGGAAAGAGAAATAAAAGAATGAACGAAAGAGAAAAGAGGAAATAGAAGAATGAAAGAAAGAAAAGAGGAATGAAAGAGAAATCGAAGAATGAAAGAGAGAAAAGAGGAAAGAGAAATAAAAGAATGAACGAAAGAGAAATAGAAGAATGAAAGAAAGAGAAAAGAGGAAATAGAAGAATGAAAGAAAGAAAAGAGGAAAGAGAAAAAATATAAAGTGAAAGAAAGAGAAAAGAGAAAATAGAAAAGTGAAAGAAAGAAAAAGGAAATAGAAGAATGAAAGAAAGAAAAGAGAAAACAGAAATGAGAGAAAGAAAAATCGAAAGAAAAAGAAAAAAGAAAGAAAAGAGGAAAGAAGAATGAAAGAAATAAAGAAAAGAGAAAGAAGGAAAAGAAACGAAAAAGAAAGAAAAGAAGAGGAAAGAGAAATAAAAGAATGAACGAAAGAGAAAAGAGAAATAGAAAGGAAAAAAGAAAAGAATGAAGAAAAAAGAGAAAAGAGGAAAGAGAAAAAAAGAATGAATAAAAGAAAAGAAGAAAAAGAAAAGAAAAGAAAATAGAAGAAGAAAAGAGAAAAGAAAATGAAAGAAAAGAAAAAGGAAATAGAAGAAGGAAAGAAAGAAAAGAAGAAATAGAAGAATGAAAAGAAATAAAAGAAAAAGAAAAGGAAATGAAAGAAAGAAAAGAAAAAAGGAAATAGAAATGAAAGAAAGAAAAAGAAAAAAAAGAAAAGAAAGGAGAATGAAAGAAAAAGAAAAGAAGGAAGGAAAAGAAAAGAAGGATGAACGAAAGAAAAAGAAAAATGGATGAAAGAAAAGAGAAAAGAGAAACAGAAAGAGAAAGAAATAGGAGAATGAAAGAAAGAAAAGAGGAAGGAGAAGAATGAAGGAGAAATAAATGGATGAAAGAGAGAAAAGAGGAAAGAGAAATAGAAAAATGAAAGAGAGAGAAATAGAAGAATGAAAGAAAGAGAAAAGAGGAAATAGAAGAATGAAAGAAAGAAAAAAAGGAAAGAGAAAAATAGAAGCACTAAAGAAATATATTTAACTTCAAACAGAATTTTTTTAACGAGAGAATTTCGTGAAAAATAAAGTGAAACAAATCAAAATTAAAATATCAAAAATAAAATATACACGTTAAACAAAAAGAAAACGAACCCTTAAACAATCTAAAAGTGTAAAACGTACAGAAATGTATTTTTTTATCATAATTATAACAACTGCTTATTTATATGGGTGTGTGTGACCGAGTGGTTAGATTGTTTGCTTTCTAACCATAATATTCTGGTTCGAATCTCCCTGTGGCCGATTTGTTAGGAATATGACTTAATAATATCAGTTGATCTCAGCGTGCGACGACTTTGAAAGTTCTGTCGGTGAGTGTTCTAGTGCGAAGTCAAACGTCATCGAGGGTTTGCGCGTGCTGGCCTTATCCAAACAGGCGACTACAGTAAATGTGCCAGAACAGGTGTCTGCAACGAGGATTCGCTAGCCGCCTGTTCGGACAGACATACTCGGATACGATATTATAATAATTTTATTTACTTTTATTATTATTGTTTTAATCCCAATACAAATAAATCGATTTTCTATCGTTATTAATTAATGGGCCAGTTTTTTTATTTGATGTTGAGTAGCTGAACACCTCCACAAGATGGACTGGCCTAAGACTATTTAAACAGCACTCTCTCCTACTGATGAAAAGGAGTTAACGATTACAGTTAACTCTGCTTGTCGACCTCTCTGCCTGAAAGCAGAGAGGAACCCAGACGAGGCTATGTCGAAGAGCAGAGTCTCGTCTGTGGAGGTTGACAACAACCGGAAAACGTGTATACAGGATCTATATTGAATTTTTGCACGACCCTACGGACTCTGAACGCCTCATGAAAAAAAAAACGGCCTTGTACCACATCCTACCTTGTGTGTGGTTCTCGGGTAAATACTCAGGAGTTCACGATTAATTGTTACTCTCCTTGTCGACTCTTTTCCTTCGGACGGAGGGGAACTCAGATGGGGCTATGCCTACTGGTCTCGTCTGGGGAGCTAGACAGCCACCCGACCACGTGTATGCGGGGTCTATGGGGAAAATTTGCGCGAGCGTACGCGCATGGATAGCCCCACGTTAAAAACCGGCTTCGAGCCACATCCCACCTTGTGGGCAGGTCTCAGATAAATACCGAGGAGTTAACGATTAACTGTTTATTACTTTAGTCTGTGTTCACAACTGTGTACCATATTGTTCTCCGGAATGAACTTTCTTACTTTCTATATGTGTGTCAACATTTCCTATTTATGAAACAACACTATTGTTATTATTTAACATCAAAACTGACTCGTAAGTAAGAAGCTGTAAGAAAGTTCCACAAGCGAGAAGTGCGATAGAAGAAACTGCTAGCATAGAACTTACGGTTTACATCTCACCATTTCAATTGTAAAAAGATGAGACCTAGAAGTGCGCTTAAATTCATAAAGTCTAGGTACCGCAGCGGAAAGTTCATCAGAACAATTAACATGAAAGTATTGATAGAAAATGCACAGGGAAGTTACGTTAGGGTGACGGGAAAGTCACTGAAGACGAGATGCCGGATCAGGACTAATAAAATTGCAGATTCTTCTTTGGATTTTATCAAGAATCCCTCAATATATAGCAAGAAGACCAGATGTAGCAGAAATATTCAAAGCAAGGACGAAGGGGAGACTTATAAATATGTAAGATAGATTCCAGCGAGAAAAGGTTTCTAGTACAGTATAGAAAGCCAACATTTTTAGCTGGAAATTTAGGAATTGATACAATATCGTGTTTTCACTTCAAATTAGTCCGAGAAGGTGCAATTAGTCACTCACCTGGAGGTTAGCATCAGGATGGAAGCAAAAAGCGTTCTTTCAGATGATTAATTGCGAGCTGTTTCATTTTTGAGGCATTAGAATTGACAAGTCACTCCTTGTCCCATTAAACAACCGATTATAGTTCATTTTTTGACATCAACCTGACATGACTGGCGAGGAGTTCCAGGATAAAATGGAGGAGATATATTGTAGACGTGCATGTAAATTTCAATTCTGGTACTCAAGTTTTGGGGCAATTCATCAGTAGACATCAGGAAATGTGTATGGAAGTGGAACAGAAAGTTTGGTTCCATTATTTTGTTTTACGGCATATCAACCTCAATGGGTTATTTAATGCCGACAAGAATTTTTATGATAGATTCGTATGAATAGAATATGTATTCTTTGGTTTAGATTGGTTTGGTTTATTTTGTTTTACGGCATATCAATCTCAATGGGGTATTAAATGCTGACAAAATTTTTATTGCTTGTAATATTTTATTTTATCAAAAATCTGTTTCTGATTATATATAAAATTGTACTGCTGGTAATAACTTTTTTCAAAAATGTGTTGCTGGTAACTATTTGCCCATAGCTTGGAAAATAACTGGTGTTACCACCCCGGGTGAGGGTGGACCTGGGAACACCAGCAATTAAGAGGCGGTTCCACGCTCCTCAAAACCTCCTGATCAGAGGCCTTGCTGCTGGAGTTAGTTTATCGTCTTACCCAGGACGCGGATGTAGTTTAACGTCTTACCCAGGACGCAGGAACAGAAAGGAGAAATGGCGAGGAAAATAAAAAAAAGGAAAGGAAATGTGCGGTGTGGTATTCTTTTGTGGTTTCTTACTGAATGAGGTGATAGATTGAAACACTTCAACATCAGAAATCATTGTGGATGGTGTTATATTTATATATATATATATATATATATATATATATATATATATATAGAGAGAGAGAGAGAGAGAGAGAGACAGACAGACAGACAGATAGACAGACAGACAGATAGACAGACAGAGACAGATAGAGAGAGATAGATATGAACAAATTTTCAGTTAACCTGCAGAAAAAGACAATATTTATAAATGTAATAGCCGGCTCGTTTCGTCCAATGTGGACTTTTTATGGCAAAGACGAAATGAATTTATTAAAACAAAGTAACTAATAATAACAAAACAAAATGACCTTAGCAACTGTAAGAATTTAGAAAACGCTATTATATTCATATTGTCAACTGAAAATTACATTCACACGAGACAGTACTTAACGTAATAAAACGTTCCTATTTAAAACAACAGAAAAATAAAATTCAACTTAAACAGTCAAAACATGAGAAAAAACTAACAACGCCAAAAACAAAACCCCTTGAAAATGGCTAAAGTGGCGTCCGAAATCACTTGCAACAATGAAAATTATTGAAAATTTCTGTACTTCCTTAATCCTACGAAACGGAAGCATACTGGAAAAACAATATAAAAAATTAAATCGACCTTGTCCGCCATATTTAACAAAAAATGTTTAAAACACAGGTTTCTGACCATATATATATATATATATATATATATATATATATATATATATATGAAAACTGGAAATAAGTTGGAAGATTATAGATTCCGGACATACATATAATAAGGAAGAGTTGTGACTTATGTTTAGATAAAAAAAAAAACAGAATAATGAAATACAATAATCAAAGACAGTTATTAAATAAGAGGAATGAATTAGTTGTAAAATGTTGACATAAAAATAAATTCAAATTCCATAATATAGGTTTAACTTAATTAGTTGATATATTTCCATAATATTCACTCTCCTCTTACTCTTCAAATATTGAATGTATAACTAATTCTAATTTCTATATTCTCCCTCCAGTACCCGTTCACCTATATTTATTGTAACTTTCCCCTACTCTTTTTCCCATTAATCATTTAAATCCTTTTATCTATATATTTTAAAGTTATTTTTAACCCCTTTTTATTCCTCCTTTAATTTTGGATTAATATTTCATTCTTCATATAAACCCAAATTAATAAACGCTAAAGTTAATATTTTGGTTTAATTTTATAAAACTTCTTCCCTTTAAGACAAATATCTTCCACTCTCCCTTGTCTCGTGCCTTTCGCCTGACTGAAACACTGAAATGGATAAATTATGTATTAGTCTTTCGACTGTTTTTGTTTTAGGTTTCACAGTTAAATTTCTATTTCGGACACGAACTCTGTCCACACTGTGGCTGATAAGACAGACGACCGGTATCTTCGTCTGTCATAATAGGCTATTCCCCATGCGAGGTGATTTGGTATATTATATTTTATTATATATATATATATATATATATATATATATATATGTATATGTGTGTGTGTGTGTGTGTGTGTGTCATTCGCAGACAGTACTGTTTCGCTGTATCAGACTAGACAAACGAATGCCTCAAGCCTGGATCGAAACCCAACCGATTTGGTGTCAGTCATAGCTTCTACCACTGAGCCATCGACAGAACGAATCAGCCAAATCTAGTGTATTGTTTTTACAAACGTAAACAAAAGTCAAGCAGCCAAAGTGCTCCATTCATTTCACTGAAGAGCTTCGCATTTATGCAGGTGACAGTTGGTTTGAGAATTAGCTTGTCATTCAACAGTGCTCACACAGCTAAATTATGCCATTTGCAGACAGTACTGATTCGCTATATAATAGCTCCTCAATTCATCCTCAGTGGAAATAGACAACCGAATGCCTCAAGCCCAGGTCAAAACCTAACCGATTTGGTGTCAGTCAGAGCTTCTACTACTGAGACATCTTCCTTCGACAGAATAGACAAAAGAATCGTTATATAGACAAAACTCTAATTGTCCCCGACTGCGCAATTTCGTGGGACTGTGTCCACTTTTCAAGGAGTTAATGCCTGTATTACATATTTCCAATTTTAATGAATATCCGCTTTTTTTATATTCATATTTGTGTACAGAAAGTCAGCCTCTCCATCATCTTATCTGTTGGTACTGGTCTGTTCTCTTAGGGATGAGTGCGAGGCCAGTCTGTCCCTGGATACCGATAGTGCCCCCAAAAACTATTAATTAAGACATACACACAAGTATGATATTTTTAATTTTGAAATTAGGTTTACCTCACTCCTTTTTAACTTTCAAATCAGGTAATGACTTCTTTTCTAGTTTCCCCAAATAATTCATGTTCATCCTGTTATGTACCATCGGCCAATGAGAGAAAATTTAAAGTTTCGAAACATGAAAGTTTTTGTGTAGCGATGAAAAATATTATAATAAAAATATCATAATGATATTTTGCTCAACGCTGTATTGAGCACTTTTAAAAAAAATGCTTATAACTGTGGATTCTTAATCTGTCTGTTCTTTCTCTTTATATATATATATATATATATATATATATATATATAATTTCCTTACCCCTTACTTTTCCCGTCTATTTTATATTTTAACTTGCCCTACGTTTTCTTTTTATTTGAATTGTATTGAGCTCTCCTTATTTAGTTGTTCTTTTGATGAATATCATTTTTTTGCCAAAGATTGAATCCATGCTTAATATATCCTTTACTTTTCGCTCCATTCCTTTTCTTTGTTTTATACTTTTTGCTTATTTTAAAAGACTGATTAACTGATAAATTCACAGCACAGGTGAGTGTTGACATTTTCGTATTCTACGTTTTCTTTCGAATAAAAACATCGAATTCAATGCTGAGATTTTCAAACAGCTGCAGAGAAACTAGTCATAATGCATGATTTGAAATTGTTTTGATGGATTGCTCTGCAGTTTTGTTAGCCTCTCTCTCTCTCTCTCTCTCTCTCTCTCTCTCTCTTTCTCTCTCATTTAGTAAAAAGAATAATCGTTGATTTTCGTTGCTATATTAGCAGTCCGTCACCTGAATGTGTCGCGAGAATTAACGATAACTTAACTGCAAGATTTTCCAGTAGAGACCATGACATTTAGTAGTTAATAAAGAGTGCATACTGCTTTATCATGGAAACTTCCAGTTTGCAATTCGCGTCTTGGCACCCACACGGAGACAATTAAACTTAAGCGGAGTCTTATCTTTACAAACCCAAATTAATAAGGGCCCACATGAAGTAATTAAGCATTTTCTTAAACCTAAGCCAAAACATTCAGTCCTCCGTATAACCGAGATAGAAACAAAAGGAAGCTTATGCGTAACATCAGGGAGAGACATTTAACATTTCTTAGGCATATAATGAAGAAAGAAGGCTTGAAAAATCTGATACTTCCAGGGCAGATTAAGGGTAAGAAGGACAGGGGAAAACAGTGCAAAAAAACAAGGGATAGGAAATTGTGGAGAGCTATGATCGCTGACGTCCTGAGCGGCTATGGCACATAAATAAGAACTCAGTAGATTACTGCTAATGTGTAGCGAGTTCAATTCTCACTGAGTGTCCCATACAAAATTCGGCATTAAATAACTCAATAAAGGTTGATGGGTCACAAAATCACCCTGCCTGATCTTATCGGCATCGCGGGGCAGCAAATAAGTCTCTTTTTGTTAACCATGACTAACGAGAAATGGGATTGATCTTGACTGGGTGTCCCATACAAAATTCAGCAGTAAATACTCCAATAAAGGTTGATTGGTCATAAAATCACCCTGCCTGATCTTATCGTCCTTTCGGGGCAGAAATTATGTCTCTTTTTGTTAACCATTACTAACGAGTAGTGGGATAGAACTTGACTGGGTGTCCCGTACAAAATTCGGCAGTAAATACTCCAATAAAGATTGATTGGTCATAAAAATCATCGTACTTCGGGGCAGAAATTATGATCTTTTGTTAACCATTACTAACGAGTTGGATAGAACTTGACTGGGTGTGGTACAAAATATTAAGTAAATACTCCAATAAAGATTTTGTTAACCATTTGCGTGGCGGTAAGTAAATCCCTTTTTGTTAACCATTACTAACGAGCAATGGGATCGATTTTGACTGGGTGTCCCATACAAAATTCAGCAGTAAATACTCCAATAAAGATTGACATGTAAAATCAACCAAGCAATCAACAGAATAGTTAGGAGAAAAACATAGCTTAAAGCTTCGAAGGGGAGTGAGGCCCAAACACAGCACAAGAAGAGGTATGGATGGTTCATTAATTTTATTTTATTCTAAGTTTAATTATTAACATTTTGATTGACATGTTGTGTCGTTAGCAAACAAGTCTAACGGGTCATTGTTTCGTTAGTTCGAGCCTTACCGGATTTCACACATTTACAGCCTTGTGAAAAGCCAGCGGCTCTATTCTGATCACCTTTAGTAAGTGACTAGTATGAAGCTATGTAAACCAAAAGAATTATTTTCACGAGTCCAACTCTTTCCAGATTGGTGTGAATTGTTATTCTCCTAGATTAGTCGCCAGCTATCCCTGTCTGTCTTGCTATCTTCTCATAGCTGGATTCATATCTTTCCCAATATTATAACCACGTAAGTGAATCTAATAAACTCGACTGGAATTCGAACTCGTCTCTACAATTCCTCAGTCCCGAATCTAACCGTTATTCTGCCGAGCCTCTAGAGAAATAAAGATTTGAAACTTCATGATTATAAAGACGACATTTCCATCACAAGCAAGGTGGCTGTAGCAGTAGTAAAAGCAACACAGACGTATCTTGTTCACTCCGTAAAAATCCAGAGTTGATGGTTTCAAAAGTTTCCATTAACCATAAAATTCTCGGAACAGTTATAAACAAGTCCAAACTTTTAAAGAAACAAAAGAGACAAATATCCATGAGGACATTTAAAACACACAAAACCAATATTGTAAATAACATAACGAAAATAAAAATACACATTATTGTTATTAATTTTAACATGTGTCTCAAAGTTTTATTCTTTATGTTATTGTTCTATGTTTCTGGAGGGGGTGGGGATTTAATTAGACTTAAAATTTAGAAAATGAAAACCATGAACTTAAACAAAAATATTACGATATAATATGTCAAATGCTTTAAAACAGCATCTTTTAGATGAGGGTTATCTCCCCCTGTTCTGTCGGCTTATTTAAATATTCATATGTTTAAAGAGATAGATGTACAAATCTAGCAATAGTCTTCGGTTACCAAATAAATATGTACGACTATGAGTAGTACCTGCCGTCGATACATATGAAGTGCTGTTCGATAAAAGTGACTCACCTGATTTTTTTTTTACTAAATGTTCTCTTCTCCGATGAAACAAAATTTGAGCTAAATTCAAAGGATAAGCGATCTAAAATCCGAAGAAGCAGTTTTGAAAGCTCTTTGAATTTAGCAGTAATTACTGTCAAGCCTCCGTTCAGTATAATGTTCTGGGGATGCTTTTCTTTTCATGGAACTGGTTTCTTAAAACCTATTGAAAAGACCCTCAGGAGCGAGCGGTACAAGAGAATTTTAGAGTCTTGTTTGTTCCCTTCTGCTGAAAGGGTGCAAATCGACCCCACCAAGCTCATTTTTATGCAGAATAATGTTCCCTGTCACAAATCAAAACTGATGAAAGAATACTTTGATGAGAAGCAGGTGAGTGTTATGACATGGGCGCCCCAATCTCCTGACCTCAACCCCATAGAAAACTTATCGAGCATTATAAAGTACAGACTCTCGAGAAAGCAGTTGAGCAACATGCTCCATAAATTTTCTATGGGGTTGAGATCAGGAGAAGAACGTAAATGATTTATTTTTATTTTCTAGAAAGAGATCATACTAACAAAATATATAACAGTATTACATTCCTTCTCTCCGACTATGAAAAGTAAAACAGATGTTAAAAATCATGCTGCAAGAGGCTGTGTTTACCGACGCGTCAGGAAAGAATCTTTTCGTGACGGTGTCTACTCGCAAACTATTCTCTGTACATACGTACTGGCTGTCCGTCAAAGGATATGTGGGTAAGCGCAGTGTATACAAATTGGGAAAAGGAAATAGCTCACCCAACAATAGTAAGGCTATTGTCATTTTTGACAGCATAGGTAAACTTTTAATTCAAATAAAATTCTACGAGACAAAATGTAGGATTTAGTATTCTGTTATTAAGTCTCAAGAAGTAACACGTTGAAACAGCAGTTCTCGTATGATCACTGAAGTTAAGCAACGTCGAATCTGGTCAGTACCTATATGGGTAACTGCTTAGGAATACCAGGTGATTGAAGCTAGGGTGTACGGATGGTGCAATGGATAACGGTTCGGAATTGGAAATCGGAGAGCAGAGTTCTAACTTCAGTCATGTTCGTTATATTTACCTATGCATATATTCTTGGGAAAGGCATGAATCCACCTCTCCCCCAGCTACATGCTATATATCAATAAACCATTATTATTACACCTCACAAAAAAAAAAAAAATACAACCTACAAATGTTGTCTGCTTTTAAATAATTTGCAAAAGGTAGATAAACCGGAAAAAATATATCAGTCAATCAAGAATTAATACAGGGTGCCCAGTAAACAAATTTATTATAACTGTTTTATCTTTCAGGAATAATTGACCTTGAATAACCTTGAATAAATTTCATGAATATTGCTGACCTTGCAAAATTATTTGACTCTCGGGTCATTACTTAACTCTGATTGGTTATTTTATGATTGATTTAACTGCTGATCTTGTGATGTGTTTAAAAGTTATTTCAGACAACTTTCGTCTTTCGTTCTGCCATTTTCGTATCGTTAAACAACTCACTAATTTTGAGCGCCATTTTATCGGACTTTTCAAAGAACATTCGACGTGTGCTTCTCTTGTTTGCTCTTCACTTATTGTCCATAAAATATAATTTATATCCAACAGCTTCATGAGTGGAAAAATAAAATAATAAGTACAGGGTGACCGTTGTATTTTTCAGGAATAATTGATCTGGAATAAATTCCTTTAATAAGCATTCGACTCACACGTAATTACATAACTCTGATTGATCTTTTATGATTGATTAATTAATTGCTGCTCGCTCTTGTGACTCGTCATTTAAAGGTTATTTCAAGACAACGTTTGTCTTTCGTTCGGCTCTTCTCGTATAGCTAAACAACACATTGATTTTTGCGCGCCAAGTTATCGTACTTTTCAAAGAACATCCGACATTGGGATTGATGAAATGTGTAGAAAATTCTTCCTGAATTTTTCACTCACATCAGTCGTCACCAGTTTTCAACACTTGTCTCACGTCTTTCTGAATTTACCGCTTTCTTCACTGGGCCGAAAGAAACGTCAGAACTGACCATGCTCGACGTTGCTTAACTTCGGTTAAGCAACATCGAGATTGGTCAATGGCTTAATAGGTGACCGCTTGGGAATACCAGATGCTGTAAGCTTGGATGTGCAGCTGTTGCGATGGATAAGGTCTTGGAATGAGAAATCAGAAAACCAGAGTTCGAATTCCAGTCGAGTTCGTTACATTCCATTAAGCAAATTTCTAGATTAATATTCTTCCGGTTTCTTGATAGGCTGCCACCTATTTTCTTCAAAATGTTAAATGTGTTATGATTCATGATGATAATGACATTTCACCATTCTAGAAATAAAGATTTGAAACTTCCTGATAATAAAAACGACATTTCCACCACAAGCAAGGTGGCTGTAGCAGTAGTAAAAAAACAAGCAACACAGACGTATCTTGTTCACTCCGTGAAAATCCAGAGTTGACGGTTTCAAACGCTTTCCTTAACCATGAAATTTTTGGAACAGTTATAAACAAGTCCAATCTTTTAAATAAACAAAAAGAGATAACTATTCCTTAGTACATTTAACACACACAAAATCAATATTGTAAATAGCAGAACGAAAATAAAAATACACATTATTGTTATTAATTTTAAAATGTGTCTAAAAGTTTTATTCTTTATGTTACTGTTGTACGTTTTATTCATTTTCAGAATGAAAAAGAGAAAAGGAATCCGCTATCAATTTCTAATACATATAAAACGCGGTAACTGGCACTAACTACACTCAACATAATCTCCATTACAAATGCAATGTAAATCGCCATTTTCTGTATCCCTGAAAGCTGTTCTATTATTGTCCTTTCTCCTCACTAATGTCTTCTCATTCTCTTTTACTTCCAGAAAACCTTGCATTTTAAGGCAATTAGTATATTGCTTGGGCGAAATTATGAAAAAAATAAGAACAAAACTTCGTCTGTCTCAAGTGTTGAGATTGCCAGCTTGTTAATGACGATATTCATTATATTCAATCCCCCCCACTAGTGCGTCATGTGGCACAAGGCCGTTTTTAACGTGGGATCTCCGAGCCCGTGGGCTCGGCCCCAAAATATGCCCATTGAACCCGTATAAACGGGTTCAGGGTTGGTTTACCTCCCCGAAAGAGAATCGGCCCTTCGGCGTAGCCTCGTTCGGGTTCCTCCCCGCCCGAAGGCAGAGAGTTCAACCACTCAGCCGGTCAAGACTTGTTAATGACAACTTAAAAAAAAAATTGTTAGCCAATCATATATTGCGACGGCTGTATTACCAAAGATATTTTTCAGCCTCCTTGTCGAATGAAAAGAAAATGTTTTCCTAGAATAAAATGTAACCTGTTCTTTTAGTGCTTCTAACTAAAGTCTTCACATTGTCTTTCATACCCAGTAATCTCTTACGTCTTAGAGGCATTATCGCCTTCCTTTTGGTGGAATGATAAAACAAGCTCGTACGACGTCTAATATACTTCTCACGTAAAGCATAGCTAAAGATTGCACCAGTGGTTATTCCATGGCTAACCATGTTTGTACGCGACGTTGTCCAAATTGTTTATCAGTCCGTTATAATACATAATGTGTAATCTTATCTCTTAAGCTGTTAATAGTGTATTTAATTGCTAACGGACTTACAATGACGATTGTTATCTTTCTAAGTTTAGTAAATTACTTTAAAATAATCTTTTTATTTTCTGTCATTCACTTTTAGGAGATTATTTTTTCCTTTGCCTTCAAACGTCAGAACAGTCTTTTATAAAGCTTTAGTCGATTCTTTTCGAAGAAGGATAGTGCTTTTTATTCATCGATGTACTCTATCTTTCACCGTCTTCACAAGAGAAAACATTTTAGGGAAACGATAAAACCTAAGAAAATACTATCCATCAGGTTTTGTGTTCTTTTTTTTTTTTTTTCATTTGAACAAAAATATTCTCTCTTGATTTATTCATCGTTTACATTTGCGCGGGAAAGTAGCCCTCAGCTTTCAAATACTACCGGGGCAGAAGCGTCTATCAATCTTTATAATTTTTATTCCTTTCCCCCGCTTTTTGTACTGTGTATTCTCTTTTTACTCCCTTATATCTTCAATTGAGTTCTTTTAGTCTTTGTTAGAAGGGCCTTTTTTTAATTTCTTCTGCCTTTCCAAATCTCTCTCTACTTATTTGAATCTATCTCGAGTTTTTCTATTTCTTTCTTTCTTTCTTCTCTTCCCCCAAGGTGCCCGTGCCAATTTCAACGACTTTAATAAAAATCGCAGTATTTCTTTTATCTATTACATTCAGTCGAATTCCGACCCTTGTGGAACCAGACAGCTTGTCACATAGTGATCATGCCCGAGGTGCGCAAACGTAATTCCAATAGTTGAAGAGTCGATTTTGCCATTTTAAAGAAATTCTTTATTTACATTTTTTTCATAACTGCCATTCTTCTCTTAATTCTCTCAAGGATTTTCCCCTCCTTTCCCATTCGACATATTTCTTTCTTTTATTCTTTCATTCTTCTATTTCTCTTACCTCTGCTTTTATTTTATTTCTTTTTCTTTTTCCTTTTTCTTTTCTTTCATTCTTCTAGTCGTATTTTCTTTCTTTCATTCGTCTATTTCTCTTTCCTCTTTTCTCTCTTTCATCCTTCTTTTTCCACTTTTCTTTCTTTCACTTTTTTCTATTTTTCTCTTTTCTTTCTTTCATTTTTCTGTTTTTGTCTTTCCTCTTTTCTCTTTCTTTCATTCCTCTATTTCTTTTTCCTTTCCTTTTTCTTTCATTCTTTTATTCTCTTTCTCCGTCATCGTCTTCTATTCCTTCTTATATTTTTTCCTCTTCTTATGAATCTTGTTCTTCTCTATCATCCCATCCCGGCCCATTACCCCACAACTTGGATAATTTAAGGTAGCAAAATATGTACATTCTTATGTTAAGGCTTACAAAACATATACAAAGTTTACATTCTTTTTACATTGATAATACTCTACAGAGTGGATGAGCAGTTCAACACAGTGTAATATTTTGAATCATCTGTAAACAGGGGCCGACCAGGAATTTTCTTATGGTACTTCACTGGGCGTTTTGCTTGCACACAGGACTCCAGTTATTATAGCTATAATAGTAGTTTTATAATACATCTTTTTCAAATTAGCTTTAGATTAGTCTGCCTGTATTTCTCGATTCTCTAATATCTCGCATGTCGAACAAATCGGTTTTCGAACGGAAAATTCGATATGAAAATGCCTCGGTATCTGTCTATAGTTCTGAGATGAGGTATTATGTACATTATTTACATTATTCGGACTATTGTCCTCATCTTTGTCACCATATTTGTCTGATCCTTCAGTATCTGTCTATATTTCTGAGATGAGGTATATTATGTACATTATTTACATTATTCGGACTATTGTCCTCATCTTTGTCACCATATTTGTCTGATCCTTCAGTATCTGTCTATATTTCTGAGATGAGGTATTATGTACATTATTTACATTATTCGGACTATTGTCCTCATCTTTGTCACCATATTCATCACAAGTTTCGGCCGTGGTTGGAATGTCGAATTGAATCCTTTATTTCGATCACTGGGGTAGACTGTTCTAGTTCCACATGCCATGTCAATGGATGTCAGCTATCAGTTATCTCCTGTTAATTTTCCCTCTGAATGTTCTCCACTGCCTTAACCGGGTATTGAACTCACACTCTTTGGGTCTTGTCACTGGATCTAACCAACGCCTTTATTCACTATTTGAGGATCATCTGGGTATGAATTTCTGGGTATTAAAAACCTAACGTCTTCAGCAACCATTTTTACCAGTGCTCACATTGCAATTTTGCTGTTATCATTTCATGTTTTTTACCAGAGCTCATATTGCAACTTTGTTGTTATCATTTCTTTTCTCTGGCACTTCTTATTACTGGTTCCCATATTGTGTTTATATCTATGCTTGGTCGGCTCAGGAGATTTTTGTGGTCTAGCATATGTGCTAATTACTTAAGTTTACGAATTTTCCAATGGTGTTCCCTATCTATGATCTAAACAATATGCCACAGAGGGCGGTGATCTCCATTCTCTCTCCATATGTGATCAGCCACACCTCATTTTTTTACCTCCCCTTGGTGCATGAAAATTTCCAAGTAACGACAAACTTCAAGGTAAATACGAGACGCGAAAGAATGGGCGTCGCAACTCGTAACGTCATTTATAATGACCACGCGATTTTGAAAAAGAAATAGAAAGTTTGGGAAGTCGTTGGTATAACCAATGGCTATTTTATAAAATTATAGGCATTTAAGGATATTTGTGAATATATATATATATATATATATATATATATATATATATAATATATATATATATATATATATATGAAAATGTTGTCATTGAGACAGATTTAAACTTCTATAATATAGATTTAACTTTTTAATTCTCTAACATTTCATATGTTGAATGTATATCCATTTCTAAATTCTATATTTCCATTTTTTCACCATATCAATTATATCTTAAAAGTGTCCCCTATATTAAGAGCTTACTTTTTAGCGGCGGGGAAATATTTTAACTATATATTTTTTAAATGTTCTTCAAGTTTTTTTTTAAATTTATTGAAACCAATTTTTTTAATTATAACTTCATTTAACTCATTTTTAAAGTTAAAAATGGATAATTTATTTTAACTTAATTTTTTTTATTCTTTAATATATTTTTTAATTATATTCTTACTTTAATTTAATATAAATTATCTAAATATGATTTATTTTTTAATCTTTTTAATATAATTAATTTTTTAAGTATAATTCGTTATAATTTTAGTAGGAACCTCAATATAATATAACTAATATATATATATATATATATATATATATAATTTTTTATATATAAAACTAATTTTTTTCGGCCCCTCTTTCAGTTTCAATTTAACAGCTCATTCTTCAATATAACCCTCTTTAATGTCATAACTTTAATATCCAGGTTAATTTGATAAAACGTTTTCCCTTTAAGGCCAATACTTTCAAGCCTCCCCTTACCAACGACTGGAACTTCTTGTCTGATTGAAACATCGAAATGGGTAAATTCTGTATCAATTTTTCGACTGTCAAAGGTCAAAGTTAAATTTTAAATTTCTAATTCCGACGGGAACACAATCTATACACCGGGGTTGAATAAGAGTAACTTACTTCTCGTCGGTTGAAATAGATTTATACGCCCCACCATATGAAAACGATATTTTATGATTTTATATATATATATATATATATATATATATATATATATATATATATATAATTTTTAATATTATATATATATATATATATATATATATATAATTTTGATGTATTAAAAAACACATACATATGCAAAATATATAAATATATATACATGCATCCACTTACACATATTTATATATATATATATGTAAAAAAAAAACTCCCAAGAGGATAGATTTTTTAGAACTCAATGTCCAGGACAGAGTAAGAATATAATAAAAAGGATTAAACATTAATATTCTATGGTCATAATTTATTCCATTGGAATCGTAAATACGATCCAATTCGTTAGACCTAGAAATTAAAAGAAAACAGAAAATTATTCCTGAAAACTTTCAACGAGTGCACAGGATCACCATTGTCAGTGACGTTTGTTATTGGGGTCATGAAAGTTTCGGGTCTTGCAACATCATATTACCGAAACAGTACTCTTCCAGCAGGCGATCCTGATGCAAAAAACAAAGAAAAAAAAAATACGCCAAGCACACCGCAACAAATGGACTCATTAAATAACTGCCGCTGCTGATCTTGAAATTACAAGCGACCAATCATTAACGACTTACGTCACTTCCTCCTCAGCCAAGACGATACAAAAAAAAAGAATAGACAGCATGCTTGTCTTTTTTTCCATCTTAGGTCCACCATGCGGAAAGATCTACATTCTCAACGACTAGTTTGACATAACAGGTAAGTAATGACAAAAAAAGTTTCCTTTCATATGAAGCGTTGTTTTAAAAAAAAAAATATCGAACACATTCGTTGGTCATAGGAATTATGATCAGAAACATTGCTTGCATTCTTTTCCTACCACCACCATTTATTCTTTTCGTTTCTTTCTTTTTACACTCCACCTCTCTCCCCTCCCGACTAGGAAAGAAAAAAAAAAAAAAAACAGGAACACCAAGACGGCTTTGTTGAAAAAGGTGAAGAAAAAAAATAAAAAAAAAAAGATCCTCTCCCAGACATGTTTTTTTTGGTCATCCCTCTAAAATATCCCTTTTCTTCCTTCCCAACTGCCCTTCAACACCCACCATTTTCCATTGTAGAAATATATATATATATATATATATATATATATATATATATATGATATTCCTGTCGAGATTCGACGTATGAGGGTCAAGCAGATCAGTTTCCAGGAAACCGACAGCCCGACATCGGCACCTGAGATTTGATTATAGTGGTGAATGCCTCGTGCAGGACCATCCATACTTTTTGAAGGGGCAAATACAGAGACCTGCTGCACCGAATGCCACAAGGTTCCCAAACGACCATCTGCAGGTTTTGAATTCAGAGTTGTCCTTCTCCTAGACCAGTTGCCATCCAAGGCTATAGAACCCAATCTGTCCTGCTATTTTACCCATACCTGGAGGGAAAGGAAGAGGATTCATACCTTTCCCAAGGGTATTAAGGTCAGTGGATGTAATGGATTCGACTGGAATTGAACTCGGCTCAATGATTCTCAATTATTTATAATATCCATTATCATGTATTGTGCGTAAATTTATATATATATATATATATATATATATATATATATATATATATATATATATATATATATATATATATATATATATAATATATATATATATATATAATTCTTATATATATATATATACAGTTTGAATGTTCAGATTTTCTAACAGTTTTTGTATGAGAAATTAAATGTGAATTTATTCATTTCAGGTCCGTCTGTTGCGTTTTTTCCGCTCTAATGCTCTAAGAAAAATCAGAAATCCAACCTTCTCCTTTTCAGCTATGGATTAAATAGTAGGATGGACTTGGTTCTCAAGTCTTGGATGGCAACCAGTCAAAGAGAATGTCTACTCTGAATGTAGAAACGTGTAAAAGGCAACAGGCGAAAGCAATCAGGAACATATTTATGCACTTCATTGTATAAAATATTGTCAGGTCTGTGTTATTTTTTAAATCATGTTTTTTTTCTATTCCTTCTTTCTGTTTGGTTAAGGTGTTATTATGCCACGGATCTTCTAACGCCTACCTTGGGTCCTGAATACGGAAGAACACCAACATTTTTTATTTCTCTTTTCCAACCAACCCATTAACATATTTGGTAATCTTTGTATATTGCCACATGTTGTTTTTGACCTCCGTGATATGCAGAGTTTTGTCAACTCGAAAATCTCAGAAGAAACGTTATGTGCTCTCGCGAGAATATCTGTCACCTGAATAAAATATTCCTTTTCTTGAACGCTTTTCTTGCTTAATTCTTGTTTTATTTGAAGAAATTATCTTCATTTTCGTTATTCAGAAGAATATTGATTTAAAACAGCTCAAAATGTGAGCTACCTACTGGAAACGTTAAACTGAAGCATATACTGAAATTTAACTATCTACATAATGTAGTAAACAGTCGACAGATAATGACGAAAGAGGCCTTCCTGAAACTAAGCAATGTATTAAAACAAAGCGTTTTTAGAGCCAATGATGGTAGTGATGATTTTCCATGCAATATTTCATTTATATCGCATTAAATGTTTCAAAAGTCCTTCCTATCATTTAGATCCTTGAAGGTAGTTATTATTGGCCAGTCCTCCGAGGTCCTAGCGGTCAACACAGGCGTCTTCTAAGAATCAATACTCGGACCAACACTTTCTGATTTACATAAATGATCTGTATTTGTAAACATATAATTCGATGATAAGACGATATACGGGCGCAAATCTAAAACTCTTGACGATAAGAAACTAGTAGCTGACCTCACTTCCTGTCTAGCAATGCCACATCGAGGAGGCACCGTGCTTCAAGAGAATATTGGGCCTAAAGCTCACACCCGACTCTCTGTTATACGATTAACCGCTAAAGTTACAGGTAAAATGATCGGATCCCTGTACCTTTAATGTAAGTAAAGATTTTCCAAGCGTAGCTCAGATGTGGCACAAGGCCGAAAGCAAGGGGCGTCCATTGAGGATCGAACTCAATTTTCATTAGTAACTAACATTTAATGTAAGTGACTTCTCATGCCATCCTTTACCTTTACAAGAGCCAGATCAGGTCGAAAATGGAGTAATGTTGCCATATTTAGACGGGAGCTGCCCAGTCTTTACTTTCCAGGCTTGATAGAGTTCAAAACCGTCCTTGTTGCAGAAGAATTATTTTTTACCCTCCAACCTCTTTCTCACAGGCTGGATGTGGCGAAACTCTCACTGCCCTATCGCTACTTGCATGGAAAGTGCTCGGAAGAACTACATTCCTTGGTTCCGCCAGATTTAACCCGCCATGCCATAGTATCAAACCAACCACATTCCTTCTGTATTTCAACGATGAGAAGTAAGCTGTGTGAAACAGACTCTCAAGAGAATGTTTCCTCCATCACTACAGTCTTAACCTGTTCAAGTCTAGAGGTAACCATTACACTCCCCTTGTATCGGACTTCATCACATTAATCTAACTTTTGATTAGGAAACAAGGCTCACGCAAGAAGAATAACCACAAGACATTGTTACACATAAAATATGTATTTAATAAGATGTACAATATCAAACAACGATGTTAAAGAAAACATATATTTAAGTAAGAAAGGTTGAATTAACCAAGAGTTGCCTCTCTTTAACTGTTATTTTTAGAGTTCAGTGAAAGATAGTTATTTGGTTTAAAGTTCACTGGAAAAATGTTTATGAGAATTTCTGGTAATGATTGTTCTTGAAAGATATTGTTGTGTAAGAAGAGATATTTGGGAGTACAAGTTATGTTCAGTATGTGAGTGTGTGTGTGAATGAGAAGGTTGGCGCATGGTTTCAACTGTCGTGGATTCATTTGGTAGTTGAGTTCTCACTAATTGAGATGAGAAAAATCTTGGCTTAAATAAGCGACTATAGGCTCCAAATGGTTTTCTTCACGTGCAAACGATCTGATTGGTTGGCATCGACCAATCAGCGAGCGAGCTTTGGGGAGACTTAAGAAAGCTTCTGTGATCCGCTTCTCCCAAAAGTGCACAAAATTGACTACTTAGAAATAGAGCGATTACAAAATTGTCGCATTACTGCGATTTGTAAATTGCCTATAGAAATGTAGTAGTGATTTTATTAATCAATGAATGCTTGGCATTGTAAATGTGATTTGTATGTTTGTATGCATGTATGTTCGTGCGTAATAGTTCCGCACATCCTCCTATCCACATAAACTACCCCTTAACGTAAGCCTCTAGCTCGTTCCCCGGGGCCTTGTATAGGATGAACTTTACTGTAAAACACACAGACACAAAAGAAACGCTAAGATGCGGTTTTACTGACTAATGTCAAGAAGATGTTGGACAGAAGATGTCAAAAGCTAGGAATTCTTAAAGGAAATAAAACACGTAATGAGGAAACAGGGCTTAGAGAATTTAACACTCACAGGGCATACTGAAGGAGAAGCTGGGTTGGGGAGGGAGACACTGAGTAACCTACTTAACGATACGTATGACAGAAACGGAAACAACAAGCGATAGCAAATCGTGAAACGTTAACGAAGTGTTTGTCATTGGCATTTTGAAATATAATTTATGCCTCTTAAGGGATTTTATGTTGTTAGGGTAAAAATAAGTTACCACTTTGTTGTGGGATCTTACACTAATTATACGGTTGTGTGTACGTTGCATATCAAACATACATGGACTCCTAGAACATTTTTCTCACAAATATTATTGGCGGACTCATGTGAGTCCGGGTTAAAAAAAATAACACGAAACAATGAATTTTAACTAAATAGTAATTATTTGCATATATTCGTGTAACACTCGATCTCGCCTATCGTGAGACCACCAAATGATTTTATTATTTGTACTATGCAGGTTCCTTTTGTTGAGAGACCAAATTACAATAGATTAACCCCTTTTTCTATTATCCTTTCATCCTATCTTCTAGTTAAATAAGTTAAAAAAGTAAAAGAGAATGATAAAAGTACTCGTACAGCCATTAAAAAAACGAACGAGAAACAGCTTAACACCTTATGAATGTAAACAATGGGAAACATCCATATTCGCTGTTTGTCTAATACGATACTAATATGTGAATTATTTGCATTATACGGACTATTGTCCTAATCTTTGTCGCCATACTTATTACAACGTTTCGGCCTTCTTCAGGTAGTTGGAATGTCGAACTGAACCCTTTTTTTCGCTCACTAGGGTAGACTGTTCTAGCCCACTATTCCTAAACGACAATTATATTCCAGGCGATATGTTCTTTTTTAATGCGATACTGTTTTAAATTGATAATTAAATATAACAGAATCCTTATAGTAAACTTCTCACCTGGATCTGAGCGTTGAATGACTATCCCATGAATAAGATTATCTCCCTTTACTTACCTCCCACTATTACCCGTCCACCTCAAAACTGAAGGATTGGGAAAGTGTATTGGCGTAAATATTGTTCCAAAGCATGTTAACTTCGATATCCCTTCCGATTGTCTTGTTCTATATTTTTTCTTCATTTTTTCATTGTTTTCTGTTTTTTTTTTCTTTTTTGAAAACATTCTTTTTTTTTCTTTTCGCATATTCCATTTTTTTTCATTTCTTTTATTTAATTCGTTTTTACCATCCTCATCCATTTTCCTTTTGGATAATGTCTTCGTTGCTTTCCTTCTTGATAATTTCTTCGTTGCTTTCCTTCTTGATAATGTCTTCGTTGCTTTCCTTCTTGATAATGTCTTCGTTGCTTTCCTTCTTACGCATGTCTCTACTCAATGGACATAGTTTCATTCTTTTTTTTTTTTCGATTTTTAAAAATTTTTCTTTCGTTATTTTTTCTATTAGTTTCAATTTCTTCCCGCTTTTTCTCATTCATTTCCGGCCCTTTACTTTTCACTTCCTTTCCGCTTTCGTTTATGACTTCCTTTTTTCCGCCTTCCTTTCTTTCTTTTTTCCGCCTTTCTTCATTCCTTCTTTTTGCTGCCTTTCTTCCTGTGGATCTTCCCTTCTTTCTTTTTCTTTCTTCTTTTTTCTGCCCTTCTTCCTTCTTTCCTTCTTTCTTTTTTCCAACTTTTTTCCTCCCTTTTAGATTTCTTTTCTTTCTTTCTTTTAGGTTATTCATTTTTGGATTTTTTCTCCGTCTTCCTTCTTTCCTTTCTTCCTTTTACCGCCGTCGTTCGTTCGTTCGTTCGTTTTTTTTTTCCTATCTTCCGTCCTCATTCTTTTCTTCCTTATTTCTTTCTATCTTCGTTCTTTATTTTTGCCTTCATTCCTTTCCGTCTTCGTACATTCTTTCTTTCCTTCCTTACCCTCCCCCGTCTTCGTTCTTTTCTTCCTTGTTTATTTCTTTTTATCTTCATTTTTGACGTCGCTCATTCCTTCCTTTCCACATTCGTTCTTGCTTTCCTTCCTTCTTTAATTCCCTTCTTTCTTTCTTTCTTTTTTTCTTTCTTTCTTGCATCCGTTCTTTCCTTTTTCTTTCTTTCTGAACGCATTTTCCTTTGCCTATTTTCTTTCAGTCATCATGAAGTATGCGTTTCTTTTTGAATTTTTAAAGCACGATCATTTCAGCAATTCTTTACGTACCTTCTTTTCCATTCTTTCTTCATTCATTCTTTCATTGTTTATATTTTCTTTTTTTTTTATTTCATATTTTCTATCACTCAGCATTAATTTCTTTTTTCTTCTTTAGTATGGGTTCATTTCTTTTCTTTTAAACTCACGCCGCTTTTTCCTTTTAATTATTTTCCCATTATTCGTTCGTCTTCATTCAATATTCGTTTTTCTTTCTTTCTTTCTTTCTTTCTTTCTTTCTTATTTTTAGTTCATTTCTTTCTCCCCCTTCACGCACTCTTTCTTTCTTCTTTAAATCTTTCTCTTTTCCTGGACCTGGATCCGTGGCACTTTCAATTTATTGCCGTGATTGCTCCCAACTGAAACCTAAAGCTGAAACCTGGACGCGAACGGTGAATGACTAACACATGAATATGCTTATCTCCCTTTACTTACCTCTCACTTTTCCCAGCACCTCTTCACAGCCGGCGATACGTCAGCTGTCGAGTGCCTTCGTCATTGGCAAATAATCGTTGTCGCGTTATTTACGAGCAGGGGCGTGTGTCCATGCACACTAGTGTCAAATGATGGGTCTGTGCGCGCACAGAGCTAAACGCTGTAGTCATTTTATGTCATTTGAAAAGTCTTAACAGTACGAAAGTTGATGCAAGGAGAAGAGGGTTGACCTTTATTGCCCCTAATGTCTAGGTCGTCTATCCTTTGTACATGAAACATCAAGACGAATCCCTTTTTGCTCCTCTACATTTTTTTTAATCATTCCACCTCAAGCAAGGCGAGAATGCCACTAATACTGGGAGTGAAATAGAATGAGAAGACTAGTGAGGAAAAAAGACAATAAAAAATATGCTCAGGAAAAAAAAAAGATGGCGATTGACGTCGCATTTAAATTGAAGATTGTAGGTGGATGGGAAGCGAGATACCAAAAATAGCGCGCCACAAGCGAGGCGAGTGAGCAATGAAACAAATGGCATAGAACTTACGGTTGCATCTACCTAATTCAACAGTAAAACGATGTGAACCAGTTTCCAATCTAGTAGAACACTTAAATTCATGAGGTCGTGCTACTAAAGAGGAACCACAGTCACTGAGAACCAAGGAGATGGGTGCGATTTAACTTGCTGGGATGAAAGCCCCAGTGCCACCTTTTACCCAGGAGGAGACCTCAGACGCACATTTTGAACGGGGAGATTAAAGACCACATTTCAAGCGACGTCGCGAAGGCAATCATGGAACGAGTCCCAGTTAATAACAGAAAGATATTCTGTTAGTACGAGATTCTTGGGTGAAGGAGGAGTGGACGATGTTAATAGACACCACGGCGTGATCAGAGTTGCCAAGAGGGCAGATCTGCGTAGCCCGACAAGAGTCAGGGATGGAGGAAATGATTAAAAAATAAACTTCCGGAAATTTATTTTTGAATCATTTCATCCCAAGCAAGGCGCAAGGGGTTACTAAGTGAAAGAGAATGAGAAGGCCTTACTGAAGAGAGAGGATAATAAACGAACAGGTTTCAGGAAGAAAGAAGATAGCGAGTGAACTTGCGTTTACATTTTTGAAGATTGTAGTTGACAGGAAAGCGTGGCACCGGCGAAAAGTGCAAAAAAAAATTTAAAAAAACAAACAATTGGAATAGAACTTACTGTTGCATCTACCTAATTCAACATTAAAACGATTAGGCCTAGTTGCCAAACTAAAAGTTCGTGTTAATAAATGAAACCAACTCGACTGGAATTCGAGCACTGCTCTCCAATATGGCCGAGCATGGAAGGCGGACATTTGTCCGACAGACATTTGGCCGAATGGATATTTGGCCGACGGACATTTCACCGAAAAAGTACAAATAGAAATAGTAACAAGCAGTACCTTATATATTTTGATTAGTAGTATTATAAGGTAGAATTGGACTAATAATTACCATTAAATTTCAAGTGGTTTAATTTAACCACTAAATTAATCTAAATTTAAAGTTAAAAGTTTTATTTCAATATTTGTTTATTGAAATTAGTATTTAAAAAAAAATATTTGAGTGTATTTGGGTAAAAAGTAGCACCTAATTATTTAAATTCTTATTTAACAGTAAGATAAAAGCTAATTCATCCTTTTAAGATAATGATCATTTAAAGCGAAATTGAAAGATCTTTTCATATCGTAAAAGCTTAAATTTTTTGCTGTAGTAAAATGTGCTTTTTCTCAAAATATTTATCATCTTACAGTAATATTTTAAGTAAAATATAATATATAAAGAATAGATTTTTAGAAAAGCCATTCAACCCCCCGCAAAAAAAAAAACCGCAAATTATAAATTAATACAGTAAATAAATATAAATGTGTGTAGCACATTACAATAAAGAGTGTAACATATATATAAGTACGCCACTACATTTTCATTTAAATGTCCGTCGGCCAAATGTCCGAGTACCAGAGATTATATATATATATATATGTGTGTGTGTGTGTGTGTGTGTGTGTTGGAGAAAAGTAACACTATGAGTTACTTAATACCAAAAGTTATAAAAAACAAATAAAAAAAATTCATTGAAATTATCTTCCGTATATTCCCAATATTTTTTTTAAAAAAAGTTTAAAAGATTAAAAATTTCACCATTCCCTTGGTGCGAATGTATAGTTACATCAACGTCAAAATTATTTTAGCCAGCTGCAGTCCTAAATGACGAATCGCTTCACACAAAAACCTTTCCCACTTTGTCATTGATTTTCCTAAAACACGATATATATATATATATATATATATATATATGCAAATAAGAGTAAGAACAAGTCTATCCTTCACATGTACAAATCTACCATTCGTCCATGCATGAAATTCTGTTGCCATATATGGTCTTGTGCCCTCGCTGTTCATCTCGAGGTTTTCGACAAAACCCAAAGACGGATATACTATGTGATCGGTTCTAACATGAGGTCTCAATTCCAGTCACTTTCTCATCATAGTAATGTGGCTTCCCTATGTCTTTTCTATAAATATTTTCATGGCTACTGCTCTGACAAGCTATTTTCAATGGTGCCCATACTGCATGAATTTAAGCGTGCTACTAGGTTGGCATCTCGGTCCCACAATTTCACAGTCGAAACAGTTAAATGTAACCACCTCTTCTACGTCAACAGCTAATTCTCTAGCACTTCCCAACAGTGGAACTCCCTTCCCCTTACTTGCTTCCTCGATAACTATAATCTTCAAAATTTAAATGTAATGTCAATCGACATCTTCTATTGCCTTATTACCGTTCTTCTTTTTATTCTTTCATCAATACCCGCCACTATACCCAATATGATCCCTTACTTACAGACTTTGTAATCCTTGGCTTACTAGTGGCACTACCGCATTGCTTTGGGCTTAAATATGATATATATATATATATATATATATATATATATATATATATATTAATGCATGTTTCATTAAATAATATAGACAAGTTTTGTCTATTTATTTTAAATAAGTTCCTTTCATATTGTCTGATAAGTTTAATCACATTATCGTTGTAAGACGAAAGGAAAACACCATATCGATACATGTTTAAATCCAATCTACGCTTTAGGCTTACACAAGCCATTATCAAAGATGACAAGTTCAATAAATCAAACAACACACGGACGAAACAACAATGATAGTCCGCCCTTGCTGCATTACATTTTCCAAGTAACGATAAACTCGTATATACGAGACCCGAAAGCGAAATTCGCGTCGCAGCTCGTGACGTCGCAGATGACCACGCGAGAGCGAAAAACGAGAAGTATTAAGTACGGGAAGCCGTCGGTATAAACCAATGGCTTATGTTATAAATTATATGCATTTAATGATATTTGTGGAAATTTCATAGTTTATTTTGTTCAGGTTAGGTTTCAACTGTTTTATGTATAAAGCTTCAAGAATTTTTAATTATTGTTTTCATGTTTAAGTATAATTGTGTTGTCAATTTCTGGATTTTCCGGAATTGAGTACGCGGGCAGGCATGTTGTATTAAATGCCAAAAAAAAATGTAATCATTTTAATGCAGCTTCAAATTTTGAAAGCGTGTTCGTGGTGTGACCAATCAGTTTATTTAATATATATATACATATACACACATACACACACATATATATATATATATATATATATATATATATATATATATATATTATTTCTTTGTGACTCGAAAGGATAATCCCGAGGAGGATATAAATCCAGGGAGAGCTTAATCTAGACTACAGACCATTATAATGATATTAAACGAAGACTTTAATTATCCATTTCCCTTATACTTTATTTCGTGAACACCTAGATGTTCAACTCTTCAGATCGAAATCTCCTCTGTAAATGGAGATAATAGACCAGACGGACACAGATTATCAAAGGGAACGGAAGGTCAGAGAAAATAGATATTTATATTGGAAGGAAAAAAAACAGGGGAAGGGATTAATAGATTTAGTAGTCAATTGGGCCTAAATCGGTTTAAATTTCAAGAATATATTTTACGACTTTTGAAACACACACACATTATATATATATATATATATATATATATATATATATATATATATATATATATATGTGTGTGTGTGTGTGTGTGTGTGTGTCCAAAATAAAAGAGCAGAAGGATACAAATATAACGTTCAAGACATTAATTTTTAAAGAGGGCTCAATACAACAATAAATATTTATTATTCACTGTTATATTAGAACATTTCTTAAGTATTTTAAAATTTTACATTTTTAAATTTTGACTTTTAAAATAAAACGTCTCTTCAGGTGGTTAACAATGATGGAAGGTACTTACGATTTTTAGTTTTAATAGTTTACCATCATTGTTAAAATATGAAGAGACGTTTTATTTTAAACGTCGAATCAAAATTTACAATTTTGTAGTGATGGGTTAGTTTTATATATATATATATATATATATATATATATATATATATATATATATATCATGTGTGTGTGTGTCAGTGTGTATTTTTAAAGTGTCGATTTTTATGTATTTTTTATCCGAGAGATTTTATTACTTAAATATATGTATCCTCTAAAATAACGTTTGAGTAGACGTTCCATTTATTTATTAAACCGTATATTTATTTATTCTATTTTTGTTTAACGGCCTTAATATTCAATGAATCAAATTACAGAAAAATAAGCGCTCTCTGGCAGTATTCGAACCTATGTTCCCCTTGACAGGATAAACCTTCGTTAGATCCGATTTGCTTTAGATGCACACGGTACTGTTCCATCTTCCTTGATCGATGCTGCTCTTCATGGCCTGGTCAGTCTAAAGTACATCGAACGCAGGTTTGAATCCAGCCAAAGAGCGCATATTTTTCTTTAATAAGATTTCTCGAGTATTCAAGGCCGATAGACGAAAACAAATAAATATGCTATTTAATAAATAAAAAAGAGTGTCCACTCAAATATGAGCAAAATAACGTTTAAAGTATTAAAATATGTAATTATTTACATTAATCAAGAATTTTGCCTTCATCTTTATTCAAATAATAACTACGTTTCGACCCTTTATAAATTTAAATATCTTTGCAAATGGATTTCAGAACTGAACACTTTTTTTTCATCCACCGGGTAAAATTCTAGTTCCACGTGCCATTTTCAAATTGGATGTCTCAGTTATCTCCCTTTTAACTCAACTCTCCAGGTCTTTGTTTACGCGTCTTCTGTAGCCAGGTATTGAACTCAAGGATACATGGTCCAGTGGATAAAAGCGTTGATTGGATCCAACGACTTGACCCAAAGAGTTGAGAGTTCAATACCTGGCTACGGTAGTGGTGAACAAAAACTTGGAGAGGCGGGTTAAAGGATGACAGCTGATACATTCGGAAGTGGCATGGCACGTGGAAATAAAGCAATCTACCCTGGTGAACAAAATAAAGGGTTCAGTTCGAAATTCTTAATCACCTGAAAAAGGCCGGGACGTACAACGGCCGAAATGTTGTGAACATGACAATAAAGATGAGGTCAACGGCCCGAACATTTGAAATAATTACAATACCTTATATCAGAAATATAGACTAATAATAAAATAGGTGTATGTATTTATGGCTGTATGTGTGTTTATGGTTACAGATAGATTTTTTTTTTGTGAATATGAATATGTCGGTGTCTGTATAGTGACGTGACCATCTGCTTGCGTGTGTATGTTGGCGTTCATCTGTACGCTGACAGTACATTCTAGAGAAACGACAAAATCCAATGAATACATAAATAAATAAATATTGTTCGATATAAATGTGTGAAATCGTTGTCCTCTACCCACGTGAGAACCATAAAACAAGAACTGAAAAAAGCTGACAAGAGAAGAAACAGTGAAAGACAGACGAAGAAAATAAAAGGAGAAAACATGGCGGCTGGAAGTTGAAAAAAAAGAAAAGAAAACAATATAACGTGTGGTCTAAGGACAGGGAAATATGGAAAATAAATTTCAACCTGGACAGAAATATGCGAAGAACAAAGCGATGAGAGAGTCGAAGAAGACATCTTGAAATACGAGAGAAAAAGCAATAAAATAATACAAATGCTTTTTGGGGTTATAGTTACAATAGCTTTTGCTGGATGAGTTGTATGCGAATATTTATGCCCGTTGTGTCGCTGATATGAAAAGTAAACGAATATTTAATGGACATGAGGTGTAAAACATTCAACCGACATTTACAGATGTCAAAACTCGGACTATCAGATCAGAATTTTGCTAGTAAACAAGTACAGGCCTTCAAGCTCTCCTCCACAACACAACCAATGTAACAAAATATTATTTTCAGTATCTTTCTACGTGTGACAACATATATATATATATATATATATATTAGGTAACTTAAATGAATAAGGAAAAAAATTTTGCAAAGCATGATGAAAAAGCAACAAAAACAAGAACAAAATTTTATCGTTCATGTTATTATTAAGAGGAAAGAACAAAGGTTTTTTTAATTGTTTTTTTAAAATTTTTCTTTCTTTTTAGAACATTCTAAATTTTGATTAAAAAAACATTGTTTCTCTTTGTATCATCGGAACTAGTAAAAAAAACATATACAATTTTTAGCACTTTTTTTTTTTTTGTATGATACTTTTTTTCATGTCATAATTTGGAAAATCTTTCAAAAATAAAAATAATTGTCGGATGTTAATAAAACTTTCACAAACTATTCAAAAATGATCGAAATTATTATAAATAATTTTTTTTTATTAAAGTCATGCCAGAAATATTTTTTTATATTTATTAACCCCCCACCCAACTAATTTTATGAAAACGCTAGAAATTCGATCGCATCGGCAAAGTGATTACAATACTTAAAAAAAAAGTTTTTGAGGAATGCAAATCATGTTTTGTTTTTTTTTAATTGAGTTTAATACCTGAAAATCAGCTCTGAATTGTAATATACAAAATTCAATAAAACAAAGATCTTATATAATTTCAAATGCTTTTATTGGTTTTTAGCTGTTTTTATGAATATGGACAATATTTTCTGAAGAAAATTACTTTGATCTTTATGTTGATAATAACATGAACATTTAAACGAAAAAAAATTTTTCTCGTCAAGTTTGGCGTTCTTTTCATCATGCTATACTTTTTTTTAGCGATCTCATGGAGGCATTTAAATTATATATATATATATATATATATATATATATATATATATATATATTTGCCTCATAGAATATAGGTATATATTTTTCAACATACATTATATATATATATATATATATATATCAATACATATTGAATATATATATATAGTCAATACATATATATATATATATATATTTAGTAATTTTATATATATATATATATATATATATATATGTCAATGTGTGTAATATATGTATATATATATATATATATATATATATATATATATATATATTAAGAAATGGACAAATTTCCGACAATTTATTTAAAAGACATTTTTATTTTAACATTCTTTTTATAGATACAAGTATTTAAGTAAATTGCTCTGTTTATAATAAACAGTATTAAATAACATTTACTGGCTTGAATGTTCAGAAATTTAAAAAAGAAAATATTCGTCCTTTGAACATTTTTTAAAAATGCATCCTATACGAAACGATCATTTAGTTTAAACAATTTGCCTAACCTCTCGTTCATTGTAAAGGATCTTTCATCTTTCATTTTTCTTTCTGGCAAGGTCATATTTTTTGCATTCATAAACTTAAATTTTTATATATAACCTACCAATTAATATATATATCTATAAAAGATATGGTCGAAAATGGTTATAATATTTATATATCAATAAATATATTTATATATATATATAGTCAAAATTCCATTAAATATTATCTACAAAAAACAAATGCACATTAACTAAAAACAAGACGAATTTTCACTTAGAAATGTTATAAAGACATACACTACCCTAATTGACCCGAATAAAAAAATCAAATTATTTACTATAAAAAATTTAAAGCAGCTTATTATATGCCCAAAAATTACAACCCACCAGCTGAGTCAAAATTACAACGAACGAACATTATCTATGAGATCAAATACACCTTTAAGGAAATGTGTTCCTAATCAAACCGAACGTATAATTACATTGGTCACACAACTACAATCTTATCCAGACGCCTTACATTTCATCTATCTGGCCAGAGCTATTAGAACTCATTTAAACACATACACAAACTGACCGGACTCCATTCGAAAGATACCAGTAGAAAACACAAAGATAATAACCTCATCCACCTATAAAAATCTTAAAAATAATGGAAGCCTTAATAATAAAAAAGAAAAACCAACTCTTAACAATATTAACCATGACCAAGGCCACCATGAGCAAACCGTGTTCAGGATATAAAACATCTCTATAACACACTAAAAACAATCACATAACGCACACAATTAAACTGAAAAAATAAAATCATCCTTGATAATGGCTAAAAGTATAGCCGAATGCGCTCGGATCTATAAAACAATTAGGCAGATTCTACAAACTCCCAAAATAATAAAGCTCTTGTTCGAACACAAGAAAAATTAAATAAAAAGCTTAACTGTAGTACCTTGTCTGTCGTTTTTAATGAAACATTTACATATATATATATATATATATATATATATATATATATATATATATATATATAAACGTTACCCTATCCTTATTTATCTGTTTCTGTCTATGTCTATCTATATCTACAGACTGAGATAGGTAAATTGACGCCATTTTATATTTTAATTTCGCGCATGCGCAGTGTTTGTTTTTGATTTTATCGACTGCACAGTATAGCAGGGTCGTTTGGGTGTGAATCTAAGAAAAGTGCAGAGGATTCAGAAAGAGTTGAATGAGCCTAATTGTGATTACGAAGGTGCGGCCTCTCGTCAAACCCTCTCTGATCGTTCTGATAAGAACAGAACACTCAAAAGGAACTACCGAACTGGTGAGGGTCTCATACTCAACACGGAGGGCTGAATCAAGTGCCATGACGAGGTGGTGCTGCTCTCGATCAAGAGGGTAGCTACTGGAGGGTTATGTCTAGCAACACGACTCTGCATTATACCACACAAGCAGAAGAAACCAGTCATGGCCGTCAGACAATTTCTGCGACTACATCACCCCTTACATCTGATCGCCAATCTCTCTGGACTGCAACCCTCGTGGCTATTATGTGTGGGGCGCAACTGAGCGAGAGACCTACAAAAATCCTTGTAACACCAAAGTCTTTAAAAACTGGAACACTAGATGATTACTTCCAGGAAGCAGGAAAACAGAAATCATCTATTATACAGTTTGGGAGCACACTACTTAATGTCTATTAAAGAGATACCATCCGGTCCATTTTATGGGGATCTAGGTTAGAGATGATGGCCGAAACCATATAAGGGGCTATATACATATAACACAGCAGATGCATATAAAGAAGTGTAGATATTGGTGACAATATAACATCTACGCTCAAGTCTCAAATATTCGCTACTTGGTGTTGAGATCAGTGTCCACACTTAGGTTTATAAAAGCTCTACCCGGATATAGAATATTTTTACTCTATGTATATAACACACGTTAAAATTATCTCGAAATAAATATGATTACAAAGAAACGACAAAGTCTGTCCGTTAAAATTTTATTATATCCTTTTCAATTTTCGGATAAGGTGTTGAGTATTAGGAATAAACTGGTCTAATTACATATTTTGTTATTTTTGTTTCGAATTTCTCAGTCGTTATTAGTCTGCATCCTGGTATTCTTTGGGAAGATGAACGTTTGCGTGAGGTCATTTGTAACGGTTCTTGGGAACGAGGCCGCAAAATGTGTGTGATAGATAGATAGATAGATAGATAGATAGATATGGTGATAATGCGATGGTCAGATAGATAGATAGATATGGTGATAATGTGATGGTCAGATAAAAAGCCAGTCAGATAATGTTTGCTAGATAAGTCAGATAAATAGATAGATAACGTGATTGCTAGATAAGTCAGAAAGATAGATAGATAGATAGATAGATAGATAATGTGATAGCTAGATAAGTCAGATAGATAATGTGATGCACAGATAAAAGTCAGATAGATAGATAGATAGATATGGTGATAATGTGATGGTCAGATAAAAATTCAGATAGATAGATAATGTGAGTGCTAGATAAGTTAGATAGATAGATAGATAGATAATGTGACAGATAGATAGATAGATAATGTGACGGATAGATAATTCAGATAATGTGATGGCAAGATAAGTCAGATAGATAGATAATGTGATGCTCAGATAAAAAGTCAGATAGATAGATAAGTTAGATAGATAGATTGATAATGTTTTGCTGAGACAAAAAATCAGATCTATAGATAATGTAATGGTCAGATAAAAAGTCAGATAGATACATACTTACATATGGTGATAATGTGATGATCACATAAAAAGTCTGATAGACAGATAATGTGATGATCAGATAGATAGATAGTTAGATATAGTGATAATGTGATGGTCAGATAAAACGTCAGATAGATAGATAGATAGATAGATAATGTGTTGGTCATATAAAAAATCAGATAGGTAGATATATGTGATGTTCAGATAAAAAGTCAGATAGATAGATAGATAGATAGATAGATAACGGATGCTCCGTATGTAACTCCATCGATTTATTTCAATGGAAATGACACTAAATACACAGAACAAAATATCACCACTTGATCGAGCAAAGATTTCACTTATAAAATGTTACTTTTCCACATAATCACCACAAATCATCATCCATTTTCGCCAGCAAATTTCAAGAGCCTGCATGGCAACAATGACGGCTAATTAAAAAGTCAATTTTTTTAATATAGATATTCCTATGGGACACTCCGAAAGTAATGTTTCTTACTTATTTCCATGGAAACGACATTGTTGGATATAGGATGTTTTATTTATGTATTTATTTTTAAGCAGCAAAGCATTATTCCCCCAACATTCTAATGGCAATGAATTTTCGAGTCCCATTTACATGAATTGTCAACCGAACAGTGCTGCCTGAAACGTTGTGATCTCTATCATCCATTCTGAGATGCATAACTGTGCTCACATCCACTGCTTGGTCTCCGTAAACTACGGTAAATATCAATGAGTGCAATTTTTTACAATATAGAATTCAATTAGAACCGTCTGCTTACTATACACATTCATGTCAGATATAATTTCATGAGACTACTGTCTAGCTACGATCTTTAAGAAGGCAAGTGTGGGGTATTGCAGATAGATAGCGATGCATACAGATAGATCGTTATATATATATATATATATATAGATAGATAGATAGATAGATATAGAGACAGATCTGGATAGAGATAGATGTAGAGATATTTTTCTTTTCTTTTTTTACCCTGTTGCTACTGGCCACTCACTCATGATTCTAGGGACAGACTCCACCCCTCTACTACCTGTTTCCACCTCTTCATCTTAATATACTAGAAGGTCAGTTAAACATGGCATGGTCTAAAAGTTCTGTGAGCCGCAATTCGACTCTCCAAATAAGTTATCCATTCTTTTTTTTAAGTTAACCAGAAATCTACCCAGGATTGATTGGCTTCTCTGTAAAGTTCTGTCACCAGTAGGTCTCTGCCATTTTTACTCTTTGTTGATCTTCCAAACTTAGGCTTTTCAATGGCCTGGTCCATGTTCTTCCCTCTTCTCGTGAACAGGAGTAGAGGCTAATTCCTTGTTTCCTGATTAGAAAGAGGTTCCCCGTTACTTTCCATTTCTCAGGACTTAAAATTGGTTCTGTCAAGAATTTTCCTGTTATTGGATGCTGGCAACGTCTCTTCATTCTGACGGTACTGGGTTTGCAGTTTTCTGGTTCCTGCTCCCGACTGGTAATTCGGAGCCCGATCTCTTGCGTAGCTTCAGGAGAGTCGCATAATATTGAGGTTCTTGCAGTTCAATGTCGTGCATGGAAGGGTGTCCCTGGAGGCAACTCTGGTGATCAACCCCGAGGCCACACTATGATGCAGAGTGCGCCAGTTCCCTTCAAGCACATATTTTATTTACTACTACCCTAAGACTTCCTCCCGCGTTTCCTCTGTATCCCTGATGAACACGCTTCTCTTCTAAATCTCTTATTTACCCCTATCCTTGAATCATGTCATACTTTGCAGCTCTTGGCAACTCTGTTTATGCGATTGTGTCTGTAAATGCCATTTCTTTCTGCAGTAGACCACTTGCCATCCAAGGCTATAGAACCCGGTCTGTTCTGCTATTTACCCGTAACTGAGGCAAAAGAAACTCATTCATACCTTTCCCAAGGTATTAGCACGTAAGTGAATGTAATGGATTCGACTGGAATTCGAACTCAGCTCTCCGATTCCTCAATTCGATCCGCTATCCACCGTGACAGGTACTGGAGGATTTATATTACTAATATTAATAATGAAAATAAAGAGTATGTTTGAAAAATAATTATATTTTCTATAAAACAAATGAATGTTTTCATCATCATACTTTGGACTTATTAGAGTATATATCACATACAGATATACATATATATTATGAACTGGACAAAGTCCGACAATTATTTTAAGACATTTTAATGTTTATACATTCTTTTTATAGTTACAAATATTGCTAAATGCTCTGTTTTTGTTTTGTTTTTTGTTTTTTTTTTTGTTTTGTTTTTTTATAATAAACAGTATTAATAACATTTACCGGCCTGAATGTCCCAGAAATTTTCATAGAAAATATTCGTTCTCCGACAGGAATTGAACCTGTATCCTATACGGAACCGTCATTTAGCCTGACGTGCCTTAATCGATCAAACCCGGAGGATCGTTGAATTAGCAAGGTCGATTTTACTGCTTTTAAACTTCAATCTGCCATGAATCTCTCACGTACATTCATATCTGCTCAAAGCGTATCCAAATGTAAACAAAAGACGTCACACATTATGAAATCTTATTGATACTGTTTATTATTTAAAAAAAAACAAATTATTTACTTAAATATTTGTATCTATAAAAAGAATGTATAAACATAAAAATGTCTTAAAATACATATATATGTATATATATAGCCTTGTTCATGAATATACCTATCTACGATCATGTGAAAATCTGTCTGACTTTGAGCATATTATTTTTCCACGGCCGACAATGGCAGCGAGAAGGATAGAATGTCATACGTGACAATCAGAATCTCTCTCCACTACCACCTCCACTTCCCTACCAAAACAACCAATGAAAAAAACCCAACCGCCATTATTTTCAACGCCAACGTTTTCCTTAACACCAACGACTTCTACGACAACTACAAACCTCACTTCGGTGTTATTATCAAAGCGAGTGCGACAATAATGGCGTCCAGCAAATAATAATAATAATAATAATAATAATACAAGTCTTGGTGAACATTCTTCAAAACCATTTGTGATTACTCGTTCGTGATTCATAGCCGACTGTCACAATTTCTCCTGTATATTAATTGTAAATAATACCTTCATCTTGCCTGTGCGCCAACCTGATTTATTATCTCCCCTGATTTATGAATGATGTATGCGACAGGAGAACGATTCTGACCAATTACTAACGTTAATAAATTACGTAGCACGGGCAAGTCTCGCTAGAAGCGAAATGGACGGAGAGTAAAGGCAGTAATGGATAAAGGAGAGGCTGGGCGTATAGACCTTGGGAGTCGTAAATTATTCACACCCAATTATCAAATATCTTAAAGTCACACAAGTTGTTC
The DNA here is from genome assembly GCA_903632075.3 of Acanthosepion pharaonis. Taxonomy (NCBI): domain Eukaryota; kingdom Metazoa; phylum Mollusca; class Cephalopoda; order Sepiida; family Sepiidae; genus Acanthosepion; species Acanthosepion pharaonis. The sequence goes on from CAHIKZ030001351.1 coordinate 337,357, forward strand.
AATTGGACAAATGTGAAGAGCCCGTCTGCATAAAAAAAAGAAAAAGAAAAGGAAAAAATAAAAGAAAAACTGAAAAAAAAAAGAAGCAAAAAGTAGTAAAAAAAAAAAAGCTTTGAGAACAAAAAAAGAAAGAAAGCAGAAAGGAATATGGAGAAAAATATAAGTGAAGGTAAGAAAAATGTGAGAAAATCTGAGAAGAAAAAAACCAAAGTAATATAACTCCAAAAAAGAAAAAATAGAACTTGGGGATTCGTACCCAAGTAGGAGGCAGAATATTCGAATTGTTATATATATATATATATATATATATATATATATATATATATATATATTAAAATAATAAACAAGAACCGTAATCCTGTATTCTTACCAATTATTTTTTAATAAAATAAACAGTGCTCGAGACAAACAGTAGAGCATAATATAATTATTTTCTTTTTTAAAAATATGCTTCAGTCGCGACACAGAAATTTGAAAATAATTATATATACATATATATATACATATATATAATAATAATAATAATAATATTTTTTTGTTTAAAAATATGATTCCTTCGCTACATGAGAGTTCCCATGTTTCAAAAACGAGAGCTGAAATCATCCAAATAATTATTAAAATTAAGTTGAATTGAGGTGTTTAGTCTCTTATGTAGCGAAGGAATCATATTTTTAAACAAAAAAATATTATTATTATAATAAAGCTCTACTTCTCTATCGAGCACTGTCTTCTTAAAAATAAAAACAAAAATACTAAGGAACTCCGGATTATGCACCCAACGTGCGTGTTCTTTTCTATTTTCTGCATACCTGCGCAATTATATATATAAAGAAATATGGTCTTAAGGTGTGCTATATTTATGGGATAAAAGTGCTCAATATCAGAGATAGAATTGTGTGTAAAATAAAAAGTGAACATACAATAAGTCAACACTTTTTAGGCGACAGTCTGTTTCATGCTATGAAACAGGTGGCCTGACGATTGCATATAGCATGAAACAGACTTTTTATATATATATATATATATATATATATATATATATATATATATATATATATTGTAAATATGTGTTTGGCAATCCGTATGGATACTTCCAGGGAGGATATTATCCAGAGAGCTCAAATAAAAACAGACCAAATATTAATTATATTAAGAAGCAGACAACTTTAAGTGTTCATGGTGATTATAATTTATTTCCTTAGAATCGAAATTCGATTCTAATTCCTCAGATCAGTATTTTCATACAAATAAATGGATGACAATTAGTCCAAATGTGTGTGTGTGTGTGTGTGTGTGTGTGTGTGTGTGAGAGTGGGAGAGAGTGGGATGTATACTAGTATCCGTAACGTAACTGAAGATGATGAGATAAAGTGGAAAATAAGATAATTTAAAAGCACTGGTGATTCACCGTCATATATCTGACGACAATTGCCGACTTAATAAGTAAAAGTCTAATCAGGAGAGAAAAAGTTTCAATACGAAGAAAATAGATTATCTCTGCGCTAATCTCACAATAATCTTAAGACAAGGTTCTTACATAATATCAACGATCATCGTGAAAGGAATAATAGACAAGTAGACAAAAAAAAAAAAGAAAAACATATCTACTCGGAGTGGGCTGAATTAAAATCCAACAAACATCAACCCATCGGCTCTATAAGCATCTCCACAGAGTCACTAAAAAAAAAAAAAAAAAAAGACACAACCATATATGATGAAAAGAAAAATGACCTAAACTTAAAACTCAAGTTTTATTGACAAAAACCTTATTATTAAGAGGAAAAAAAAGATTTTTAATTATTAAATTATATTTTTTGTCCTTTTTAGAACGTTAGAAATTTTGCTTACAAATTGTTTTTCTTGTGTCAGCGGGGGCACCAAAGATTAATTATATATGCCGAGATGGATATAGGGATATAGATAGATGTTGAAATATTTTGCTTTCTTTTGCTGTCCTGCTACTACTGGCCACTCAGTTATTTTTCTAGGTACAGCCAACCCCGCCTCTAAAATGTTATCTTTTACTTTAAAAAAAAAATGAAAATATTTTATTTTAAGGTCCTTTTTACATAGATGCAGCGTGGTCCCACTCATTTCCCTACAGTCTATCTACCTATCTTTCTCTCTGTACACACACACACACATATATATATATATATATATATATATATATATTCATTAAATAATATAAACAAGTTTTGTCTATTTATTTTATGTAAATTCTTTTCATATCGTCTGATAAGCTTAATAACATTATCATTAAAAGATGAAAAAAAATCACCATATTGATACATATTTTTTAATCTTATATAAGCTTTCGGCTTCCATAAGCCATTATCAAAGATGACAATTACATTATAATATATTAACCAATATAGGTTTAAATGTTGATAAGAAATTTTAGCACATTTTTTTGCAGTAAAAAAAGAAACACATTGATTTGGAAATTCTTGCAAAACATCAAATAATTGTTGAAATTTAATTAAACTTTTAAGCGTTATTCATAACTGAATACAATTATCTAGAATTGTTTTCTTCTTAGAGAATCTTGGTAAAAAACTTTTTTTTACACACATCTGTTACCCCCTCCCCCAAAACTTATTTAATTTTATGAAATTTGAAGAAATTTATTTCGTGCCGCTTCATGTTCATATTTTTATACACAAAACTTCTTGGAGAATTGAAACCAATTTCTTTTAATGTAAAGTTCGAACACCAGTTACCGAAAATCTTCTCTAAATCGTAAAATAAAAAAAATGCAATGGAACTAAGACATTATTTAATTAGAATCACTTTTAATTGCTTTTTATGAATGAGATGTATTATGAACACCACTGTCTTAAGAAAAAAGTTTTTCGATGAATAATACATTTTTACAAGTATTGGTTTCATTCTTTATAAAAATAATTAGAACTGTTGTAATTTGTACCGGTTCAGTAATATTGTCATTAAGTAAAACCGATATTTACTAATTGTAAATGTAAAAAATTATAATTCAGCAACCCACAATATTTTAAAAAAGAATTTTGAATTTCGTTCGTGTGTACATAAACGTGACAACTTTTGTAAATATGGACGCCCATACACGACATTATCAGAAAATAAGAGCGGTAAATATAGTAAATTTAAATCTAAAGTACCTAAAATTCAATAAAATATTAGATTATGGAGAATATCTTATTATTTTTTACAATTACTGTATAGTTAAAAATTATATAAAAAAGGCGGTTACGTTATGTTTGTCAAGTAATTTTTACAGATATGTACCCTATAGAAAAAAAATTTCCGGTTGCCAATCTGTCAACATCTACATCTGTGTCAATTGCAGCGACATATTAAATGCAACAAACAATGAATTTGTTTCAAACCAGATTCATTAAAGGTTAAATCAGCTAATATTCATTAAATAAAATTTCATAAAATTATATTTTATTTTTGAAAGATTTTTAATGAAGAGAATTGTGCTGACTGATACCTCAAATCAGCTATTTTAAGCGATTAAAAAAACATCTAGTCAATTTAAATTAGTTTTGAAATACAGCAATTATTTTGCTTATTGGAAATACATTAAATTTAATCTATAAGCTTGAAATTAAAACTAAAATAAAAGTTTCAATAATTTTTATTTTTTTTTATTTTTGAAAAAACATTTTAAACCTTACCCATTGCGTTTCTTTGGAGATATACTAAGACGTTTAGAGAAAAATGTTTTAAAAACAAACGTAGACAAAATAAACGACCCCCAACCATTTCTAAGGTATATACTTACGTATATGGACATATGAAAGAAGCTGATATATGAAAATTTACCATGAATCTTTTTTAGTAGTATGACCCGCCTTGTGATGAGCCAGAGATCATGCTTCCCACTGGTCAAAAAAAGACTCTCTATGCCTGATCTAAAGAATGCTAATATATAAAAATTATTTCCCAATAAAAATGTTTGATTTTTAAAAATTCATTTTAAACCTAAGGTACCGTGTTTCTTCTATATAATAAATGCCAATGTCAGTGTGTCACACTGTTTTAATAAAAGGAACAACTCTCCATAGCTCCTCTGCTTCTTGATTGAACTTTTAAAAGGTAAGCTTAAATATTAATGGACTACTTAAATGCAGCGACCAATTTTGAGTTCTTCTGAAGTTTATTGTTGCTTATCGCATCTACTCATCCATGCCTATTTTGATCCGTCCTGGTTAAGACGATAAACTTCATCGGCGTCCTCGGTAAGACGATAAACTACATCCGACAACAAGGGCTCTGATCATGAGGTTTTGAGGAGCGTGGAACCACCTCTTAATTGCTGGTGTTCCCAGGTCCATCCTGACCGGGGGTGGTATCACATGTTAGGGTCCCAGCTATGGGCAAATAGTTAACTCCAAATTGTGGTAAAAAAACTATGAAAGTGTAAAAATAGGTTGTAATAACAGCAATACATGTTTTGAAGAAAACATTACCAGCAATATATTTTGGAACAAAAATATTACCAGCAATAAAAATCTTGTCGGCATTAAATAACCCATTGAGGTTGATATGCTGTAAAAAAAAAACCAAAGAACATCACATGTCACGGAACAGCTCAGTATTCATTTCTTTTTTGTCAAAGAAATCCTCCCGTCTCGCAATACTCTGCTCCGCTTTTGTGTCCTTGTGCCATCCCAATACGTCTACGGATCTCAGTGTCGCACTTAGCGTTCCGAATCCCGTAATCTATTCTAGCCGAAGACCCAGCACATATGACGAGATGCTGGAAGGAATTCAGAGTTGTCCTTCTAGATATTTGACAAACATATGACGACAGTCATAGCACCAGTGGTCTATCGTGGGAAACACAGCCTGACGGAGTTTGACTCTCTGCAGGCTGGTAGGAATTCATTGTTTTCCTCCTTCTGGACTAGTTGACAACCATGTGACTACAGTCTTAGTACCAGTGATGGGTCTTGTGAAAGACAGCCTGGCGGAGATCAACTCTCATCAAGCTGGTAGGAATTTAAATTTTTCCTCCTTCTAGACTGGTTGACAACCAAGGCTATTAGGTTCAGTTTTTCCTGCTATTTAATTATAGCAGAGGGCAGGACAAGAAATGCATTCATATATTTTCCAAGAGTATTTGTGCGTAAATCGTTACTTCCATGGAAAGTGTTCAGACGAACTACAATCCTTGCTTCCGTCAAGTCGAGTCTTCACGGTTAGAACCTAAATTTTTTCTTCGTTTCAAATCACCCACAAAAATTTCCATATTCCATCGGTGAAAAGCAAGTTCCAATCGAACAGCTTCTTCCCGTGAACCACTGATCTGTGGAACCGACTCCCAAGGGTATGTTTCCCCGATCACTACAGTCAATCGTTATCTTCCCCACGTTTCAATCCATATAAATTGATACCTTAACGTAACCTCTCTTCGAACATTATTGGACCAATAACATGCTGAACCTTAATGTAAAAATAATGCCAGTGAATTTGAAGAATTTAATAAAGAGAAAAATATGTAATCATAACTGTTTTGTTTTGTACGAAGTTAAAACAGAATGAATGGTGAAAAATCTTGGTGTTTTTGTGAACCAAAAAATGATTTCAATCTCTCTCTTTCTTTTCTCTCATCCAACCGATTTTGACCAATATATATATATATATACAAACAAACAATGTAAGAGATAGGTTCTTAGCGTAAAAAATCGAATAAAATTTAAAAAAAAATGTAATAATCGATAAAGGGTAAAAAAATCGATAAATTCAATCGATTTTTTCCTCCGATTTCGTTCAAACTCGGTATGTTCAAGGTATGTAGGTTACTTACATCATGACGAGCTCAACGATACCTCATTTTTTTTTATTTCTACGCCACTGCGTTTTAGCGAAAAATCGTGAAAAACAAAAAAATCGATTTCAACACAAATTTTAAACTAAAAACTCCCTCAATTTTCAAGCAATCTAATACAAACTTCACTCAATTGTAGCCAACAATAAGTTGATTGTTTAACAGTCATTTAACTTGATAATTGAGTCCACCCATATAGTGAAAACCCGCGTAAATAGCGAAAAATGGCGATTTTTACTGGTTTCTTTCTTATTTTTCGTTGATCTTTCAACCAATTTTCATCAAACTTAACAATTGCTTTATAAATGTATCCTCTTTTACATCCCTGGTAGCACACTGACAAATTGAATTTCAAAAACTCCAAAATAATTGTGGTCTGAAGTGGGTCTTCATGTTGCCTGTTTTACCCCTTCATGTCCTCGGCTAACTTTGATTGAATAAATACAGACTACTTCTGTTATATCAGTAACTGCATTAATTCAAAATTTTTTTTAATGAAAGTACTTTAAAGTAATTGAAGAAGATAGACTCTGTTACATCTAAACATGATGCTGTTTTTGCTCCATTCTAATTGAACGCTTTTTCTGATCGACCAGCTGAGTATGGCTGCTAGTAAAAAAAAAAAAAGAAAAAACGACATACAAATATGTCATGTGAATAACTTTCAATAAGGACATAAATAAATATTATATGGACTGAATATTTATTTTTTTTATAGGCCTTCCGGGACATTATAAAGATATTTAAACAAATTTTAACGATAGAAATAAATAAAAAAATGTGATTGCAAACAATAAGGATAAATAAAAAAAACAATAAACGGAAATTTAATAAGAAAAAAATAGACGTCGGTGAAGAAAAAAGAAATTTACTGAATTGATGGCAAGATTTATTAAATTTAATCAATAAGACTTTTTTTTTTCTTCTTATTTTTATTGTTCTGCAATTGGTTTTATAAGAAAAGTGTCTCATAAGATTCTAGCGGAAAATTCAAAAATGAAAACGGTACGTTAGATTTTATTAATCAACACGACATATTTTAGTTTAATTTAATTATATTTAAATCACGATTCTTATAACAAATAATTTTTCTGTTTTAATTTACAAATATGATATTATCTGTCACAAATCATTGACATTTGAGACATTTCAAAATATAATTCATTTAATTCAAGAATTTCTGGTTTTAATATTTATATACATTAATTATAATTTTAAAAATTTATTCCTATTTAATAATATAATATAGTATATATTTATATATATATCATTTATATATCCGATGATGGATTGTGAAAAATATAAATATGAAACCGGAGAGAAATGATTTTAGAGATAGATAAAGAGATATAGATAGATGTAAATAAAATCATTTTGCGGTTATTTTTGCTATCAAATTGAATTGATATTTTAATTATTTTTTGAGATATAATTACATGGAACAGTATAAAAGGTTATCTTTTTTTTTAAAAAATGAAAATATTTATATTTTACACACACACACACATATATACACACACACACACACACACACACACACAACACACATATAAAATGAATGGTCTCTCTATCTATCTATTGTTATATATATATATATATATATATAAATATATATAATTATTTTTTTTTTTTAAAAAAAAAAAAACATTATAACATAAATATATTATAAAATATAAACAAATTTTAGCCATTTTGTTTCAACACCGTTTGTAATTATTTTTTGTCAATTATAAAATATAAAATAAATAATTTTAAAAATAGTTAAAATTAATTAACGTTCCTTCGCTATTTAAAAATTTTTATAAAAGCTAAGAATGAATTAAAGAAAAAACTTAAAAATATAGAAGTATTCAATGATTTTTTGGAAATTAATCATTTTCAAATTTCTATTAAAAAAAAATTGTTCATAATTTATTAAAAAGAATTTATACTGAACCAATAATTTATTAAATTATATGTATTTTGATAGTTTGGATTTATGTTAAAACTAAGCAAATTTAAGAAAATCCAAATCTGTTTTATCACTAAAAATTTTAAAACATTAAAATTACTTGGAGAAAAAAAAAGGGCTGGTTGTTATTCAATTTATTTGGTTTTCGTCAAATTTATGGTTCAAAACAGACTGTTACAATTATCGGTCATCTGAAAAATACATGTATATATTTGATATTGAAGTGTATTGGTGCTTATGTATTCAAATCTGAGATGTGTTTGTGGAAAGTTAATTTTTTTTGCGTGAGTTTAATAACCAAATTCAGAACAATATTGGATAAAATATTTTATTTGAATGGATGATTTACAAGCAACGACAAATTCGTGCTGGTGGAGACGCTGGAAGCGAAAATCTCGAAATTATAAAAAGAATGACATAAAAATCTAAAAAAAGAATCTGTTTAAATATCTAAAAAATTTAGCATTTAAAAAATAATGGCTTTTTTAATTAATTTATCACCAGACTACATATATAATTATAAAAATTTAATAGTTAGATGGGATGCTGGATCATTAGTTTTTTATTGTTTAATTTGTTAGATTTTTTTATTGATGCATGTTTTATTAAATAATTCATGACATTTTGTCTTTTAATAAATGTAAATTTTATTTTTTTGTCATTGACAATCTTAGTGTAAAATTAAAAGGAAAAAATGAAAAAATTTTCACCATATTGAATACATTTTTTTTATTTTTTCATTCTTTATTTTGTCTTTTAAATAATTTATTATCAAAATATGACAAAAAAAGAACAATATATTTTTTTATAGGATTAAATACAAATAGGATTAAAAACATGTTTCAATATCCGAATTATTTTATTTCTTACTTTTAACAGAATCAAATTATTTAAAAAGAAAAACGATATTAAAAAAATTTACAAACAATAAACGAACAAAAACGATTTCTATATTATTTAATGAAAACTATACATCAATGAAAAACACGTTTTTAAATATATATATATATATATATATATATATATATATATATATATATATATATATATATATATATATGTATCAGAGAGAGAGATGCCTACATAAAAAAAAAAAAAAAAATCGAGACTTTTTAAATTCTACAAACTTGATAATTTCAAAATAATTTTTATCGATTAAATTTTTGACATTATTGAGAGAAAAACTCAAAGAAATATTTTAATTAACTTTATAATATATTTGAAATTTTAAATGGTTATGAATTGCTTTGAAAAAATTTTTTAAGTTCTCAGTGAGGACCACCAAGATTAGAACGTCGAAAATTTTAGCGCCATATTTATATATAAAATTATATTTATATATAAATATACCAGAAATATAAAATATAAGGTCTGATTTTAATTTAAAACTGCTAAAATGGTTTTAATTTTAACCGGACTTATAAAAGGTAAAAAATTTTTATGAAATTTTTAAAAAAATAAACAAACAAAATTTTGGAAGTAAATTTATATTTAATTAATTTTATAAAATTTCGAGAAATTAAAGTAAAATATAAAATTTATTTATTTCCTAAAACCCTGTTTTAAAGAGAATTTTTTTTATAAATATTTTTTTAAAACCTAGAAAATTACTGAATGAGGAATAGTTTTAAAATGAAGAAAAAAATGAAATAAATTTAATTTATTTAGAAAAATTTTAATTGCCATATATTTTATATATTTAAACACTATTATTTTAAAAAAAATTTATCCGATGAAAATAATTTTTACAAGAATTATTTTAATTTTTGAGAATTTTTACATTAGAATAATTTTCATAAGTTTAATATTGTTAAATTTTTAAAAAATACGGAAATAAAATAACAAGATCATATTATATATATATAAATATATATATATATATATATATATATAATTTAATTATCAATTCAATAAAAAACAAATAATTTTGACAGAAACTATTTGGATTTTTTTGTTTGTTTTATAAATTTCCGATTCATCAGACATTTTGATCACTCAAAAATTATAAAAAAATAAGAGTTGATAACTATAATAAAAAATTGAACCTTCATCTAAAATTCAATGAAAGATTAGATTACAGAGAGACTCAATTATTGCGTATTTAAAAAATGATACATAAAAAAGGTGGAACTATTACTTTAATTAGTTCTCTGATAACCATCAGAACTGCCCTCCATTAGATAAACATTTGTGCATTCTGTCAATATTTCTATCACAATTACTGATGAATTAATTAAAAATATTTTTATCAAATATTTTAAACTTACTATATATATATATATTTATAACAAAAAAATTAATTATTTTTTATACATATAATATTTTTAATAAATATATTTTCTAATTATAAATGTCTTCGTAAATTAATGCTGGTTGGAATAATTTTAAAAAGAGAATTATTTATTTATAAAATCCAATAAAACTGTTCTCATCATTTCTATTTTAGTAAAAAAAAGTGGAACTTAATGCTGATGAGTCCCAAATATAGTATTTAAATGGCCGTCTATTAAATTTTTGCATTCTGTTGTTTTTTTGAAAATTAATTTATTATAATATATCTATTGAAATATATCTTCTCATCCACCATTTTTAAATTTAAAAAATTAATTTTAACAATTTTTATTGAATTAAAAACTTTGAAAGCAATACATATATTAATCTATATATATATATATTTAAATTTATGTACCGAAATCAGCATCTTTTCATTCATAAACGTTTCATTTAAATCTGAGCTGCAACATTTTTAGAAATTTAAAAAACATGCCTCCAAAAACTCACACAATTCCGTAAAATACTTAAAAAAATACAATTATACTTCGACATTAAAACAATAGACAAAAACTTAAAAATACTTGAAGCATTATACATCAAACAGTTGAAACCCAACCTAAACAAAATCAATTATGGCATCTCTACAAATATTCTTAAATGTCTATAATTGGTAACAGAAGCCATTGGTTTATACCAACGGCTTCCCATACTTCATATTCCACAATTCACTCTCGTGTGGTCATGTGTGACGTCATGAGATTATTTGCGATTTTCGCTTCTAGCGTCTTATATTAAATGTTTATCGTTGCTTAGAAATCATCTATGTAAACAATGACATCACTGTCTGTCTTGTCCCTATATTGTTTAATATGTTGTAATTGACATCTTTGATAATGGCTTATGTAAGCCGAAAGCTTAGATTGTATTAAAAAATATGGATCAATATTGTGAATTTCTTTCTTTGTTCAACGATAATGTTATTAAACTTATCAGACGTTACGAAAAAAAATTTATATAAAATAAATAGACAGCACTTGTCTATATTATTTAATGAAACGTGTATATATATGTAAGGCAAAAAATTTACAAATATTTGGTCGAATTTGGAAATTGTCTGATTGATTTTGACTGCGTTTTATGCAAATGTGGTATGGCCAGAACACAGATTCTTCCAGCAGCCACCCTCTTAACACAGGGCAGCACTACCTCCCAAAGGCACTTGATGTAGGCCTCAATGTTGAGTCTGAGTCACTGTGGGAAGATGAATGGAAGCATAACGTCGCCATTACTAGTGATCACATCAAACACCATGATTCTGTCTGGATATTTAGTTTTGACCAATCTAGGTACATATTTCTGGGACACGGCATCCTCTCGCTGCCCTCAAATTGACACCCAAACACTGAAATGTTCTTATTGAAGCTTCCGTTGGGAATGCCAAGAATTACATTATGCCGTTTCCAAATTTCTGGCGGAGTGAAATGCCTCATGATGCTCTTTTTCTATCAGACGGTGTCCAACTGACCCGACTATAGTGCACAGTCGATAAAATCAAATACCAACAACCCGCATGCGCGAAATTAAAAATTATAAAATGGCGACAATTTACCCACCTCACCCTGTATTATAATGTATTATATTTAAATTGTCGGCCTTTGCATTGAGATCTCAGTTTATATTTTAAGCTTTTAGATTAACTTCTGCTGTTGCATATATTCTTCCTACCGTAAATTGGTGCGGACAAGTCGATGTCAAGATTTTTAACTCAAAATTTTAATTTAGGCCTCTACCTACCGCAGAGTTTGACCCTTAAAACAGACGATAGGTTACCAGTAGCCCAAAACTTAAGCCTACCGGTAAATGAAATTAGGCTTTTTTTTAACCTGTGTATATTCAATTTCAATAAACTACCATTATGTGCCATTAAACTTTTATTGCTATCATGAAATTGTCTGAATTGTCTGAGTTAACTAGCGCTTCGATCAGAGTTTACACTTAATCTATCAGCTGTTGGACTTGAAGCGTTATAGCCATCCCTCGATTAATGCATATTCGATTAAGGCGTTTTCAATTAATGCGCTAATATTAGTACATACCCAAACTCGATTAGTGTATACATACTACATGATTAGTGCGGTAAAACATTCTTCAGTTTAACCATAGTAATTTAAAATTGACTTTTTTTATCGTTACCGATGTACACATTAGCGGTACTAATCAAGGGTTGAATTTGTTACTATTTTATATTAATTTCTGTATTATACCAATCAAGGGTTGAATTTGTTACTATTTTATATTAATTTCCGTATTATACTAATCAAGGGTTGAATTTGTTACTATTTTATATTAATTTCCGTATTATACTAATCGAGGGTTGAATTTGTTACTATTTTATATTAATTTCTGTATTATACTAATCGAGGGTTGAATTTGTTACTATTTTATATTAATTTCTGTATTATACTAATCAAGGGTTGAATTTGTTACTATTTTATATTAATTTCCATATTATACTAATCAAGGGTTGAATTTGTTACTATTTTATATTAATTTCTGTATTATACTAATCAAGGGTTGAATTTGTTACTATTTTATATTAATTTCCGTATTATACTAATCAAGGGTTGAATTTGTTACTATTTTATATTAATTTCTGTATTATACTAATCAAGGGTTGAATTTGTTACTATTTTATATTAATTTCTGTATTATACTAATCAAGGGTTGAATTTGTTACTATTTTATATTAATTTCCGTATTATACTAATCAAGGGTTGAATTTGTTACTATTTTATATTAATTTCTGTATTATACTAATCAAGGGTTGAATTTGTTACTATTTTATATTAATTTCTGTATTAATATGCCAAATATGTTCACCAAACACAAGTTTTAGTGGGATATATTTGCAGCAGCTTGCTGGGGGTACTGTACGCAATGGACAGTAATTGGTAGGAAAGCTGATCCACTTGCTTACAACTCAGTGACAATAGTTTGCATTTTATACCCGCCATATAAGTCGACCTCTAGTTTTGGAAACATTTTTTCAAGCTTGAAAACTCGACCTGTACGCCGTCATTTACGATAATATTATAATAGTATGAATATTATTTTTTCTTTACTGTTTAGTAATGTTCGCACAATACTTAACTTAAAAGCCGATCAAGGTAGAGCGTTACTGAATAAGGTGTGTGATATGAACGTAGGAGGAGAAAGTAGGAAGATATGAGGATATAGCGGATAGAAAACGATTGATAATATATTTGATGAGGTTAAGACTGTAATGTTTGGGGAAGCAACCACGCAGGAGTTTGTCTCACAAAGTAGCAGTTCTTGAGAAGAAACTTGGTGGTGGGGGGTTGAATGTCCTTCTTACCAAAGGAATAGTAGGGAAGAGGGTGATTAAACCCCGTGGATTTAGAACGGTATCCTGGTTGTAAAGGTCTGAACTAGTGGCGTTAAAGAATAGAGCTCCGAGTATTTGCTAGTTGTCTGAATGACGGCCAAACTTAAACTGCACTTCGGTCAGTGTTTAAACTTTGTGTATCAGCAACTGGACTCGATTTGTGTTGTAGCGGTGACAGAATACTGAATATTTTGTTACTATTTTAATATTTTATATTAATTTCTGTATTAATATGCCAAATATGTTCACCAAACACAGGTTTTCGAGGGATATATTTGTAGCAGCCCGCTGGAAGTACATTAAGTGGTGTACAGTAATTATTAGAAAGGCCGTCTCACTTGTTTACAACTCGGTGGTAAAGGTTTGTATTTTATACCCGCCTTATAAATTTTGGAAATATATTTTAGGCATGAAAACCCAATTTACACGCCGCAATTTATTATATAAAAAAAACTCGGATCTCGACCATAATTTGTTCTGAAATTCTCTTCTAAAACCGAATTCTTCGAGAACCGAATCATTTTTTGTTTCCATTAAACGTAAATACAACACAAAAGTGTAAAGAAAAGGAAAATTATAACAGAAGTAAATTTAACATGAACAAAATGGCGGTCGACTCAGAAATGATTTCATTCGGGTTAACGCGGTTAGGCAATGTTGTTCGAGAAACAAAATTGTGTTCGATAACCGAGGCATTTTCACTATTTACATTTTCGGACTATTGTCCTCATCTTTGTCGCCATATTTATTACAACATTTCGGCCTTTGTACGCTCCGGACTTCTTCAGGTCGTTGGAATGTCGAACTGAACCCTTTATTTCGCTCATTGGTGTAGACTGTCCTAGTTCCATGTGCCGTGTTTTAATGGATGTCAGTTATCAGTTATCTCCTGTTAATTCCCTCTCTCCAAGTTCTCCACATGGCACGTGGAACTAGAACAGTCTACCCCAGTGAGCGAAATAAAGGGTTCAGTTCGACATTCCAACCACCTGAAGAAGGCCGAAACGTTGTAATAAATATGGCAATAAAGATGAGGACAATAGTCCGAATAATGTAAATAGTGTACATAATACCTCATCTCAGAAATATAGACAGATACCGAGGCATTTTCATATCGAATTTTCCGTTCGAAAACCGATTTGTTCGACATTCGAGATATTAGAGTATCGAGGTTGCTCAGTATATATACAGTGTGGGCATTAAGTTTCCATGCATAGGGAAAATAATCATTTTATGTTGGACAACCGTTTTTAATTTTACACTGTTTTCTATTTGATTACCATTTTTTCGAAAGTACATATTAATAGGTGTTTCGCATTGTTGATGAACAGGCATTAGCACAGTCGAAGTTATTCTTGTAATGGCGTTGTTGATACGTTCCTTGAGATTATTTATGTTTCGTATCTTCACCTGATATACCATGGCCTTCAAGCGTCTCAAAAGATAGAAATCAAGTGAATGGGGAGAGACCTGGGGTTTGTTGGAGGCTACTCCACAAGATCACGCCGACCAATCCAAACATCCGGAAACTGCTGACCCATATACCGACGCACTTAATGACCATAATGAGGTGGAGCTCTATCTTGCTAGAAGGAAACTGGTTAGTCATCTTCCTAGTTTAACAGGGATGGGAGAATATCCTCTTGCCATATGTTAAGATATCTATCTGCATAAAAATTTTCACGGACGGGCAAAACTTAGCCCAATAAAACTGCCACACCATATTCCAGCCCACACCATCAATTTACCGGCACCTTGAATCTTAATCGGATTCAGTCAGTTAGGGTTCTCATTAATCAAATAACGTAGGTTATGTTAATGAAATTCTCCATTCACTTAAAAATTTGCTTAATCACTAAACAATATTTTAGTTGAAAAATGTGAATCCTCGTTCACTTTGGTTAATGACCTTTCACAGAATTCCATCCATATGGACACTTATGGCCCAATCTATATATATGGAATTTTTATTCAAAAAATATACATGTATGTGTATGACCTATGTATATATATTTATATATTTTGTATATGTATGTGTATATTTACCTATTAATATTATGTATATATATATATATACACACATACATATATATATATATATATATATATATATATATATAACTCAGAGGGACAGGCTGTTTCATATTAGACGCAATCGTCAGGCCGGCCAGACGATTGCGTCTATATATGAGACAGCCTGTTATTTTGATTATTATTCATTATTATATATATATATATATATATATATATATATATATATATATACTACAGTTTCAATTTTGAGGCCACTCCTGGTAATTTTTTAAATTGGTCCAAAAGTATTTGAAAAATATAGTAGAAAATTATTATACATGGTTTAAAAAGTGAAACATAGTTTTTATTAGAAATTTTATTATGACAAAAAAAAAGGCATTTTATGATTAAATTTTGCTCTCGACAAAATATCCTCCTTTAGCCTTGATTACTGCACCACATATTTTTAGCATTTGTTGCAAAAGTTTCTCAAAATATAATTTTGATAATTCATTCCATTCTTTTTTCAATGATTCTAAGAGTTGTTAGGGTCCCAGCTATGGGGTCAAAACACTATGAATATGTAAAAATGGATTTTAATGCGATCAATATAGTTTTATAAAAAATATTACTAGCAATGGATTTTGAAGAAAAAATTATTACCAGCAAAACATTATTAGCAGTGATGCATTTTTGAAAAAAAATACCTGAAGTGCTGACTTCAATGTTCACTTTTATATTTATATTTACATACGCTCTGTCTCTGATATTGAGCACTTTGTCGCATAAATAGAGCACACCTTAAAACTATATTTCTTGGTTCCTGGAAAGAAGATGTGTCTCTGGATATATATAAATGTATATGCTATTTTATATATATATATAAAATAGTGAATTATTATGATATATATATATATATATATATATATATATATATATATATATATATATATATATATCTCCCGTCGAATTCGACGTATGAGGGTCAAACAGATCAGTTCCCAGGAAACCAACAGCCTGACAACAGCACATGAGATTTGATTATAGTGGTGAAAGGTTTTTCCAAGGACCATCCTCACTTTTTTGAAGTTTTGAATACAGAGACCTGGTTTTCCATAAGTGCTACTAGAATTCCAAACGAACCTTATTCAGATTTTGAATTCAGAGTTGTCTTTTCTCCTAGACCAGTTGCCATCCAAGGCTATAGAACCCATGTCTGCCCTGCCTATTTACCCATAGCTTCCTGGGAGAAAAAGAGGATTCACACCTTTCCCAAGGGTATTAAGCACGTATATGAATGTAATGGACAACTGGAATTCGAACTCGGCTCTGCGATCCCTCAGTCCAAGCCGGTAACCATTACTCCACCGTGCCTATATATATATATGTATACAAACTCAAGAAAAAACATTAAAAAAGATTCATATCGGTTATAATTTATTTCGTGAATATTTTTATATTAATCGCTTCAGACCGAAGGTTCTTAATAATCAGAGACCATCTTGTTTATCTGTCGGGATAAATTAACAGGAAGATACTAGATTAACAAGAGAAGAAAGGTGAAGAGGAATGAAGAAAAATAACAGATTTTCAAATATAAAAATATATAAAAATAAGAACGAGAGAGAGAGAGAGAGAGAGAGAGAGTGTGTTGTAGAGTAGTTTCACAGTGGAGGCTTGTATTTGTACTAAGTCGGTCCTAAAATAGTTTCGACATACAAAACGTTAGGAACTTGATATAATGCATAATGACGCATTAATCTACTTTTGTCAAAACTAATACTTTAATATCCGACTAACGGTCCTTCGGCGTCGACTGTCTGAATACCGATATTTAGTCACCCCCTAGTTCAACGAGGGCATCATGTAACAAGGCCGGTTTAACGTGGGATCTTTAAAAAGTTTTGGGCTCGGTATAAATGTATGCCCATTGAACCCGTATAAACGGGTTTTTGGGTCAATTTTACCTCCCGAAAGAAGAATCCGCCCTTCGGCGTAGCATTTTTTTCGGGTTCCTCTACAAAGGCAGAGAGTTCAAATGATCAGCCAAAAACTAGTTTGTGATCACTGAGCGACTATAGAAACTTATTATAGGTGGGAATTTCTATTTATAGAATAGGTGTGTTATATTTATAACATAACAGATTTTAGATTATTATTAAGAGAGCCAGAGATTTAGAAAAAGGGAAAGGGAAGAAGGAAGAAATAAATGAAAAGAGAGGCAAAACTAAAATAGAATGACCTTGCTAAAATTTGTTTTTCTTAAATGGTTGAACAAGTTTGTTCACATACGACATCACCCGAAGTACAGTTACTTGAAAGAGCTTCCTTAAACTGACCAATAGAGCCTGTTATTTTAGGCAGCAATACTCATCACAAATTCGAAAGAATCTAATAAAGATAATCATAATAAAAATAATATCCAACATAAATAAACTATTTAAAATAAAGTAAAATGATTTTTCAATATAAAAATTAGCAGATGAAAGATAAGCAAATCAATATATAGACAAGTATAGAGAAATTTAAATGTAGAATAAATCTGAAGATAGATTTATTAACAATAGTCCTAAAACGTTAAATTAAAATTATATATGTATACATCGGCAAGACAATCATACATCTAACCAAATATTAAAAAAACCTACAAAAATGCGTGATAAGCATTATAATCAGACAGTTTATATATATATATATATATATATATATTATATATATATTATAATATATATTTATATATATATTGATGCATGTTTCATTAAATAATATAGACAAGTTTTGTCTATTTTTAAGTAAATTCGTTTCATATTGAATGATAATTAATAACATTATCATTGAAAGACGAAAGAAAAATCACCATATTGATACATGTTTTTTTAATCCTATCTAATCTTAAAATTTTAAATAAGCCATCATCAAAGATGACAATTACATTTTTATATATTAAAAAATACATGGACAAAACAATAATGATAGTCTTTTTTGTTTTATGAAGATTAACCAACGCCTTTATTTGTGCCATGTACAAATTGAGGACATCATTATATGAATTTCTGGGTATTATAAACCTAATGTCTTCAGCAACCATTTTTACCAGTTTTAATATTGCAATTTTGCTGTTATCATTAAATGTTTTTTACCAGAGCTCATATTGCTTTTTTATTTTTATCAGAGAAAAAATTAACAGGAGATAATTGATACTTTGATATCCATCAAACATTGCGTGGAACTAGAACAGTCTATCCAGTGAGCGAAATAAAGGGTCCAGTTCGACATTCCATCCCCCTGAAAAGGCCGGACGTACAATTTTAACCGAAATGTTTTATAAATATGGCGACAAAGATGAGGACAATAGTCCGAGTAATGTAAATAATGAAACATTTATTAAACAGTATAATTATCTACTTTTATCGACCGCCCTCGAGAAATCTTGCAATTTTCTAAAGAAATAATTGTTTTTGTTTTATTCGTTAATCCAACAGATTTTGATCAATTAAACCTTATTTATTTCAGTAGATAGTCATATAGGATTATTTACTTCACTAAATCTTGTTGTTAGCAACAATAATTATGTAACCACGGTTTCGTAAATATAGTTAAACTATTTTTGGACAAAATTTTCATCATTGTGTATCAGCAATATTATTTTATGATTTTATTTTTTATGTTTTGGAATAAACTTTTTTTTGTATTTCATCTTTTTCCATGGAACTTTCTCATTTGTCGTTTGCTCAAAGAACATTGAACATAATTAACAGTTAAATACACTATATAAATATATATATATATATATATATATATATATATATATATATATAATATCGATTTAAAGAAAATGAATTTCTTTCAACACCATTTTTTTTTTTTTTTTTGCAGGACCTAAAACCTTTCATTCATTTGGATTTCTTTCATTTTCAATTGATTTTAAAGAAAATATAAAAAAAAAGAACGACAATTAAAAATAAATGGTTAAATTAAAAAATTTTAATGAAAGGGAAAATCTTTTAAATGAAATTAAAATTAAAATAAAAAAATTTAAAAAATATAATCATGTAATATTAAATTATGTATAATATTAATAAATTAATTTTAATTGATATTTTTCATTGTTTGTTTAAAAATCATTTTTTTTTTGAATATAACTATTGAAATATATATTATATATAAAATAAATAAAAAAAAAAAAAAAAAAAAAAAAAAAAAAAAAAAAAAAAAAAGAAATATATTTTTATAAATCGTTATTTGTTATAGGTATAAAACATTATTTATATATATATATATATATATATATATATATATATATATATATAATATATATATAAATGCAAAGGAGACATGAAGAAAATAGAAAAGAACACGCACATTGGGTGCATAATCCGGAGTTCCTTATTTATTTTCTGTTTTTTTTTTTTTAAAAAGACTATGCTCCATACATAAGTAGAGCTTATATATATATAATATTTTTTTTAAAAATATGAAATCCTTTTGATTATATATAAGAGTTCTCATTTTAAAAAACGAAAGCCGAAATCATCCAAATAATTATTAAAATTAAGTTGAATTGAGGTGTTTAGTCGCGTTTCATCTATAACATGGAAGACTTATAAAGTAAATTCAGGTTTGTAAAAACCTTAATTTATTTTATAACATGGATATATACAAGCTTGTATCTTCCATGAAAATATAAGAATCTATTGATCAAGTAAGGAAATTTTAAAAATTTATTATCGAACTATTTTTTTAAAATTGTTCCATCGTTTTTTTAAATCATTTTTGATTTGCTTTGTAACGTGGAGGACTTCAAGCTTGTATGAAGATATAAGAACCTATTGATCTCTGCGTATTCCTATATCAACGGAATGGATTTCTTGAACTGTTTATATAAAATAGTTCAATCGACCTTTTTTAATATTTTAATATTTGGAAATCATCTTCGAATACGTTTTAACAACATCGCCCACGTGACGACTACGTGATCAGATTTAAACGGAACGCTGATCTTATATAAAAATTTCAGTTATCTGTTTGGATTAGTTGTGCTCTTATATCCATCGTCTTTTGTGTTAAATTTTTATATTTTTTCTAATGTTAATTATGTTTAAATGAAAATGTCCATGAAGATGGTCTTAAATAGACCGAAACGTCTGACGTCGATTTTATATTAACATTAATACAGCATAATTGCATATTAAGATTTTTGTTTGTTTTTTCTGTATTTTTCTTCATACTGTCGGATCTATATCCATATATTTGCTTACATACATATATATATATATATATATATATATATATATATATATATATATATGGGAAATCGATATAAATATATCAAGAACAATTTTTAGTGAAGCAAACTGACAAAGTGGAAAAAGTTTTCGTGTAACGCGTTTCAGCCTTTCGTCTCAAGAAGTCCTTAAGAAAAAAACCTTTACCGTAAAATAAAGGTAGAACATTAACTGGTAGGCAGAATAAAACAAATATATATATATTTCTCAGAATACAATGTTCATTTGAATATAAAGAATATAGTTGATGTTTAAAAAAAAAGAAATATGATCGCCGATGTCAGCGCACAAATATAAAATTGTCACCCATGTCCTACGGGACACATGAAGAAAATATGAATTTATGGATTTATGTCTTTTCTAAGGTCATTAGCGCACAAAGAATAGGAAGCCGTGGAGAGACATGATCGCCCATGTCCTGACGGGACACATCACATAAAAGAAGAAAATCTGAATGGAGATGGATTTATGTCTTTTCTAAAGTCATCAGCGCGAAGTGAACGAATAAAAATCGACGGGAATTTTAAAAGTTCACCTAAGTTAATTAGTCATTCCTTTCAAACCCTGTCAGAAAGATAATTTATAATGAGAACGCCTTTTAGCATTAAAATATACTTTTGCATGTACCTAGGGAATGGTGAGTGTATTTTCAGTGGCATAATAAGGTGATGTAATATACTAGTTTTGCCAGTGCTTGCAGGTGTAATTTCTTTTTAAGTAATAAACCGACCACAAAATTAAAAAGAAATATATAAAAAAAAAATAACCTTTCATTGCATAAACCCTATTCTTCGAGTGCACATTGAGTTTAATTTAGTTCAGTTCCAGAAATAGACAGAAATTTCTCGAGCGACGATATTCATCCTTGTGGAAAATCTTTTCGAAATAGAATTAAGTAATCTAAACTGCTTTACTGACCCTATGATCGTTAATTAAGCAAATGGTGAACATCATATTTCTTTTTTCATTTTTTTTTTAAACAGTCGCTTAATAAACTGTTTTAAATTTGCTTTTGAGCTAGATGCCTGTTCCATTCGGCTGGGCAAGTGTATTCCGTGCGTGGGAACGGACATCATCAAAATAAAATGATATATTTTATATATCAGTGTTCCTCTTTTGAAAAGAGACCTTAACTAATTTTAGTCAACGGTTACAGATCGCTCTGGAAGAACAAATTTCGCAGACGTCAGTTGATGTCTTTTGTTGTTGTTGTTGTTATTGTTGTTCTTTTCATTCATCACATGATTTATGTTTTGTTTTTTTCTTTTCTAGTTTTATTCTTTACGCTACAACTGCTGTTGTGCAAAAAATCAATTTCTTGCTCCAGTTCTGACAATGCCGAGATGATGTCAAATGAAGCAAATTTATTTGACAGTCGGTAAACCAATGTGCGGATCCGTATCTATCAAATATTTTTCACACACGCACACAGGTTTACATCAATTTATATGATCTAGAACGTCAACTGGAGAGTGATATTTAGCAAGTTGACTTCGGAGTCACTTGTTTCTCACAAGCATTTAATACCCAGTGTCAGTCTAAGCTATATATTACCATGACCAGTGAACTTTGAATAAAACAATTGCAACCACTGAAGGACTAACTCTTCCCTCCAAAAAGAGACCACTTTCTGATTGGATACTTACAGAATCCATTATTTATATTATTCGGACTATTGTCCTCATCTTTGTCACCATATTTATTACAAGCGTTTGGAAATTTATAAGCTCATATATTCTTCATTATGGTTGGGATGTCAAACTGAACCCTTTATTTCGCTCACTATTATAGACTCTTCTAGTTCAACGTGCCATGTTTAATAATTGTCAAGTTATCAGTTATAAATGTTGAATTCAAAATCTGAAATTTTCCCAGTGAGCGAAATAAAGGGTTCAGTTCGACATTCTGAAGAAGGCTGTTAAGCGTAACAACAAATACCATAATAATCCAGCATATTTTAAGATGAGGACTGACAATAGTCCGAATAATTTAAATAATGTATGATAAGTCGTCATCTCAGAAAGATGGTCTTTGCCATGTTGTATTGATAATGTTATAATTTATGAATATGTCCTGAAGATGGTTTATTAGACCGAAACGTCCGACGTTGACATATTAACATTAAAAACAGCATAATTGTATATAAGGATTTTTTGTTTGTTTTTTTCCGTATATATTTTTCTTCATACTGTCGGATCTATATCCATATATTTGCTTACATATGTGTGTGTGTGAAAAAAGTGTTAAAATCATAAAAAAAAAAACAAAATTATTTTTGATTATTTTTATTGAAAAAGTTAGCAAGCCCGTTTTATAATTTTCATGAGTGATAATAATAAAATTAATTTTTGTCTATTTATGGCAGTTATAAAGTTTGTACCACAAAACATATCTTTAAATATATATATATAATCATACCCTTGACTTTTTTTAATCGTAGGGCGGATCCCAATGCAGAATCCAAACTCTTTTACACAACGGTCTATTCACGGCAGCCATCAGCAATTCTGGTACAGTCATACCTGCGCATAGTTTGACATTGGATAACCAGTTTTACGTTGGCGCCCTCTCTTGTGACTCCTTCAACTTTTAACACTCTATTCCCATTGTTAAACAAGGTTAGGTTGATAGTGAGAGCGGTGTTTAATATACAGCAATAAACCGCAAACCTTGTTGTCACTAATCAAAAAATAAACCATCAAACTAAATTAGCGATGACCAATATAGTGTATCAATTCCACTGCCCAGTACATGAATGTTTCTTGTCACCAATCAATTACTTATACTGTAGTTACGCCTCATGTGTCACTTACCAATCACATTACCGGAAACATCCCGCTATAAGAGAGGCCCTGTATATTAAACATCTCTCTCCCACTATGAACATCACCTTATTTAACAGTGGAAATGGTGTGTTAAATGTTTGTTTTCTTTTCTTTTAAATAAATTCCACTCACTAGAATTTCAGCTGTGCTTAACACCCATTAGTCTCGGAATAAACGCTCGTACTAGTAAAAAAAAAAAAATTAGCATAAATGACAAAATTACATTTTAACAGTCAAAACATGAAGATAAACTGACACATAAAACTAAACCACGTTGAAGATGGCTGAAGAAGTGGCACCCACTTATGTCAAATGTCAGAAATGACTGAGCCCTTATGCCTTGATGGGACAACCAGTAATGTTTTCCGCTGATATGCTGGAAAGACTATATTGAATCTTTTGCTATATCTGTTGCAAGGAAAATTGGTTCGCTGTGACGGGCTAGACAGTGTTTCTCACCATAATCTCTCTTACACATTTTTCAGGCTACCATTCGTCTATGCATCGATGCTTTTATGTATTAAGAAATTGTTGATAAAATAAAAAAAAAATCTGCAATTTTAACGGTACTGACCTGGCATCTCGACTTCAGTCACTTTCCCACCGCCTTAACATAGCTTCTGTGATTTTCTATAAATATTTTCATGATAATTGTTCTGATGGTCTTTCCTCTTCGGTACCTAAACTTTACGAATTCAAGTGCAGTACTAGAGTGGCAATTAGGTCTCATCCTTTTACAGTTGAGGTGGCTAGGTGTAAGCGTAAGTTCTATGCTAAATGTTTCTTCTCTTGCACTTCTCGCTTGTGAGACTCTCCTCCGGCCTCTTGCTTTTCAGCCAACTTTGATGATCAAAAATTTAAAAGCAGCGCCATTCGTTATCTACTGTCTTCATTCCTGTTTTCTTGCTCGCTCTCCTTTTATTCTTCTCATTCTTTTCACACCCAGTAACCGCTTGTGTCTTAGGGGCTTTATTGCCATACTTGGTGTGAAATTATTAAAAGTCCTTTATAAGATAAATGTGCGCTTATATGCTAACTGTATATAGTTTGTAAAAACCTAAACCAATATAGTTCATTGAAAATATTTTGACATTTCATTTAAAAATATTTTTTCAATGTATTTTTATTGAGTCGACAAGGATTTTTTTTTCGATTTCTATGACATCCCGGCAAACTGCTGCAGATAGAGATGCAGATAGAGATGCAGATGCAATGCAGATGCAATGCACATGGGTATATGTGTTGTGTGTGAGCGCCTTATGTATATTTGTACCATTTAATGTAAATACAAGCACACGCATGCACACAAATTGACCGAGTCTGAAATAAGACATTGGGTTGATAAGTTTCCCTCAAAATTGTCCGGACAACTCCTACCCTGTTTAAGCAATAAAATTAAAAGATTGGAAGAAAAAAGTAAAGCTTAAAAAACTTATAAGATTTATAGATCTTTTTATACAAGTAAAGGTCAATATACCTCTTCTACAATATATTTTATATAGTAATATATACAATATGTAAACAATATTAATAGAAATAAACTACTTTTAAAAGATTTTTAAAAATTTTTATTATTAAATGTAGTCCAACGAGTGAGGTATTTAAGGGAGTGCGTTTTTTTTTTACTAATATAACAATTTGAGAATGTTTTTTGTAGGAGTTTATCAACGTGGCATGAACTAATTCGTCGAATAAAAAAAAAAAAAATTCAGCCTTAGCGTTGCGACTGCATGCTCCAAAAATTTGTAACCGTTAACAATAACACATGTAAAAAAAAAAAAAATTTTCGATTCGCATTTAATTTTTTCATCTCAGAACCTGAATTTTACCAAGAACAAAATAATTCCCATGCCTGAGAGATGACTGAATGTACAGTTGAAAGTACTTACGTATTAAAAAAAGACCTTATACAGTTTATAATTTTTAAAAACAAGGATCATAACATTCATCGAGTGATTTGTAGTTTAATGCAACATTAAATTTTTGTTTGCGAAGGGATTTCGCCATTTTATATCATTTACTTTACAAATCTACTTTTGTATGATGCATGGTAATATAAATTGAACTGTATTAAAATATTATATATATATATATATATATATATATATATATATATATATATATATATATATATATATATATATATATAATTATTTAAAAAATATGATTCCTTCGCTACATAAGAGTACTCATGTTTCAAAAACAAGAGCCAAAAATCTCAATATAATTATTGAAATTAAATTGAATTAAAGTATCAAGCCCCGTTTTCATCCTCAAGCGAAAATTTAAGAATAACCAATCGTAAAATTTACGCATCATTATAAGTATATTCATTCGCAAAATTAATTACTATGGAAACGGTTGGGGCGACCATTTTGGTAAGGAGCCAAAGAGTTAATTTTTATCCACATATCAGTCACCTTCGGAATGATGGCATTCATGTACGTACATCGTCTGCTCAGTCACAGCGACAGATAGCTGTTGGCACCATAATACATCGTTAAGTGCCTAAAGAATTTTATTTTATTTATTTATTTTTCTAAAGGGCTGTTTCGTACATAAACGCGTCGCACTGAACTACAATTTGTTGTTTTTTTGGACGACTTCATAAAGGGTTTTTCTATCTTATGTTTGGGTTAAGCTTTTAAACCTTTTATTAGACTATGAAATTTATTTTTTTATGCTAATTATTTAATGCGAAAATTTGTTGTTGTCGGCAAAAAACCGTTGACTTATGTCTATGGTTTAATAAATTTTCATTATTTAGAAACTTAATAATGCGGAGTTTTTTATGTAGGCATAAAGGGCATGGGTCATCCCAGGTTCTACAAGTTCTTGTTCTATTTATTATTTTCCATTTTACTTTTGGTGTTTTATTCATTTCTTTTAAAAGCCAAATATATTTGGCTAGAGATGTCTGATTTTTATTTCTAATATTATTGAAGGAGCTTTTGTGTTGTCTTCATCTAAATTTATATTCATTTTTCGTTGGCCCAATGTATATCCTTTCAGTGTTAGGACTCTCAGTGGATGAGATAGTGCAGTGGTATACCACAGATTTTATGAGGCATTTATTTTCCATAGTGCAGTCTTCAGGGTTTTTGCAATTACATAATTTTTCATTATTTTTGTCTAATTTTAGTTTAGGATTTTTATTAATACTGTTTTGGCACACATGTTTTTCCAGGATTTTATTATTATGTTTCTTTGTGATTCTTTCTAGATTTTCAGTGCAACTGTAACTTAATTTTAAGGTATTTTTATTAAGATCTTGTTAAGTCTGCTATTAGTAGGAAAGTATTTTTCAATTAAAGCTAAGAACTTACGTCCTAGCTTAATACTAACCATTTAATATAATATATATATATATATATATATATATATATATATATATATTTGTATTTTGCGCAGATAATTTTATTTAATTGTTTTCAGATTTTTTTTTTTTTTGCTTGTCTATTTTTCTTAATTATTTATGATTTGAGAAGATATATTCTTGTATGTATTGTTTCTATAAAAACATTTTTATTGCAGAGAGATCTACTAATTATATATATATATATATTTAGACACACACACATATATATATATATATTCTGGGAGATTTCGAATTTTGGAGGGACATCGGATATTTTGTGGGGGATTCAGATAATTTTATTTTTTGTATGGATGTCTTTTACACTTTTGCTCGGATATATATTGTTGTGCGAAAAAATATCATTTTGCAAGTAAATAACATCGGCGCTAAAAAGCAATACTCAAGAAACAAGTATTCGCCAACAATTAATTATCATCATTTTTTTTTCACGTCTATCCACCGAAACCTCATACAGATTTTATTCTGAAACATTTCACTGAAAATTATAGAGTTTATAAGAATTACATTTTATTTAAATTTAAAGGATTAATATTTTAAAAATGTCAATACCTTCATACATTAGAATAATGGAAATTGCCAGTTTTCAAAAATAAACGGCGAACAGTCAGTTAAGGTAGCGAGTTACTGAATTTAGCCATTGTACAAAGCATAGAGAGAGAGAGAGAGAGAGAGAGAGAAAGTAAGAAGCGCATGTCATGTGGATATATTGACGCTAGACTTGATGTTAAAATTGTAGTCATCAGGGAAGTTGCTAGTCTGTCCCACAAAGCATCATTTCTGCGGAATAGGCTGCGGGTGAATATTCCTGTTCTTAGTAATGGAATAGGAAGGTATCTAGAATGAGTCCAGGCTGTGTAGGCCACATGGTGAGCCCTAGCTGTGAAGGCCTGAGCTAGTGGAACAAAAATTTAGCCTGTCATAACATTTGCAATATAAATAGCTATAGGGCAGCGAGAGTCTGGCAATGTTTCATCTGTGTGAAAAGGGAGTCACAGGATGGAAAAGAATTCACCAACTTCAATGCCGCATAGACTCTTTTGAACTCTCAAGGCTGAGTAGTGAGGACTGGCCAGCACCAGCGCAGATATGAAAGACACAGTACAACTAATTCGTGATCTCATTTGCGGCTGCGTGCCATTGGAAATTGCGTCGCGTGTCACGCGTGCCGTAAGTTGCCGGCACCTATTCTATACGTTGATTTTTTTTGTGCGTTTCTAAATTCATTTTAAAGCAATTTTAATTGCTATTTTCGCACCTGAAATTCATTATACATTCTGTATGCAATTTATGTTTTAAATATATCTAAAACTTGGACTTCACAATCAGCCGTTATCTACCATACCATAATAATATGTAACTCTTACTGTCATCCTTTACAAACTCATTTAATAATCCTCTACCTTGAGTGTCTGCAGGGTCTTGTGTGGGGTGAGCAACAGTATAAAAATCATAATGGTAGAAAGATAATGTGGTAGGCACATTATGTAGCAAGAAGAAAGGATAACAGGCGGAGCAAAGGGTTGGTTGCAGTCTAAAAATAGGCACACAACAGACAGGGTTTGCTGATATAAAACATGGTAGATGATTGCACAGGCACAGTTGTCAGAGAGAGAGAGAGAGAAATTCGAAAAGGGACATTATCAAGTTGTGGACTCATGATAAATTGCCTCCTTAGATAATGATCTTTCTTGTGTTGAATTCCTAAACATTGTTTGCAGTTTTATTAAGAATATTTACTGTCAATGTTTAATCCTGTTATGTTTACGAGGATTTCTAGCCTTTGAAGATTTGTTTGCATTCTGTTCTTTGCGTAGAAAGCAACGATTAAAATTTCCTTTTATTTATTTTAGATTTTCGCAGGATGACATTTCCGTTTGACGATAAACAGCTGTCTGTTGGAAATTACCAGCTTATTTTTAGGCTTCTTTTAAAATAAATTACATAGGCGCTATAAAGAGAGACTCGGTCACGGATATAAACAAATTTACCTAACTAGCCACATACAAAATAATTTCACAGGAAAGTCAAGAGAACTCAGTTTTTATCACAGTCTCTTAATATCTACCTCTCTATTATTTCTCTCAGTCTGTCTCTCTCTTTCTTTCTCTCTCGGTCTGTCTGTTTGTCTGTCTGTCTCTCTCTCTCTCTCTATATATATATATATATATAGCTTCCTCTCTCTCTCTCTCTATATATATATATATAGCTTCTCTCTCTCTCTCTCTATATATATATATATAGCTTCCTCTCTCTCTCTCTCTCTCTATATATATATATAGCTTCCTCTCTCTCTCTCTATATATATATATAGCTTCCTCTCTCTCTCTCTCTATATATATATAGCTTCCTCTCTCTCTCTCTCTATATATATATAGCTTTCTCTCTCTATATATATATATATAGCTTCCTCTCTCTCTCTCTCTCTATATATATATATTTCTTCCTCTCTCTCTCTCTCTATATATATATATTCCTCTCTCTCTCTCTCTATTATATATATATATATTTATCTCTCTGGGATCTCTCTATATATATATATATATATATATATATAATTTTCTCTCTCTCTCTCTCTCTATATATATATATATATAAATTCTCTCTCTCTCTCTTTACTATATATATATATATCTTAATATATATATATATATATATATTATATATATACTCTCTATATATATATATATATATATACTTCCTCTCTCTCTATATATATATATAGCTTATATTTCTCTCTCTATATATATATTTTAGTTCTCTCTCTATATATATATATATACTTCTATCTCTCTCTAATATATATATATATATATATAAAATTGTTTATATATACCTATATCTTCGATTTAAAAATCACTCTCTCGATAATATATATAAAAATAATATAGATAGATAGATAGATACATTTCTCTATATATATGGTTCCTCTACGTCTCTCTCTCCCATATATATATATATATATATATCGCTTTCTCTGCGTCTCTCTTTAGATATATCTCACTAGCGAATTACGTCTCTTTCGATATATAGTTTTCTCTAATCTTTCTTTCTATATATATAACTTTCTATACATGTCTCTCTCTCTCTCTATATATATATATATTATTTTCTCTACATCTTTCTCTATATACATAGTTTTTTTCTACATCTCTCTCTCTTATATATATATATATATATATATATATATATATTGAATGTAGATTTATAAAATTTTTTCTCTCTCTCCCTATATATATATATATATATATATATATATATGGCTTCCTCTACGTCTCTCTATATATCTATCTTTCTTTACGTCTCTCTATATATAGCTTTTTCTACATCTTTCTCTCTATATATAACTTTTTCTACATGTCTCTCTCACTATAAGTATATAATTTACATCTTTCTTTTTCTCTTTTTTACATTCTCTCTTCTCTCTAGCTTTGTACATCTCTCTCTCTCTCTCTATATATATATATATATATATATATATATATACCTAGCTTTCTATATATCTCTCCATGCGAAAGCCAAATACATAGTTTTAAACCATTGTGCTCATATGACATTCTTTTTATATAAGTTAGAATTTTGTAAGCTTTTCAGGGTTCGAATTAGTCCAAAATTAATCATGTAGCAAGGTTAAGAATTTTTTTTTTTTTGAATGAACATCAGTCGAATGTTAATATAGAGAATCACGTCGCAAGTTCAACGATATTTATTTAAACTTACCCAAGATGTACAATCTATTTAGTATATGATTGGTGTATACGGAATAAATTCCAATAACCAACAATTACTATCCTTAAAAAGTATCTCAATACAGAGTAGAGCGAATATAATTATTTATTTAAAAATTATAACATAAATATGCTACAAAATCACTAGAAAAATAGCCATTTTGTTCCAACACCTCTGGTGTCTTATCAAATGATGATGTTAAATGTAGATTGTAGAATAAAGGTTTTAAAAGGTTCAAATTAATTAACCATCCCTCTTAAGGGGAAACGCTGTCGCATGAGCTGAAATGACCAATCAAAATAAGACACCAGAGGTGTTGAAACAAAATGGCTATTTTTCTAGAGATTTTATAACATATTTATTTTTGAATTTTTAGATAAATAATACATATATATATATATATATATATATATTAGGTACCGGCATGAGATCGCTTGAAAATGAGCATAGCAGGATATTAACGGCTTTAAACTTGACGAAAAGAAAATTTTATCGTCAATATGTTTATGTTTTTATTAAAAGGAAAGAACAAAGTAATTTTTAATTATTTTTAAAAAAATTTCTGTCTTAATAAAGACAGGAAAATTTTAACTTTTGATTGAAAAAACTCGTTTCTCATCATCAGCGAATCTCCTACTAAATAACATGGCGGATTTTTGTGTATTTTCTAATGGCAGTCATTAACTTTGAAAATCTTTCAAAAATAAAAATAATTGTCGGATTTTAATGAAACTTTCAGAAACTATTCACAAATAATGGAAATTATTATGTGTTTATTTTTTTAAATCATGGTAATTTTTTATATTTATTACCACCCGCTATTATTAATTTTATGAAAACTCATGAAATTCTAATTTATACAGTTTTATTGATTAATTAGTTAAAAGCACAAGGCTTTGAGGAAAGTAAATCATTTTGTTTTGTTTTTTTAGTTAACACCCTTCTACCTTAAAATCAGCTCTGAATTGTAACATACAAAACTCAATAAAACAAAGATATTATTTAATTTCAAAATCTTTTAGTTGCTTTTATTTGTTTGTATGAATATGGATAATATTTTCTGAAAGCAAAAACGTTTTCGATGAAAAATAAATTTTTACAACAATTTTTTGTTATTTCTTAAATTATTTTATTTTTTTGCATTAAAATTGTTAGATATTCTAAATGTTGTATAGTTTAGTCACTGATGTTATTAAGTAGATAAATATCATTTACAGATTATAAAATAAAGCTGGTTGCAATAAGCAAGTTGCCAATAGCTAAAAATCTAATAAAAAATTTTTTTGTGTCCAAAAATAGCTTAAATTCAATATATAAGGAAGACCGGAAGCATCATGAAAACAATAGTCCGTCACGTGGTTTGACGTTGGTAGTAACAAACATTTTGACGGTAAAATTTTGCTTTCGTCAAGTTTAAAAAATTTTTTATCATGCTATGCCTACTTAAAAAATAACGAGGTAAATATGTTGTTCACATAAAAGCTAAACTGTCACTTCTGACCTTCTGTACTATAACTTTTTCCTCCTGTAAGATGAAATCACGCAATGTCACTTCTCAATCAGCACCTCTGTAACGACCGGCTTTTTTTCATTTTAAAGTACATTTTTTTCAGCGAAAGTAAGTAATGTTTGTTTCTAAATTTATTTAAATAAAATTTATAAATTCTAATTTTCGTAGATTAATTTAAAAAAAAAATCTTAATTGATTTTTTAAACGAATTTTAAACGGAGAATTTCACTTTTGTAAACAAAAGTTAAGAAAATGGCAGACGATCGATTTTGTGTCACTTTTGCTGATTTTTAACGAAAATTTTGGACGTACTAGAAATTATTAAAAAAATGTAAAATAATTATCAAAATTACTTTGATCTTTCCTCTTGATAATAACATAAACATTTTCGTCAAGTTTAAGGTCGTTATTATCCTGCTATGCTCAATTTCCAGCGCTCATGTCGTTACCTAATATATATATATATATATATATATATATATATATATATATATATATATATCATAATAATTCACTATTCTAATATATATAGCAAATAACACACATTTACCAGAGACACATCCTCTTTCCAGGAACCAATTCTAGTGTCAAAATGAGCAAGCAACACTCCATCCAGCTCTTATCTTAAATAACAACTTAAAAGAGACTGTTTGGCCAACACAACGACTGACCAAAATTCATGTTAAAAAAAAATTAAAAACCAATGAAAGCTACAGTCAAAAGTTAATTTTTTCCATCAAGACATTCATTTCTGTAGTTGACTGCTTCCAGCAAGCAGGGATTTTTTTCACCTGATGATGGTCATGATGGTCGAAACTAGTCGAGGAATCTCCCTGAAATAATAATAAACACAAAAGAATATTATTATAGAACCCAGTTTGTGTGAAGGTTTAAAATTTTAATATTTTTTATTGTTCAAATATATATATATATATATATATATATATATATATATATATATATGTGTGAATGCAGTTTGTTGATATGAGTTTGTAACACTGGGATTCCCGCTTTTGCAATCATCAGAAAATGTGTGTCTGATGATCGCAAAAGCGTGAAATATATATATATATATATATATATATATATATATATAATAAAAAAGGCTCAAACACTAATATTCCATGGTTATAATTTATTACAGTGGAATCGTAATCACCATCCAATTCATCAGACCTACAAATTCAAAAAGAAATTGGAAAATATAACTCCAGCTATAAAAAATAAAATTTTAGTGAGAATGTATGTGTGGGAGTGGGAAACAAGTGTGAGAAGGAAATTTATGAAAGATTTATTTTTGTCGCCTCTGAGTGTTGACTTCAATGTTCACTTTTATATTTGTATTTACATCCGCTCTATCTCTGATATTATGCACTTTATCCCATAAATATAACACGCCTTAAAACTATATTTCTTCATTATATATATATATATATATATATATATATATATATCATAAATTTAACAATATATAGATAGATTAACAATATATCTCAACAAATCAAAACCTAAAACATTTCTCACCCATTCTAAAGACAGACATGCTTCCGGAGGTGTGGAAATTTAACAATTTATACACTCACCCACACGAATATACATTTTTACACACATCATACTTTGCTCACTCCCTAATGATCCAAATGATAACACACACCCACAGCAATATATACACCGCTTACACATATCATACTCCCTCCCTCCCTAATGAGCCAAATGATAACACACACCTACAGCAATACACACGCTTACACATATCATACTCACTC
Source organism: Acanthosepion pharaonis (assembly GCA_903632075.3). Taxonomy (NCBI): domain Eukaryota; kingdom Metazoa; phylum Mollusca; class Cephalopoda; order Sepiida; family Sepiidae; genus Acanthosepion; species Acanthosepion pharaonis. The sequence goes on from CAHIKZ030001351.1 coordinate 371,310, forward strand.
ACTCCCTAAGAACCAAATAACACACACACAAACACTAAACAGAGACACATCCCCTCACCAGGTCCAATAAAACTGTCAAACTGACCAGAGAATTCAGAGTAACATGTATCTATCCAGCTCTTATCTCAAATAACAACTTAAAAGAGACTGTTTGACCAACACAAGGAATGTTAAAAGATTCATGTTAAAAAGATAAAAAAAAAAAAAAAACAAATGAAAACTACAGACAAAAGTTCATTTTCTCCAGCAAAAGACATTCATTTCTGTAGTTTAGTGCTACCAGCAAGCAGAAATATTTCTCCTCCCGATGATGGCCATTTTGGTCGAAACTAGTCGATGAATCCAAATGGAATAATAAATATTTTAAAAGAATATATATATATATATATATATATATATATATATATATATATATATATCAATAATAATTTATCATGTCTAGACTTATAGATTATCTCCGGGGTCTAGTTACTTAGTTTCCTCTTCGCCGCCGACGCCTAATGGTACGATACTTGCGTTGTATCATAACCGTCCCGGATCGATTCTTGGTAGCGGATACACACTGCTGATGAGTCCCCAAAATAGGACGAATCGAACGAGCAGTGCTTTTCGGCATTCTGTTGGCGTTTCTAGGCCTTGACTTGATAAATTAAGAAAAATTATTCAAATCAAAATTTACTATTCAGTTATATATGTTTTACAAATTACGGAGCGTATCATTTTTTTGTTCAACGTTTTCAGAAAAATTCGCTGTAAAAAAATATCAAACGTCGAAAGTGAAAAGTGCATGGTGGGTACGTGAGGGAAAAATAAGGTGCTAAGACTGAAATAAATCTATTACTAAAACAAAATAAAAAAATCAATAAATCGATGTTAATAAGCTTCTAGTAAGTATAAAACAAAAAGAAATTGTACTTACAACCTATCCATAACGCAAAGAGAACGAAGAAAGTTCTCCTTCTTCCTGCACAAATTCGATCGATGAAGCTTGATATGAACAGCTTCTAAAATACGTAAGTTTTTAGCCGACCGAAATTTGTGCAGTAACCTAAACGCTTCGTCTGAAGATGTGTTTTACGAAAAATTTTGATTTTAAAGAATAAATGTGCGCTCATTCATTTTTTGTATTTATATATATATATATATATATATATATAACATAATGAGAAGCCACGTATACTTTCTTAATATGTATATATAGAAAAAAAGTTTCAAATTAAAAAATAATAATGTTTTTATTTTATAAAAGTATTTATTTATTTATATATATAAATAATAATGTTTTATTTTATGAAAGTATTTATTTATTTATATATATATATATATAAATAAATACTTTCATAAAATAAAACATTATTATTTTTTTATTTTGAAATTTATTTATATATATATATATATATATATATATATATATACACATTTCTCACCCACACAAGACAGACATGCTTACGGAGGTGTTGAGGCTTCAGACTTATACACACCCACACGAATATACACACTTACGCACATCATACTCACTCACTACCTAATGAGTCAAATGATAACACACACCCATAGTAATATACATGCTTACACACATCATACATACTCACTCACTCCCTAAGAACCAAATAACACACACACACACTTAACAGAGACACGTCCCTTTTTCCAGGAACCAATAAAAACTGTGAAAATGAACAAGGGAATTCAGAGCAGCATGAATCCATCCAGCTTTTATGTTAAATAACAACTTAAAAGAGACTGTTTGACCAACACAAAGACTGACCAAAATTCATGTTAAAACAAAACAAATAAAAAAACAAATGAAAACTACAGACAAAAGTTCATTTTCTCCAGCAAAAGACATTCATTTCTGTAGTTCACTGCTACCAGCAAGTAGAAAATTATTTTTTCTCCTGATGATGGCCATGTTGGACGAAACTAGTCGAGGAATCTAAATGAAATAAGAAGAAGAACGAAGGAATATTAATATACAACCCAGTGTCTGAAGATTTTAATTTTTTTTTAATATTTTTTATTTTTTCAATATAATATATATATATATATATATATATATATATATATATATATATATATATATTCAGTTGTGTTGATATGAGATTGTAACACTGGGTTTCTCGCTTTTGCAATCATCAGAAAATGTGTCTGATGATCGCAAAAGCGTAAAACCTGGTCACAAAACTCATATCGATACAACAATATGTTACCTCTATTACCGATATTGAGTACTTTCCAATAGGTATTTTTGCATATATATATATATATATATATATATATATATATATATATATATATATATATATATATATATAGTTCTTTAATGAAAATCTTGGTAATCCATATGAATAATCCCAAGGAGGATGAAAAACCGTTGAGCTCAATATTAAATCTGAGCGATTAATTTAATGAAAAAACACACACACAGATATATATATATATATATATATATATATATATATATATATATAATCTTAATGGTAAGTGTTGGATCATACCAGGAAACAGTCGTATTAAAATTGCTCAAAACACCTTTTTTAGCTGATCTTTTATATATATATATATATATATATATATATATATAAGCCAACAAACGATGCGCCCCGTAATATTAGGAATAAACAACGCACCTCAAAATTAACTTAAAAAACAAAAAAGTCAAACAGACATCAACGGCTCTCATATATACATACCATACATAGATACACACAACATACATACATATATATATATATATATATATATATATATATATATATGTGTGTGTGTGTGTCTCTGTGTGTGTGTTTTCATGACACAGACACTTTCTTGTCGTCGGATCTGATAAGGTAATTTAATTTATAGCACCTCTTACCCTCAGAGACCCCAACGCAATCTGCTTACAGTTTTGTCTTTCATTCTGATCTGAGGCAACTGAAATCAGCAGACGTTCAGTAAAACACGTTGTTTATAGTTTTGCCACTTTCTCATCTCGACAACTGTATTTAAACAAAATAATGCTTCACATCTTAAGATAATAAAAGTACCTACTACTGTGATCACTTCAAAAACATTAATATTACCCCATTACTTATGGGCGGCTACTGAAACTTAACTCTATAGAGTTCATGTTAAGCACGAAAGTAACATGAAATTAAGCTCAACCATTATATATCCTATATATCCTCATAATATATGCTTCTTACTTCCTTTTTTTACGACTGTACAAATTCATTTAGTAACCCTCTACATTGAGTGGCTCTTAGACCTTGTGTTGAGTGAACAATTGTATAAAAATTCTTAAGTGTAGAAGGAAAATGAAGGCTAGGCAAGTCATGTAGCAAGAAGAAAGGTTAACAGACGGAGCAAATGGTTGGTTGACTGGAGCCTCCTCCACAAAAAATGGCCAGAAAACGTGAAAATAGGATTAAACTCAAACTTGAAAATTTGATTAGCTTGACGAAAATGTCGAAACAAAAACACAGTGAATATAATTTGTATTTATGTGTCCACTAATGTGATTCGGTAATAGGTTTGTACAAGCCGAGGTATCTCTCATTTTGTCAGGCCCCCTTCTAGATATTTAGATAGAAGGTCACAAGGAAAATACAAGTAAATTCGTATGGATCATTAAACTTCTAAGTGAAAACAGCGAACATGCCAGCTTCGAAAATCAGCATTCATCCGGGTTCTAACACTGTCATATTATCACCATTGGTTAATGCATTACTATGTCAGCCAAAACTTTGCAAGGGCAAGAACGACTGTTCTGTATTTTTTTTTTTTTTAAGCATTTCACCCCAAGCAAGACGGGAGTGCCACTAGCACGCCAAGGGTTACAGAGAGTGGGAGCAAGAGTAAAGAGGCGTGACAGCAGAAACGATCAAGTGAAGGACGGGGAATAGATCAAAGCATTTAGAATTATCGATTGGCATTACATTTGAATATTTGGCGATTATAGCTATGAGGGAAGCAAGTAAGAGGAAGGGAGTTCCACAGACGGGAAGTGCGAGACATGAAGATATTGGAATAGAAGAGACGGCTATATTTAACCGTTTCGACAATGAAAGGGTGGGACTGAGATGCCAACCTCGTAGCACGTTTAAATTCATGCAGTTTGGGAACTAGTGAAAGTAGCTCGTCGGAGCAGCTACCGTGAAAATATTTGTAGAAAAGACAGAGGGAAGCGACGGCACATCTGTGAGAAAGATTTTAAACGAGATGCCAGATCAGGGCCAATCGCAATAAATCTAGAAATCATGTTTAAATAAACATATTCTAGTAACAACGGGTTAATCAGATGGGTGACGTTGTGATCATGAACGGGATACAATTAAATATTTCTTCTTTTTTTTTTCAAGTTGGTAGAATTTTCGAGTGTGGCGTGGCCGGCTTTGTGAGCGCACATTTCCGCCGGCCTGTTATACTATATTCGAATGAATCTGTCGGAGATATGGATATCCGCTGAGGGGCCCACCCACGTCTAAAGAGGCCAGGAACCAGGTGCCTCCCTCGTAGAACTTGTTTGGCTATCATTCGAGGTTTATGAGAGTCTATCTTTTCTTTAATGGGGTCTAGCATGTAGGCTTTACAAGATACTTTGTTGGAGCTCTTATCTCCATTACTGGTTACGAAGACGCCCATACCACGACTAAGAACAGGTATTTATACCACTTGGAAAATCACAATCAGCACAGACATGGAAAAACACAGGACTGTAAAATAGTTTTAACAGTTATTCTCCCGTTCTGGGTAAAACGATAAACGACATCCAACAGGAAGGCCTCTGACCTGGTTTTGAAGAGCGTTGGTGTATTGTATTATGTTAGTGTTTTATTTTATTTATAATTTTCATTATTAATAATAATATTATTATTATTAATAATATAAATTATTATTAATAATAATAATAATAATAATAATAGTATTGATAATAATAAATTATTAATATTATTATTATTATTATTATTAATATTATTGATAATATTAAAATTATTAATAATAATGTTATTAATAGTGATATTATTAAAATGATTATATTATAATTATTAATAATAATGTTATTAATAGTGATATTATTAAAATGATTATTAATAATAATATAATTATTGGTATAATTAAAGTTATTATTGATAGATTATTTTGTTGATAATAATAAAATTATTAATATTATTATTATTATTATGAATAACAAAAATAATATTATTAAAAAATAATATTAAAATAATAATAATATTAATAATAATAAAATAATATTAATAATAATAAAATAATATTAATAATAATAATAAAATTATATTATTAATAATAATCATATTAATAATAATCATATTAATAATATTATATTAATAATAATCATATTAATAATAATTATAGTAATATTCATACTAATAATATTATATTAATAATAATCATATACATAATAATCATATTCATAATAATCATTCTAATAATTTTATGTTAATAATAACCATATTAATAATCATAATAATATTCATAACTTTCCTACATTGATGTTGTCCTAAATTTTAATATGATCTAAAAATAAGAATAGAAGGATTTCCTGGCTTTGCTTTGTTTTTCCACATTCTTCTATATATTGATAAATGTCTGTTTGAATTATCTGTTGACTTTTTGGTGTTGTACACGTTAGTTTTTAATTTACAGCCACCCTGGTAGCAGTAATATCGCAGTGGAAAACACGGAAACGCTGTTTTCGTGATTGTTTCAATGATTCACAATTGATCCAATGTTGGGTGATCCAAATTGAGAAGTTATCGCTCTCAACAGAATAAAGTGGAGATCTATCAATCAAAAACAGGTATAGATTTTCTAGTAATTCGCATTTTCAAAGGCAAACAACCAGCGGCTGCCAAAGAAAGGGACAAGACATTAATGAAAATAATCCACAGTTCGCATATTCGGAATGCATTGGCTTCTTTTTATGCAAAGCGGGCCTCGTCACTCTCATGAAACGTCACACGCCAGACTCAACGGTAATTACAAGCTTGTCAAGTTTAACAACGTTACCTTCACAAACTGTGGTCAGTCGTGTTCCAGTCAATCAAGACTGACCAGAGACATAAAAATCCATAACCAGCGAACCCAACGATAAAAAGTATACGTCTGCCAAATGAATCTTGCCGCCTTCAATAGCTACTGTCGTTTTCATTACACTTAAAGCAAGTCAGTGATAGTTATATTCATTGAATAAGACGAGACATTATTTTTGGTGATATAACAGGGTTCAATGCGTAAATTTTCGCCATTTTATATTTATAATTTCGCGCATGCGCATTGTTTTTGATTTTATCGTTTGCACGGTATAGTAGGGTCAGTTGGGTGCCGTCTGTGAGAAAAACAAGAGTACCATGACGCAATTCACTCCGCTAAAAATTATGAAACAGCATGCTGTACTGCTTGGCATTCCTGTCGGAAGCTCCAGTAAGATTTCAGAGTTTTTTGGTGTCAATCTGAGAACAGTGCAGAGGATTCGGAAAAAGTTCGATGAGTCTAATGGTGATTACGAATGTACGTCAGCTCAGAAAGCTCATTCTGATCGTTATGATAAGAAAAGAACTCCTGAATTTGTTGGTGAGGGCATCAGACTCAATATGGAGGGCTGATTACAAAGGTGTTTGGAGTGATCAATAGTTATGTCTCCAGTCATCTCCCCACAGGGCCTCAGGTTCAACGGAAAGGCCTATATTAAATGCCTTGAGGAGTAGTGCTACCCTCGGTCAAGAGGGTGTCTGTTAGAAGATTCTATGTCTGGCAACAGTAAGTAGAGCAAACCTAAATATGAACCTAAAGAGCCAGGTAAACCTACCTAGGTTTCACCTATACGGATCATCAGAGTCAACATATCATATATATATATATATATATATATATATAGTAGCTTATTTCCTTTGTTCCATTTAATCTTTTATTTTAAAAAAAAACTATTATGTAAATTTTTGTAACTTTGTATAATATTTATGCATTACACCCTAATGTTTATTCGGTAAAAATTTCATTACTAATCATGCATTACTTTTAAGTAATACACATATTTATGTCCTTGTTGTTTCCGTTCCTTATATTATGGTTGCTACTATATATATATATATATATATATATATATATATATATATATATATATATATATATATATATATATATATATATATATATATTAATCCTCTCAAATCTACGGATCGATTTAGTAGTACTGTTAATAAACTGATTAAGACGCCTTAGTTTTTCTCATTCCTTTTATCTAAAAACAGGCATGAACTTTTGGATAGTACCCACAAAAATGCAGTGGGCAGGCAAAAAGTCAACATAAATGAAATACATGATCTGCAGAAAAACTTCCAAAAAATGCCGTCCTTAATTTCACATATGAAATAAACAGAATTCCTTTTCTTGATATATTGACAGACCCCCTAATTCTATATGGAATTGAAAACTGAACAATTTTATCACAAATGACAAGGCAGAAAGCTGGGTCTCCAGAAAGATGATGTCAATAATATAGACAGATATGAGCAACGGGCGAAGTATTAAGGAAGATTAGACTGAAGGGTATACCTTTTCATTAGGTCAGAAAGAAACAATTGGCATTTTTGGGACACAATGTGGAAGGAGGGCTTGGAGAATCTGACACTCACAATGCTTATTGAAGTCAAAAGGAAAATGCTAGTAACATAGTTAACGACTTTGCGTAAATGAATGAAAAACATGGGCTGTGAAGGATATTATTGGTACAGACATTGCCTAGTGATACAAAGGATTGGAATCCGTGGAGAGCCATGAACCTAGACGTCCTGAAATAACACGGTACATAAAAAAAGACTTGATACATCAAGAGTTTAGTACTAATCAGCCCTTCAAGCATCCATAAGAGTTTGTTTATATTTTTGAGATGGGGTTTGTAACACACTATTATTCGGACTGTTGTCCTCATCTTTATTGTCATATTCACGACGTTTCGGCCGTTATATGCTCCGAGCTTCTTCAGGTGATCTTCCTAAAGACACATGTCCCAGTGGATAAAAGCGTTCGTTAAAGTAATCCAAAAAGTGATTTGACCCAAAGAGTTGTGAGTTCAGTATCTAACAACACAAGAAGTGATCAAAAACTTTAAGATCTGTCTATGAGGTGTGATAACTTACATTATTTACATTATTCGGGCTGTTATCCTCATCTTCACTGCCATATTCACAGCGTTTCGACCGTTGTACGCTCCGGCCTTTATGTCAGATTTCTCGCTCTATATATCTGTCTATACCTCTGTCTATATCTCTGAGATGAGCTATTATGATTACTTGCATTATTCACATTATTCGGACTGTTGTCCTCATCTTTATTGTCATATTCACAACGTTTCGACCGTTGTCCGCTGCGGCCTTTATGTCATATTTCTCCTCTGTCTATATATCTGTCTATATCTTTGTCTGTCTCTCTGAGATGAGGTATTATGATTACTTGCATTATTCACATTATTCGGACTGTTGTCCTCATCTTCTTTGCCATATTCACAACGTTTCGACCATTATGTCATGTTTCTCTGAATCCGCCATCTTGCATTCTTCGCTTTTATTGATAAAAACAATTCACGGGACACAATTCTGATTTTCAATAGTGTTTGTCACCTGAAATTTTGTATTCCCAAGTTTTCATTACTACGACTGCTTTTGGCGAATTTTTTACTTGATCTTTTGCGACAATTTTTTTGTAGGCTAGCCATTTTTATAACTTGGAAATAAATTTAGAAATAATCGATATTAATTGCGAAATCGAGCGAAAGTGACCCATGAAATAAAAATAATTTTCATCTATATCTCTGAGATGAGGAATTATGATTAAATATTCGGACTATTATCCTCATCTTCATTGCCATATATTCACTACGTTTCGGGAGAGGCATGACACGTTGAACTAGAAAAATCTACCCCGGTGGGCGAAATAAAGGATTCGGTTCGACGTTCCAATCACCTGAAGAAGGCCGGAGCGTACAACGACCGAAACGTTGTGAATATGGCAATGAAGATGAGGATAACAGAGGATAATGTTTCATTTTTTTCTGATGCATGTGGTTCTGGACGACCACCATTGTCAGAAGTTATCGTCAATCAAGTTAGGGAAACATTTGTGCAAAGCTCCCAAAAGTCTGTAAGAAGAGCATCTACGTAAACCCAGATTCTTCGTACGGCATCTGGCACTAGGAAATGTTACGGAAGACATGACACAGCGTATTTAGCAAGAGCTGACTCTTTTCTCCAGTTTTTTCGATTAAGAACTTTTCGCGCAACTCTCGAAATCAAACGAACGGAAATCAGCTGCTTGTAATGCCTGGGAGTCCAATATTCTTGACTGACAGGAAGAAGGGTTCATTTCTTTTCTTTTTTAAGGATGACTAGAAAAGACTGTGGTTGGGCTGTCGACCATCAAAAGAAACAGTTCTTCTAACGATAACTAGAACAGACTTGTGTGTCATGTCACAGGTGGTGTGCGTATTGAAGCTTTGTGAAATCGGTTATAAAATCTACACCCCTTTGAATATCTTGTTTGAACTTTGATAAATAAATATTTTATTGTTCATCATGACCCTTGTTTAATTTCGTTTGCTTGTGACATGTAATTACACAGATATTTAAATTTTACGAGGTCAATTTTGAAGGGAGAGCGTGTATATAAAATCAGAAACAGGGCCGAAACTTTTGGGACACACAATGAGAACAGAAGGCCTAGAAAATTTGACACTCACAGGACATATTGAAAGCAAGTGGGAGATATGAAAGCAGGCGAGTAACCTACTTAACACTAGATCAGAGGACAGGGAAAGATAAAGATAAACTTTGCTAAGAGCTACGAAAGATAAGAAGTTGTGGAACTTTGATCTGCACCCAACTCTAGATAAAGAGGGACAATTGTAATTCTGTTAGATCTACTCCTCCATCTGGCCGAGTGTTGCATTTCTTTTAAGTTCTTGGTTATTTATCCCCGCCTTTTTTTCCCCTCCTCTGTCCTTGTCTCTTTTCTCCAGTTTCTTCGATTAAGAATTTTTCGCGCAACACTAGAAATCAAACGAACGGAAATCAGCTGCTTGTAATGCCTGGGTGTCCAATATTCTTGACTGACAGGAAAAAGGGTTCATTTTTTTTTTTTTTTTTTTTTTTTTTAAGGATGACTAGAAAAGACTGTGGTTGAGCGGTCGACCATCAAAAGAAACAGTGCTTCCCATAAATTTAGATGACGCCCAGATACCTCTTATCTTATCCCGTAACGTTGAACCGACGACGAAAAGCAAGACTGGAGGGTTAAGAATAAACAGACGCTTTCTGTCTGACAGCAGCAAGCTAAGGTGGAAAGACAGAACGTCGAAGAATCTCGCTATAAAAAGAAATTAGGCAGAAGGAAAAATGGTAAAAAAATTAGTTCCATAAATTTCATAAATACGTTTTTAAAAGACAGTAATACGACCGATACATTCTACAACCTTCTTGCTTGAATTTCTGAAATATGATTTTTTTTTTTTTTTTTTGCTATTATCTTTATTTTCGGAAGATGTGCTTGTGTTGCAATGGACAGTAGCTTGAAATAAGAAATTGACGAGTGGAGTTCGTATTCTAGTCGGATTCTTTACATTCACTTACGACCAAATACCCTTGGGGTAGGTGCGAATGCATCTCTTTTCCAGCTACAGGTTAAATATGCCCCCTCCAAATATAATATTCTCTCGGAAAAATTATTATTCGAAAATATAATTCGGCTTTATATAACCCATGAAGTATTCACTTCAACCCATGAAGTATCTACGCCTTTATCCATGTGTCCTTAGGGAGAGTGGATAAAGGTGTTAGTTAGATCCAGTGACAGAACACAAAGAGTGTGAGTTCAATATCTGGTTAAGGCGGTGGAGATCTTGGAGAGAGGAATTAACAGGAGATAACTGATAACTGACATCCATTAGACATAGCACGTGGAACTGGAACAGTCTATCTGAGCAAGCAAAATAAAAAGTTCAGTTCGACAATCCAACCACCTGAAGAAGGCCGGAGTGTACAACGGCCGAAACGTTCTGATAAATATGACAACAAAAATGAGGACAATAGTCCGAATAATGTAAATAGTGTACACCTCACCTCAGAAATATAGACAAATCCATGAAGTGTTGATGAGCCGTAAAAAAATCAGCTTCCTTTTTCGGGCTATTATTTAAAATTTTCCAATGTAACGTAGAATCTTCAAGCCGATATGTTCTTCAGGCTTCTAGTAAAACCTGAAGTTGTGAGACGAAAGATTTTTATTATTTCGTATATTTTTATCGAGAAAAATAGTAAAGTTGCTTTCTCCCGATTTTGCACCCGGAGTAATCTTACTTTTAGGCTGTATTTTCTAGTGAGTCCACATAACTTTGAGTAATCTCCCTTTGATAGATACGTTTCTTAATGTTTAATTAACTAACAACTAAAAGTAACCTTGAAAGTTTCACTGTTTTGTTGTTTTAATTTGTTGATGAATCTAAGGCTGAAGTTTGGAAAATCTGATACTCACAAGACCGATTGAAGGCAAGCGGAACAGAGAAAAACAAAGTATATCAGGTGGCATTTAAGCTAGCTTCCTGGGAGGTCTCTTGACTGGGTCTTCATCACAATAAGTAGAGAGGAGGAGATGCAATAGGCAACAATAAACTAAAGAAAGACTAAAAATTGATTGCTGCATTTAATTATTGCATTAATATTTAAGCTTAACTTTTAAAAGCTCAACGATAATTCTTCTGTCGCCACTTAAGTTAAAGATGTACGTAGGTCCTTACTTTTCGCACAAAGATTTATTTTACTTACATTATTTACATTATTCGAACTGCTATCCTTATCTTCATTGCCATATTCACAACGTTTCGGCTGTTGTACGCTCTGGCCTTTATTCAGGTGATTGGAATTTTGAATCGAACACTTTATTTCGACACCGGGGTAGAATTTTCTAGTTCCACGTGTCTTGCCTCTTCCGAAATATGTAATCATAATTCCTCATCTCAGAGATATAGACTGACAATTATTTTTCTTTCGTTGGTTTTATTTGTTGGATTTCGCAATTAATATCGATTATTTCTAAATTTATTTCCAAGTTATAAAAATTGTTAACGTACAAAAAAATTGTCGCAAAAGATGAAGTAAAAAAAATCGCCAAAAGCAGTCGTAGTAATGAAAACTTGGGAATGCAAAATTTCAGGTGACAAACACTATTGAAAATAAGAATTGTCTCCCTTTAATTTTTTTTTTTTTTATAAATAAAAGCGAAGAATACAAGATGGCGGATTCCGAAAACAATCACAATAATGAAAACTTGGGAATCCAAAATTTCAGAATTGCGGGTCTGGATACGGCCCGGAATGTTTTTTTTAATTTTCTCACGGAGTCGGCCTGATTCCCAAACTGGTGTATGTTGGGCTAGGACCTCTTGCAGTAAAGTTGAAAAGTCTGACACACTGACATTCGCATTTATTATATAGATGGTTCACCTAAGAAATATTCAGACCACTAAAGAATATTATATCTCATTGCTACTTGGTGTGAATAACCAAGAGATATAATACGAAACAAAAAATGGCGCAAATACACTTTCGCATCCCCCCCCCGCTTTGCTTCCTGTCATTCAGCAATGGGTTGCCCCAGATATGACGATATTCAGTCACCCCCCCCCACGAAGGCGTCATGTGGCACAAGGTCTTTTTAACGTGGGCTCTCCGAGCCCGTGGGCTCGGCCAAAAATATGCCCATTGAACCCGTATAAACGGGTTCAGGGTCGGTTTATCTCCCCGAAAGAGAATCCGCCCTTCGGCGTAGCCTCCTTCGGGTTCCTCCCCGCCCGAAGGCAGAGAGTTCAACCGATCTGTCGTTCAAGACTTGCCCCAGATATGACAGTCTGGACTGACATATGGGCCTCATAAATAGATTATTTTTACCGGTACATCATATAACACACGTGTGTTGGCCCCACATTAAATTGGCCTTATGTCTAACTTCCTCTCCTTATTTGATATAAATAAATGCAATGAATAATGCTTGAATATATATGCACTCCAACAATTTTAGTTTAAGTTAAGCAGCTGGTGTTTTTCTCGAATTTGACATTAATTAACCAGTAAATTTAAGTTTACCTGGCAAAATTAAATGTTTTGTTTTTACATTTTAGAAACATTGATTTTGTTTCTCGAAATTTATATTTTAATTTAGATATTATAAATTATTTAAATATTATAAATTAATTTAAATATTATAATTAATAATAACAGAACTGTTGAATGTCAGGAAGCAGGGGTTACAAATGTGTAACAGCGCGGAAAAATTGTGTTGAAATGTTGTAAAATATATACAGAAAATATAAACGTGATACTTTGAGAAAAAAATATTTGTCAAAACCTGAGAGGAACGATCTTAAGATACAGATGTGTGTGCAAGCGGAATTAGAGATAAAATAAATAAATAAATAAATAAATAAAGTGACTGAATAACGAAAAATGAAACCTTCGCTTTCATCAAAAATGTATTCCGTTATAAAAGAAAAAGACAAGAACACGTGGAGGATGAAGAGTATTGCTATAAAGCAGAATTCTCTCTTTCCCACTTAGACTCCTTTGTCACTTCTCACTCTCTCTCTCTCTCTTTCTCTCTCTCTCTCTCTCTCTCGGCGGACCAGATCGCTTTTGACGAGTTGATAGTGTCGAGGTTTTCAGCAAACAGAGGTACGTAAATACAGAACGTAACAATCTTGTTTCAAGCTGGGTAGAGTTTCCCAGAGGTTGAAAACTAATCCATTTGATGTGATCTCTAGGTGATAAACGAAACGTCAAGTCTGAAGCAAGCCAACTGCTTCGAAAATGTGTGCTCCTCCTAAAACAAATCCATTAAATTGATGAGCACTGCTTAAGGGAAACCCAGTAAAATCTGAGACAAATAATGAAAATAAATATCACATTGGTACATCAATCGCTTTAACATTGTCTCATCCATGTTATTTATAAAGTACTTTTTGTTTTCAGATCTGTGGGTTTTTTAAACAACCAAATTATTTAATGTAACAAATTCTTTCAGGATATAGTCAATCATGGATCTTCATAATTCTTTTACTGTTACAAACATTTGACCGTTTACCATTCCTTATTTGAGACACATGTTCTGCTTTTCATATAAACCAATGATTTCCAACGTGGGTTGGATGCCTCACCAGTGGGGCATGTGTAGGATGTGCATCCTTCGGCTTACTCTACAAACGTCAGCTCTAATTTCATTTTGCATTATTATTTCATGATTAAACTGATCAAAGTATATTACAGAATCGGCTTTAATTAAAATATTTTTTTATATTTCTGCCTTTCTGTTCTCTATTATGTCTTGGAAGCACGGTGGAATAATGGATAACGGCTCGAATTGAGGAATCGGAGAGCCGAGTTCGAAAATTCCAGTCGAATCCATTACATTCACTTGCGTGCTAATACCCTTGGGAAAGGTATGAATCATCTTCTTTCTCCCTCCCAGCTATGGGTAAATAGCAGGACAGTCCGGGTTCTATAGCCTTGGATGGCAACTGGTCTACCGCAGAAAGAAATGGCAACCTATTGCGGGAAAAATCTGCCTCGTCAGTCATGTATCGAAAGATACATGATCGTCTAAGCGTGTATCACGCACATAACTTCCTGATTATGTCTTGAAACTATGTATATATATATATTTAACTGCCTTTTTTAAAATGTTTCTTTCATGGACGCCATGGTCTTTGGAGGCTTGTTTAGAGACCAAGTTAAAGGCTCTTTAAACTTCCTTCACGTGAATTGCAGTAACATTTAGAATATGTAAGAATTAAATATTACAGAGGGACACCAGAATTTTAGAAATAACAAAGTGGGTCATGGCCCAAAAATCGGTTGGGTACCACTGATTTAGACAGACAAGTAGATCCAAGCTTCATTAAATATGACAGACAAGGTGCTTTGATTAAGATTATTTATATAATTCGTCATATGATCTCATTTTTTTTTCATTTCAGTATATAAATTATATAAAACTATCCAAATATTTTATTTTTCCGAGCGATTTCGGCTATGCATTTAGTAATTTTTAAGAATTAAATATATTAACTGCTAGACTAGAAATAGATAGTTGTATCTATGTTTTTATGTTTTATTTTCAAAACACGGCCAACATAGTGTATTCATGTTCATAGTTGATATCGAATGTTGGTATTTGTGTTTGTATTGATAAGGCTTCCATTATTTTTAGCCTTTTGTTACATGTAGATGTTGCTATTGTATTTGTATTATCAACATGTTGCGAATAGGGTCCGATAGGTCTCCACGAGTATTTAAATGAGACCTAATTGAGCTATGGTCAGAAAGATGTAGGCTGAGTCTTGTTAAACATGTTGTGGTGTGGCAAATATAATTTTTTAATGAATTTTGATATATATATATATATATATATATATATATATATATATATATATATATTTTTTTAACGAAAATTTAAATAAACTGTATGGATAATCCCATGGAAATGAAATCCGGAGAGCTCAATTTTAAGTCAAGCGAATAATTTATTTAAACAAAAAACAGACAACTTTAAGGTTAATCTTAAAGTTTTCTGTTTTTATTTAAATATATATATATATATATATATATATATATATATATATATATATATAAAACAACTGAACTTTAATTTTTGTTCCATGTAATAAATTATTTTTCACAGCCCTTTTAAAAAATGCGGATCATCAGACTTTTCATTTTTTGTTTGGAAGTAAAGTCTGATGATCCGCAGTCCTTTAAAAGTGCTGTGGTGAAATAATTTATTACATGGAACCTTAAAGTGGTCTGTTTTTATTTAAATTATTTGCTCTGGATTTACATTGAGCTCTCTGGATTTTATCCTCCTCAGGTTTACCCATACGGATTACCTAGTTTTTCTTAAACTAACTAACTATATATATATATATATATATATATATATATATATATATATATATGTGTGTGTGTGCATTTAGTGGAATTAGTAATTGTACAGTGTTAGTATTTGAATAAATAGAATAAGTATTAAACATTTAAATGAATACTCTTTAAAAACTTTGGAAAGTATGCCGTGATATTTTCATTTGCTCCTAGGTGGGTCGTTGCTTAAAAAGGTTGGGAAACACTGAGACCTTCGGAAATCTTTGGCGTTCTTTCTTGTGTCTGTTACAACACTAGCTCAATAGTTAATTTTCTGCAATTACACCTCTAATATGTATTTCGCAACTTTAGTTATTTAGTAACATCAGTTCTTTCTTGCGACAGTTAATCGTCCGTTCTTTCTACGGCTTTTGGCAAGTCGTAAATCTTAGAATCAGTTTTTTTTTTCCACATCCAGTGGAGTGACTCATTGCGCATTCTCGAACTCACATCTTCCATTGAAGTGGAAAGATTATATTGAATCAATTGTTAAGTCCGCAACAAATATAGCTGGTTCACGGTGTCGTGCTAGACGATTTTTCTTGTCAAAATCTATCTTATATATTTATAAGGCTACAATATGTCCTTGCTTTGAATATTGCTGCCACATCTGTTATGGTGATTCCTGCTATATATTGAGAGATTCTTGATGAAACCCAAAGAAGAATCTGCAATTCTAATTTTTTTATCGCCAGAATCTATCTTATATATTCATAAGTCTACCATTCGTCCATGCTTTGAATATTGCTGCTACATCTGTTCAGGTGATCCTGCTATATTTTTAGATATTCTTGATGAAATCCAAAGAAGAATCTGCAATATTATTGGTCTTGACCTGACATCTCGGCTTCAGCTCTTTTCCCACCGCCGTAACGTATTTTCCCTGTGTCTTTTCTATAAATAATTTCATCGTAATTTTTCTGTGATGCCTAAACTTTAAAAATTTATGCGCAATACTAGATTGGCGTCACAGTATCATCACATTGAACTTAAAATGACTAGACTTAAAAGTAACCGTAAGTTCTATGCTAATAGTTTCTTCCACCGCACATCTCGTTTGTGGACCTCTCTTCCGGCCTCCTGCTTTCCAGTCAACTTTGAAATTCAAATATTTATATGCAATATCAATTGTTATCTTCTGTCTTAATTCCTTTATTTTTATTGTTCTCCTTAATAGTGGTTTTAGCCATATTCGCTGACAATCAATATACCCTTGTATTAAAAAAAAGAAAAGAAATACAAGCCAAGCAATTAAATTACTAAGACGTGAGGAGTTATAGAGAATGAAAGAAACTGAGAAACCTTTACTGAGAAGAAAAGACAATAAAAAGAATAGGTTTCAATAAGACAGAAGACGACAATTGACGTTGCATTTCATACTTTAAAGAATGTGTAGAAGCGACAGAGAAGAAACTACTAGAATAGAACTTGCGGTTACAATAGAATTTACTGATACACATTAAATCGCTTAAAACTGAACTGTTCTTGCTTATTACCGATATTTCCTTATGGAAGGAGCTTCTACTCTAAAAATTTAGGAATTATTATGAAAAGTAAACAATTTAACCTAACAACAAGTTCATTTTGTCAATCATATATATATATATATATATATATATATATATATATATATTGAACAATAAAAAATATTAAAAAATTAAAATCTTCAGACACACTGGGTTGTATATTAATATTCCTTCGTTTTTATTATTATTTCATTTAGATTCCTCGACTAGTTTCGGCCACCATGGCCATCATCAGGAGAAAAATAATTTCCTGCTTGCTGGTAGCAGTGAACTACAGAAATGAATGTCTTAATGGAGAAAATGAACTTTTGTCTGTAGTTTTCATTTGTTTTTTTATTTGTTTTTTTTTAACATGAATTTTTGTCAGTCTTTGTGTTGGTCAAACAGTCTCTTTTAAGTTGTTATTTAACATAAAAGCTGGATGAATTCATGCTGCTCTGAATTCCCTTGTTCATTTTCACAGTTTTTATTGGTTCCTGGAAAGGGTGCGTGTCTCTGTTAAGTGTGTGTGTGTTATTTGGTTTTTAGGGAGTGAGTGAGTATGATGTGTGTAAGCGTGTATATTACTATGGGTGTGTGTTATCATTTGGCTTATTCGGGAGTGAGTGAGTGAGTGAGTATGATGTGTGTAAGTGTGTATATTCCTCAACACCTCCGTAAGCATGTCTGTCTTGTGTGGGTGAGAAATGTGGGTAGGTTTTGATTTGTAGGGTTATATATATATATATATATATATGCTTTATTCACCATTTAGTGAGAAAATAACATTCTACTATCGTCCGGTTCACACTCCTCTCCGTTCTTTTGAACAGGAAGACAAGCTTATCCCTTGTTTCTTGTTTAAGGTTCGATTTTCGGTTTCTTTTAATTTCTAATTCAACTATTTTTCCAACATCTCCACT
The DNA here is from genome assembly GCA_903632075.3 of Acanthosepion pharaonis. Classification (NCBI taxonomy): domain Eukaryota; kingdom Metazoa; phylum Mollusca; class Cephalopoda; order Sepiida; family Sepiidae; genus Acanthosepion; species Acanthosepion pharaonis. The sequence continues at coordinate 389,693 of CAHIKZ030001351.1, forward strand.
TAAACCCTGAAATGTTATTTTCCTCAACTGGCGTAGATAAGTTCAAGTATCGTACAGTTCACGCTCCTCTCCGGACTTTTGAACAGAATTGATTGATTGTGTTCAAACTTCTGTTGGATAGTTTAGAACCAAATTGTGTTGTAGAGATATTTTTTTGTTGGTAAAATATGGAGGAGTGTAAGATTTATAGTTCTACAGATATGGTTGGGAGAATATTTTATTGTTTGTTTGGTATGATTGAAGGAAAGATTTCCCTAAGTATGGTAGAGAAGAAATTTTATTGTTTGTCAGGTATGGTATAAGACAAGTTTTAAACGTTTTGCCAATGATTAAAGTTAAGTTTTCTGATTGCGTAAACACAATATATATATATATATATATATGTACACAAATATATAATTGGTGTATACGGAATGAATTCCAATAACCAACAATTACTATTCTTAAAAGAGTGCTCAATACAAAAGATTAGATATAATTATTTATTTAAAAATGTATAATATAAATATGTATATAAAATCACTACAAAAATAGCCATTTTGTTTCATATTTGGTGTCTTATCAATTGATGATGTTGAATGTAAAATAAATGGTCTTTTTCCAAAATAAACATTTATTTTACATTCAACATCGTCACTTGGTAAGACACTGAGGGTGTTGAAACAAAATGGCTATTTTTGTAGTGATTTTATAAACATATTTATGTTATAAATTTTTAAAAATAAATAAATACATATATATATATATATATATATATATATATATATAACATGTATTTGGATATAAGAGAGTTGACGGGACCGGAGAAGAAGTCTCTTATATCCGGGTTTCTCTTATATACGGGTTTGGTCTATTTTGTTTAGGTAACACAGGCTCTAATTTGGGACCAGATAAAATCTCTCTCATATCCGGATTTCTCTTATATCCGGGTTACACTGTATATATATATATATAGCAGGATCAGCAGAAGAGCTGTGGCAGCAATATTCAAAGCAAGGACAAATGTTAGACTTATAAATATGTAAGATAGATTCTGGCGATAAAAAAATAGCATTGCAGATTCTTCTTTGGATTTTATCAAGAACCTCTCAATATATAGCAGGATCACCAGAACAGATGTTACAGCAATATTCAAAGCAAGGACAATTATTTTATATTTTTTTTATATTTTATTGTAAAGTACGATCATTATTTTTTTTACATGCTGTAGTATGGATGAAAAGAAAACAATTGGAAAATATATTTCTTAGTCAAGAAGAAAAACGCGTCGGCAATGACTAAGAAATATATTTTCCAATTGTCTTCTTTTTTATCCAAATTGTCTCATCTTCAAAATTATTCTGAGAAATTTAACAATATGTCGACCTGGAAAACTAAAACATGTTCTTAGTAAAAAAGAAAAACAAAAGAAAAAAAAAATGGTTACCAATATCTAGAAGAAGGCTTACACGAGAGCGTTCCCTTTTTAATATTTTGAATTTAATGTAACGACAAAACATTTCACATTTGATCTTGCATTGATAAAGTCGGATTGACAAAACGCGTCGGCAATAACAAAGAAATATATTTTCTAATTGTCTTTTTTTTTATCCAAATTTTCTTATCTTAAGAATTATTCTTAGAAATTTAACCATATTGCAGTATGTTAACCGATTTAATATTTTCAAATTGTTCGGTCTGTAATTATTGTTTTGAATTTCCCGGAAGCTGCAAAATTCCAACAATCATAATCCTGACCGTATATATGTCCAATACGGAGACTGGTGAGAACCACATCATCTCTTCTTATCTTTCAGTAGCCAGAAAACCATTCACCGATGATTGACTGAATATTGTGTAATTATTACGACACTTCTTTTGAACAGAACTAAATGTTTATCCTTCGTGTCCGTTTAAGGATTAGGCTTCCTATTCCGTCCAAAGTATTTTCCCTCTCTTTTCACGTCCAGTAGACCCTTGGGTCTTAGCAGCGTTATGAACTTTCTTGGGCTGAACTAATAACAAATCACAAAAAACAGTGCTATCAAACAAAAGTCTTCACGATTGTAAAAGGAAAGGATTAATATAATTATATACAGGTTGATGAGTGGTTACATGAGGATTAAATTCTTAGAACTATTTTCTTTTCATTGGACAAGCAAGTTAAAAATATGTTTGGCAATTTAGTTCCAGTTCAAGAACTTCAACAATTAAAATTACTTCAATATGAATATTTCAACTCTACAGCTTCTCTCTCTCTCTCTCTCATATATATATATATATATATATATATATATATATATATATATATATAAAAATATTAAAAAATATTAAAAAATTAAAATTTTCAGACACACTGGGTTGTAGATTAATATTCTTTCGTTTTTCTTATTATTATTTCATTTAGATTCCTCGACTAGTTTCGGCCAAAATAGTTTCACACCATCGGCCATTATTAAGAACCTGGCAAACTCCACATCTTTCTCTGCAAAATGGAATTTGTCAGAGTTAAATACAACCCGATTCTTTCCATAGTGGGTTATATATTCCATTATGTGCCAGAACGAGGACTATGGAATCGTCCCTAGGAGGCTATCGTCTATGCAATGGGTTTATCGAACAATGCCCGCTGTAATATCTTCGAACCGACGGCTATAGTATCCAGACGCGTGGAATCCCTGGGGAGAACGAAGATACCTGTACTGGCCCCATTCAGTGATAAATTGGGTGACATCTTATGCAGTTGGAGAAAGTGGTAAGCTGTGATACCCGTTCCATGCGCCCAGAACTCTTTTCCTTGTCTTAGCGGGAACGATAGAAACCTGATTAAAGTAGGCAGCGTGTGATGGGTTTCCACTCATGGAAGCAGCGTTTATTTCTTTAAGTCCATCTTACATCTGCGAGTGAGCAGTCTTTTTTGGGGTGCAACTACCATGCTTGATCACCAGGTTTTAGGAGTGCCCACTGCCACCGGTTCAATTATACCCAATGCGACGTCTTGGTCGAGGTCTTCATTCAATCTCTTCTTCCAATGGCGAGCGACAGAGATCGCTATGTGGGCCGCTGATGGCCTCGCCTCAGGGATGAAGGTAATGTTCAATAGCTTTCCTGTCATTGCCTGTAAGGGTTGGTTCGGGTATGTATTAAATGCGCTGGACTTGAAATGTTCACGTATCCATCGTTCCATTCGGTAACTGCTGATTTCCATCGGAAGGAACGGAATAGTACTAGACATCGCTGGAATAGATTTTCTGCGTGGGCATGTGCACAGGGCATTTTCTTTTGCGCCCTTCAACGAGTTGAGCCGTGATGTCTGGCCTAGGATATCAGGTGGCAACAGATGTAGGCCATTCAGTGCAGATTCTGATAAGTAAAAATCAAACGTGTTGTTTGACACACACCATCGGTCGTGTCTCCCTTGGGACAATTCTTATCTGAATAAAGAAGACGTCCCTTATATGAAGTTGATAAATGTGCCTTATGTAAACATATAGCACAAAACCACGGTGCCACTTGAGTTACAGCACAACAGTCCTCTACCAATCCAACTATAAATACGACTAAATATTCTGGAATCCCTTCCTATCAAAGGACGGCAACTATCAATTTACTTCAGTCGATGGTCGCATGTGCTAAATTGCGTTTGAAATTTCAGGTCATTTTATCTGCGGGACTAAAACCTGTTTTACATTCATAAAGGGAATAAGTGATGTAATCGATAGTAGATTGGAATACGAGACCGTAGAGTTCGATTTCCAGAAAGAATTTGGGAAGCTATGAATCTATCTAGCTCCAGCTATCGGTTAAATAGTAAGACTCAAGTGGTTAAATCATTGTTATTCACAAATTATTGTTAATGCAATATTCATTCAGAATAACGAAAACGAATTATTCTTTCAATTCAAAATATATTTCAACTTTAAATAACCCAGAAAGGGTTGATAAGACGTAAAAAATATCAATAAATCACCGACGGTTATCATATGTTAACGCACGTTTATGTCAGTCTTTCGGTTGTTAAGAACAAACTTTGTACTGTACATTTACCGACTTTCCACCTTCTTGAAAAAAGATTTACGATGATCAAAATTACTCACAGCATGCAGTCCGTTTGAAGGTTTTATATAAATCCCCTAAACAACTCTAATTTACTTTGAAAAACTTGTCACACTTCAAGCGATTAATTTAGACGTCAAAACAAAGCTTGAGCTGTAACTTTAACTTATGATGCAGATTAAACGAATATTAGTTTAAGGTCTTTAAAATCTAATAAAATATATTGTTTTTTTTTTTTCGATATGAAACATAGTTAATAGAAAGGAACTAACAAATGCTGAAAAACAGAAAATAGTAATGTTATTGAGTGTGGGTAAGCTCAGATTGGAGCTACAAAAGAATCTTGGCAGAGATCATCGAACGATAAAGAAGGCTATTGAAAATATAACGTAATTGAGAACTACAAGTAACGGAGGGGAACGTAAAATAAAACGACTTATAGCGAAACAACCATTTTTGATCCGTGCTCAGATGTTCGAACAGGCTGCAATTGAGGGAGTCAAGATAGACAAAAGGTGTAGAATAATTCGCATTTTGAGATCTATCAAGAAATCTACTGAGCAAACTCCCCTCAGTAAAGCAAATATTTTAAAGCGTTAAAATGTGGCCAGGAAACACATGAAAATTTACTTTTTCTACAGTATTTGTCACGGACTATTCGTGGATGACATTCGATGAACCTGATGGATGTGACAAAAGATGGATTTTATCCGATTCAGATGTGCCTTTGTGCTGAGTTGTTGGGAGTGTTCCCGCGTGTGTGTCTTCGAATAAAGACAAACACAGTTGTAGGGATAAATACTGGTATATTTGTAAGAGGTAATTAACAACAGAGTGATTAGTAATAAGGAACGCCGGTTAGTAAGTAACAATAGCAAAAGTCTACAGTCCAACGGTATGTAATGGTAACCTGATCTCGACTGCTGTCGCTGAACCTGATCCTTCACTCGACACAACTACTCTCTCTAGCACTGACTTATATCGTAGCGGGATCAGTCCATTATCAGTCAGAAGGTGGGTGCTCCCCAACACTTTGCTAAAAGAAAAACGCAAAGAGGCGGGAGTGTGATGATAAAAGCTGGAATTATCGGCCATATTATTACTTGAACATTCAAAGTTGATGAAGGAGTTAAATTGAAGAGTGCTAACTACTGCGATTTCATAGACAGGAAATTCTTTGAATGGTACACTTTCAAAGTGAACTCTGTGTTAATATTCTTGCATGGAATATTACTGTCATATATGGTCTCGTGCTCCTGCTGTAGGTCTCGAGGTCCTTGACAAAATCCAGAAACCAATATGCAAGATAATAAGTCCTGATCTGGCATCTAGTCTACAATCGCTATCTCACCGACTCTCTTCTACAAATATTTTCACGGCAACTTTTTCGACGAGCTACTGTCACTGGTTCCCGTATTTCGTTAATTTAAACGTGCTACCAGGCTGGCATTTCGCCCCCCCCCTTTCAGTGTCAAAACAGTTAGATGTAACCGTAACATCTTCTCAAACAGCTTCTTCCCTCGCACTTCCCGTCTGTGAAACTCCCTTCCCCTTACTTGCTTCCCCGATTATTATAATCTTCAAATATTCAAGTGTAATGTCAATCGACATCTGACACATGGAGCTTGTTCCCCGACCTCCTCTGTGTCCTTTCCTCAAACGCGCCTCTTCGCTCTTGTTCTCAATCCTCTGTAACCCGTTGCGTGCTAGTGGCACTCCCGCCTTGCTTAAAGACGTAAAATGTTAACAGGAAAGAAGATAAGGGAATGGCTACCATCAAGACCTTATCTGAAACTGATCGACAACCTATGGTCAGTTGTGAAGATGAAATTCTTTTCAGGTAGCAAACAATGACAGCAAATGAGGCAATTAAAGCCAATATGTCGGAAATTGAATCTACTGAAGTTTTTTTTTTAAATAGATACTAGATTATTTGCTGTTATTGAAAAAAGGTTACTATATTAAGATATAAATGCTTCAAATACTTATGTGTGTTATTTGTTGTATTACAAGAGTTGATCAATTGTTGGTTTTATTCCTATTGAAGTAAAAAGTGATTGCGATTTTGCATAATAAATTCAGACTGCATTTATTTTATAATAAATCCAATAACTTTATTAAAACATGTTGAAACTACCTTAAGAATTAACTGAAGCATTGTTTTGACGTCTAAATTAATTTTTTTAAAATATAGCAAAAATTTTTCAAACCAATTTCGAGTTATTTGGGTATATATGATTTGCCTCATACTTTCAGACCGACTGTAAGTTTGGTAAATACGTATACAAAGTCTGATATCGAAGAACTTTTTACCGACTTTCAATGATGGCTGAATTTAGTCATAATACACATATACAGTGCTAGGGCGTACCTTTTTTTTTTCGTCCAAGTCCTGTGAATTTGTTTGGCTCACGCTAAGCCTCGGAAGAAAAACACTATATAAAATAAACTATTCTATATCTATTATACTGTATGTGTTAAAATTATTCAACTTTTTAAGAAGAAAAATCTCAAGTTAAAAATTGCCGTAAAACATTGATTTATTTAAGATGTACCGTTCCTACACTATACACACAGACCTCTCTCTCTATCTATCTCTCTCTCTCTGAAAAGTTTGGGAAAACGAGAGACGGCGATCGAAGAAAGAGAGACGGAGATCGAAGGAAACCAGAGAGAAAGAGAGAGAGAAACGAGATAGAGAGATCGAGAGAGAAACGAGAGAGAGAGAAAGAAAAATTTAGAAGAAAAAGAGAGAGAGAGGGGGTAAAACGAGAAAGAAAGAGAAAAATGAGAAAGAGAGAGCAACGGGAAAGAGAGAGAGAGAAAAACGAGAAAGAGAGAGAGAAACGAAAAGAGAGAGAATCGGGAAAAAGAGAGGGAGAAACGAGAAAGAGAAAAAGAAACGGAAAGAGAGAGAGAAACGAGAAAGAGAGAGAAAAATGAGAAAGAGAAACGAAAAGAGAGAGAATCGGAAAAGAGAGAGAGAGAGAAACGAGAAAGAGAGAGCGAAAGGGGGGAGAGAAACGGCAAAGAGAGAGAGAAACGAGAAAGAAAGAGAAAATGAGAAAGAGAGAGAAACGGGAAAGAGAGAGAAAAACGAGAAAGAGAAACGAGAAAGAGAGAAAATGAGAAAGAGAAAAGAAAAAAAGAGAGAGAAGAGAAAGAGAGAGAGAAACGAGAGAGAGAGAAACGGGAAAAAGAGAGAGAAACGAGAAAGAAAGAGAAAAATGAGAAAGAGAGAAACGGGAAAGAGAGAGAGAAACGAGAAAGAGAAACGAGAAAGGAAAAGAGCGAGAATCGGGAAAGAGAGAGAGAGGAGAAAGGAGAAAAAGAGAGGCTCGATTTCTAAATTTGCTTCCACAGGAAGAAAACGATAAATATTACAGCAACTCCCACCACAAACAGAACTACGGCACCATCGAAAAAAAAAAAAACCCAAGAAGAAAGACAAGAGGATGGGACGATGAAGTCATATGTTTATATCCGTATCACACCATTCTATAGTGCACTCTGGCTAAGAGGTCAAATTATATGCTGCTACATTTATGAATATGCACATTCACAAGGTAAAAATCACTGATATGAAATATTCTAACAAAATATCGAAGAGTGAATACAGTGTAACCGGATATAGGAGAAACCCGGATATAAGAGAAACCCGGATATAAGAGAGTTTTTCTCTGGTCCCAAATTAGAGCCTGTGTTAATGCATATAAAATAGACCAAAACCGGATATAAGAGAAACCCGGATATAAGAGACTTCTTCTCCGGTCCCGACAACTCTCTTATATCCGGGTTACACTGTATATGAAAACCAGCTTAAACCGTTGTATTCTGTTGCTAAAGTTTCCTTCAATACGAATGTCATCAGTACAGCTGAAAATCTCAGGAAAATAGCCTTGGTATTTAGAAACTTTCAATTTAAAAAAAAAAAAATAAATGAACCAGTCTTTTCGAATCTAGAAATCTGTTGTACATAGTGCTCCACGATTTCCCCAAACAGACCTCCTTTTTTTTAAAAAAAAATTCGATGTTATCTTTAACTGTCGGAAAATTCGATGTCCTCTGTCAGAAAAAAAAGACTAACGAACTTACCTTCACGGCTACTATTAGAGGAGGGATGAGAAAAGAAAAAAAAAACACCAGCTTTCCTTGTGATCGTTTTTATTTTACTGAACATGCAAATTTAGGGCATCATGTGACTTACGACGGTCACATGACACATTTTCCTATCTTTATATTAAAAGCTTATTATTAGGACACACGATGAAGTAATGGATAGCGACTCGGATTGATAATCGGAGAGCCGAGTTCGAATTCCAGTTACATTACATTTACTTACGTGCTAATACCCTTGGGAAAGGTATGTGTCCTCTTCTTCTCCTCCTACCCCCAGCTATGGGAGGCACGGTGGAGTAATGGAGTAATTGAGAAATCAGAGAGCCGAGTTCGAATTCAATACATTCACTAACGTGCTAATACCCTTGGGAAAGTATGAGTCCTCTTCTCTGCTAGAGCTATGGATAAGTAGCAGAACAAGACCGGGTTCTATAGCCTTAGATGGCAACTGATCTACCGCAGGGGAAAAATCGACCTCGTCAGTCATATATCGAAAGATTTATGATCACCTAAGCGTGTATCACGTGTGGGACATGACTGATTAAAAGCAGCCTTTTTTGCTGGAGTCACTACTTCTAAATGGTGGTTTTTCTAACTGGAAAAATAATTACTGCACCTTAGGTGAGAAATCCTACCCTAGGTCGCAACCGGCAATCTGTTGTAATTTTCTCGTCTCTTGAACCTTTAAGATAGTTCAATCTTTCTCCGTCTGTCGATTGCCGTTGTTGCATTGAAATACTTCATTTTTACTTCTTGGGTTCGTTACTTCTTTATCTACAAAGACCTTATTCATTTACGGCGTCCTGGGTATGACGATAAACTACGTCCACGTCCTGGGTATGAAGATGAACTGCATCCGCGTCCTGGGTGGGACGGTGAACTACGTCCAACAGCAAGGCCTCTGATAATACGTTTTTGAAAAAATAATATTACCAGCTATACATTTTTGAGGAAAAAAAAAATATTAACAGAAGTAGATTTTTGACAAAACAAAAATATTACCAGGGAAAAAAAAAGTTGTCGGCATTAAATGACCCATTGGGGTTGATAAGCCGTAAAACAAAACAAACCAACCCAAACTTATTCATTTACGCTCTCTTAGCATTCACTACTGAGGGATTTCGCTAAATAACACACTGGTTGGCAACCAAAGCTCAAGAGTGTTGTCTGTATTAACACATCGCTGGGGCGAGAAGGGATGGTTTTATACCTTTTCAAATGGTACTTACACTAACGTGAATGTAACAAATTCTACTTGAATTCGAAACTCGGCTCGCTACTAAACATTAAACCATCTGAATATCCATCCAAACCCCCCACGCATATTACAGGTTACAATGGATTACGCAAAACTAAAAATAACGCTGACATCTCATTTTAACAGATATATTTACCATAATTCCGCAAAAATATCTTGAAATACAAAAGAGTAAATTTATAAATCAATAAAATCACCATTGGCTTTAATCACGGCCTCCAAACAACATCGGAATCTCCTGCAACTCTTCTGGACGGCCTCCTTGTTTAAGTTGGTGAAGGCATCCATAATCTTTGCATTCAGTTTATCATTACTGTTAAAATGAATTTTGTTGACCTCCTGCTCAGCTGCGCCCACACATAATAATCAACCGGGGTTACAGTTAGGGGCGTTAGGTGGACAGATGTAATGGGTCATGTGGTCGCAGGAATTGTGTGACAGCCATGACTGGGTTCTCCTGCTTGTGTGGCATGTTGCAAAGTCTTGTGCCAGACATAGGATCTTCCAGCTGCCACCCTCTTCACCCAGGGAAGTATTACCTCCTCAATGCACTCGATGTAGGTCTCCGTGTCGAGTCTGAGGCCCTCACTACCAAATTAGGGAGTTCTTTTCTCATCAGAACGATCAGAGTGACTTTTCCGAGCTGCCGTAACTTCGTAAACATCTCTAGGCTCATACATTTTCTGATTCCTCTGAACTGTCCCCAGATTGACATCCAAGCAGTCTGAAATGTTTGTACTGGAGCTTCCGGTGCAAATGCCAAGCAGTACAGTATGCCGTTTCAAAATTTCTGGCGGAGTGAATGACGTCATGGTGCCCAACTAAAGCTACTATATTATGCAGTCGACAAAATCAAAAACATTCAACACGCATGCGCGAAATTAAAAATATAAAATGGCGACAATTTATCCAACGCTCCCTCTGTGTGTGTGTGTATATGTTTATGTGTGTGTGTTTGTGTGTGTGTTTTTTAGACAAAGGAATTTTTTATTCCCTTTGAAATGCTTACAGGTTTTCTTTTGTGAGGATATGAATTATCCTCAATGATTGTCCCAAGCGCTTTCGGTAAATTCTTCATCCATTTCCAAGGGAAGTTATTTTTCGTTATTACAGTCTGTGTTTTTATTCTATGAATGAGGAAAAAGAGCTTGGAAAATTTGACACTCACAGGAGATATTGAAGGAAGAGGAACAGAGGAAACCAGTGGACAACAAGCTTGTGTAAATGGCTGGCAAAACGGATTAAGAGATACAGCCAAAAGATTTCTCTATGGTGAAGAAACATGGTCGCCCACGTCCCGAGGGAATACGGCACACAGAAGTTTACTGTCCAAATATACAAACGTGTGTTTGTTTCTATTTTATGCTGTCGAGAATATCTCACCTCGCGCCACGAAATCTAGGTACGGTTCAGGCCGAGGAAAAGAAGCAAAAACACTTACCTTAATTTGCAAAATAAGATTCCTTTCTGCGACATAACGTGACCATCTAATAACTTGCATTAAACAAATATAAAAATAAAAAAAGGAAAAAAAAAACATTTCCCTTATAACTACTTCTTAATTGGTAAAAAGTAACGTGATCCCTGTTTTATAAAAAGTTAGTAAAAACGTAGCCACATTTAGTTAATAGTCTTAATTAATTTTTCTCCCGCATTAAACCGTCAAATTCAAATATACCTGTCTAAGATCAGGTATTAAAAAATTAAAAAATCGTTCTCATCTTTGTTTCCATATTTATAACTCCGGCCTTCTTCAGGTGGTTGGAATGGAAGTGAACCCTTTCTCGCTGGGGTAATAAAGGCACCTGAAGTGGATAAAGGCGTTGGTTAGATCCAGAGAGGACCCAAAGAACATTCCAACCACCTGAAAACGTACAACGTCCGAAACGTTGTGATAAATATGGCAACAAAGATGAGGACGATAGTCCGAATAATGTAAATAGTGTCCACAATACATTTAATCTACTGATTATCAAAAGTCAACGATACTGTTGTCTATGTCTCTTTATCAAATTCTTCTGGTGTAGTGGAAATAAGCTCTGCTGTTATTTTAAAAATGACAAATAAATTTTATCATTTGTCCGAAAGTATTTTTTTTAATTTATGGATGCACGATAGATTAATGGATAGTGGCTCAGATCAAAAAAACGAAGGACCGTTCTCGAATTCCAGTCGGGTTCATTACGTTGACTTACGTGGTAATACTCTTGGGAAAGTCATGAATCCATATCTTCTCCACCCAGCCATGAGTAATAGCAGGGCAGACTGTGTCCTATAGCCTTGAGTGGTAACCGTTGTGAAAGGAAAAGTTTTTAATTCAAAATCAGACTGGAAAGTGTCGGGCTCCGTCCGGCCATCTTGCCCAGGAAACACTGCTACGATGGCAACAAATATGGGACCCCTATGAGCCTAATGTGTAACGGGTCTCGCGATCATGATTTTATTTCGGAAATTGTTAATTTATAATTATATTCTTTCACTGTATACACACACACACACACACACACATATATATATATATATATATATATATATATATATATATATATATATATATATATATATATATATATATATTGCAGGAACCATATGCCATCGTTTTTAACGACGTAAATTACATTTGTTAATAACAATGCCGATGTGACATTTAAGAAATTCAAAGAATTTTACAAAAAATGTTAATTTAAAATATTATTTTTTTAATTATTGTGCCGACAAATTTCATTAACTTATTTTTATTTAATTAAAAATAAACTAATTAGATTTAAGTAAATTAATTTTAATTTAAATTGTAATCTTCGTGGTAGCATGGGGCGAATACATATATCCATTACTGAGCTATTTCCAATTGCTTTCAAGGTTTTCTTATACAAATAAAAATATGTAAATAAAAATATGAAATATAAAAGATTTCATTTCCGTCTAAATTTTATTTTCACGTTCGAGACATCGTTTAAAATTTTTTCCTCATATTGTACCCACAAAAATTATGCACTGAAGTCATTTTTTAACATGCTTTGCATGCAAGCATGACAAAATTATAAAGACTCATGTATTTATAAAATTATAAAGCCTCATGTACTTGTATGGAAAATAGATCTGCAATAATAGAATGGAAAAATAAGCTTCATATTTTTAGAACGAAGAATGCGTGGTGATTTTATGGAAATGTTTAACATTTGAAACAGAGATAAAAATATGGACAAAATGGTTTTGGAATATCGAAAATAATAAAATAGTAGATTCTTTTTCTACAGAATGGATATTATTTTATTGGAATAAACTGCCCGATCATTTGAAAAGTGTAGCAAATCTATATAGCTTTAAATAATATCTTGAGATTGGTATGAAAGTTCGGCAGTTTAGACATCGTTGGGAGAAATTTTTGAAAGAATTTAAAAACATTATTTTAAAACTATATCCAGTATTTGGTTTTTTTAAATATTGAATGGATAATTTTTCATTGAGACACCTATAGATAAAATAAATAAATGAAGAAATCAGTTAGCGACATTTCAAATCGAACTTTGTCTAATTATTCCAAAAGTTTTTGTCAAAAAGAAAACCTTGGATAGAGGAAGATTTCAATGAAAATCTTCAGTTTCGGTCAGTTCGTATTTCCGCTTTAGGGAGTTATTTTAAAATTTGTATGGGTCTAGAGGGAATCAAAGAATTTCGTTTCGCAAAAAGAAAAAAGGCTTCAATGTTTAAAAAGAAAAAGCCAAAAGAAGGTTATATTGGACACAAAGAACGGTATGAAGAAGAATCCTTTTGAACTGAAGTCTAATTGCTATGGCGACGCCAAATAGGGCAAACGTTAAGTAAGAAAGATTTGGTATGTCATAACAAAAGAAAGTTTTTGCTTCATAAATTCTTAAGAGTGTTATAGGTTGGCAAAGAGAATTCGTGTCATCTATTGTTCCGTTCGAAGGAAATGACAGAAAATCGTAATGGTCTCTTACCTTAAAACTTGTTGCAATCCTGGTACAAAAAAAAAAAATAAAATAAAATAAAAAATAGGCGGGAAATATGGTAACTATTCAAGAGCAGCTAACTCCTGACAGCACAGCAATATTATTTTTTGAATTTTCTCCAACTAATAATGATTTTTTCGATTTTCTTCTAAAGAAAATGAAAGTAAACATTCCCCTCTCCAAGTTCTCCACTGCCTTAACCGGGTATTGAACTCCCACTATTTGGGTCCTGTCACTGGATCTAACAGGAGATAACTGACACCTGACATCCATTAAACATGTCACGTGGAACTAGAACAGTCTACCCCAGTGAGTTAAATTAATGGTTCACTTCGACATTCCAACCACCTGAAGTAGGCCGGAGCGTACAACAGCCGAAACGTTGTAATAAATATGGCGACAAAGATGAGGACAATAGTCCGAATAATGTAAATAGTGTATATATATATATATATATATATATATATATATATATATATATATATATATGTGTGTGTGTGTGTGAAAATATATAGGAAAGTACTGTTTAGGTAAATAGTGCTCGATACAAATAATATATATATATATATATAATAATTGACTCTCCGTCGCGTTCGACGTATGAGGGTCAGGCCGATAAGTCCCCAGGAAACCGACATCCCGACACCCCGACACCGGCACATGAGATTTGTTTATAGTGGTGAAGGCCTTGTGCAGGACCAGCCAGAGTTTTTGGAGGGACGAATACAGAAACCTGGTGCACCGAATGCATGCCACAAGGTTCCTAAACGACCCACCGCAGGTTTTGAATTCAGAGTTGTCCTTCTCCTAGACCAGTTGCCAACCAAGGCTATAGAACCCAGTCTGTCCTGCTATTTTACCCATAGCTGGAGGGAGATGAAGAGGATACATAAGAAAAAAGGGTATTAGCACGTAAGTGAATGCAGTGGATTCGACTGGAATTCGAACTTGCTTGCGATTCCGCGCTATCCACTTTATGTCCCATATGTATAGTGAGAGAGACAGAAAGGGTAAGAGAGAGAATATAATTGACTGATTTGTTTTTTACAGTTTATGAACCATTTGTTTCAGGTTATTTAAATCCAGAAAATATTTTAGATTAGATTTAGCGTATGTTTTTAGATAATAATGATTTACTGATACAAATCCTACTAATTAATCCATAGAAGGGAGATAAACCTTTCCCAATAGTCCTTGTGCGTAAGTTAATATAACATATCCGACTGGAATTAGAACTCTGTTCTCCTACCGCCAGTTCCCAGCTGTTCAGTCGGATATAGACGCTGAAAGCACCTGGTGTTGCTAAATATGACCTTTAAATGTGACCCATCTAGGTACTGACATGACACGACATTCTTTAACTTTGGTTATCGTACGAAAGCCGGTGTTTCAAAGAGTGTTTTTTTCCGTAAGCCTATAGACAATATATGGGGTACAAGAGAATCGGTATGCAATTATTTTGGAGAGCTGTTAAAAACTATGTGATTGATAGTTTTGAATATATAATATGCCTTTAATATTGTGCGAATTTTAGTATATACATGTGTTATTATTCTGTATTATATTATATTTTTATTGATTTTTTTCTTCTGTGCAAAAAGAGATTACCGTATTCGCCGGCTTACAAGACGCTGCGGCTTGGAAGACGCACCCTAATATTGGAAAGAAATTTCTAAGAAAAAAAATGTCATTCTCCTACAACACGTTCATTATCAGTCCCTCATATACTGGCGCCACGTATTGTTTACATTAATCACTTGTCCGATTTTGTTTGTATGGAAATGACAGACTAGTCAAGAGCAGAAAGGCTCCCGCCACTGCTAGTAAAAGGAGAATATTTAAGCTTGTGGCTCGGCTCCAGGAAGGTTTATAGTCTTGGAAATACTTGTAACAGCTAAGTACTGAGGTTACATCATATAAAACGCTAATTAGATAGACAGCTAACATTATAATGTAATAATTCAATATACAAATCCACGTCCCTCTCAGTCAAGCCAATTAGGTGATCGTCCAAGCTTACATGAGCCTGGCGTTGGCTTACATTCGTCTTGGAAGACGCACACGTATTTTACAGTGTATTTTTTAAGAAAAAAAGTGCGTCTTGTAAGTTATTGGTTACAATAAAGAAAGTTATAAACATTTTTCTGTGGTTTGCCGTAATATACAGAATTATTTGCGCCTCTCCTATAATTATGGCGATTTTCTAACCGTAGTCGATATGGGACTTAGGCTGAAAGTATGGGGCACCAAGTGAGGATCGAACTCACTATTTAGTCGTAACTGATCTAGCGAGACAAGCTTGCTAACCATTGATGAACCATGTTGAAGTGCCCCAAAATGATTTTCTAAGCGAAGCTTTGACGTGGCATTATGTCGAATGCGTGGCGCACACAGTGAGGATCGGACTCACTACGCAGTCTCAAGTTTGAGATCTGTCTATATCTCCAAGATGAGGTGTGATAACTTACATTATTTGCATCATTCGGACTGTTATCCTCATCTTCACTGTCATATTCACAACGTTTCGGCCTTTATGTCATATTTCTCTGTCTATTCCCCTGTCTATATCTCTGAGACGAGGTATTACGCTTATTTGCATTGTTTATATTATTCGGACTGTTATACTCATCTTCATTGCCATATTCACAACGTTTCGGCCGTTGCACGCTCCGGCCTTTATGTCCCATTTCTCTGTCTATATCTCTGAGATGTGGTATTATGATTACTTGCATTATTTACATTATTCGGACTTTCATCCACATCTTCACTGCCATACTCAGTTATTGCTACGTTTTGGTAGTGGGTACCAATAACTGATACATTAAAATATAGACATATTGAACACCCAGACACCCCTGTATAGCAAAATAGATTTATCTGTAACCTTGGAAACATGAATTTTGTTTTATCTGTGTATTTAAAACCCAGTAATTAAGGATTAAATGGAACTAATGTCTTTAATTTAATTACAAAATTAAATTCGGGGCTTTTAGCTTCCATTTTTGAAACACGGTTAGAACTGTGTAGCGAAAAAAACATATTTTAAATCAATTAATTTATAATATATATATATATATATATATATATATATATATATATATATATATTGCGTCTAGCATGAAACAGCCTGTCGCCTCTGAGTGTTGAATTCAATATTCACTTTTATATTTATATTTATATATATGTATATGTGTGTGTGTTTTATATATATATATATATATATATATATATATATATATATATATATATATATATATATATTAGAAGATAAAGGGTACTGCACTATGTTTGTTTCTTCTGTATTTCACCCCTAGCCTGGCGATAAATCCACCCGAAGCAAGGTATTACTGAGAGGGATAATTGAGAAAACGTTATCGAGAATAGTGAGGACAATAAAAGTCCAGATTTCAAGGAGATATAAGGTGACAATTGACGTTGCAATTAAATTTTTGAAGATCGTAGTTGACTGGAAAACAAAGCGAGTTCCACAGGCGAGAATTGCAAGAGAAAAAACTAAGTTTATTTTGCATGGCCCCATTGCAGAACAATGTTCCATATCTAGTCTGTTCGAATCAGCTGCCCCCTGGCAGAGTGGCTACCGGGTTCTAGGTCTTGCCACACGAATAGTCGTAATTTAACCGCAGGGTCACATACGGTTTTGAATTCAGAGTTGTCCTTCTTCTAGACTGAAATTCAATCACGGATAGAGAGCACCGTCTATTTGCTATTTAACCCATATCAAGGAGGAGAAAAAAGTATAAATCCGAATTCAAAACTATGGAGAATAGAAAATGCAACCATTCCACCACTAATATTTACTAAGAAGTTATAACTTCCTATTCTTTTTATTATGTGCCGTGTCTGTTCAGGACATAACTCTTCACAATCTTCTATCCTTTTTCCATTCTTTTATGGCTATAAGTAATGTTTGTCCCCTCACTACACTTCCCTTTCATTTGCACAACTTTGTTAGGCAGATTACTCAAAAATTTCCTTCCGCTTTTCCTCCATTCAATATGTCCTGTGAGTGTCAGATTCGCCATGTCCTCTTTCCTCATTATAGGATTACCTCAATATCACGCTGAAACAATGGTTCTTGTACGATCACCGAAATTTAGCAGTGTCGATCCTTGTCAGTACTTAGATGGGTGACTACTTGTGAATATCAAGTACTTTGATCTAGGATGTGTTGGTGGTGTAATGGATAACAGTTTTGAATTGAAGATCAGATAACTAAGGTTCAATTCCAGTTAGTTTCCTTGTATTCACCTGCGTGAAAGTACACTTGGGAGAGATATTAATCTACTTCTTCTCCCCTGGCTATGGGTTAATTAGTAGAACTTGTATCAGTAAATCGTTATTATCTCAAAAAAATTCTTACAATCCTAATATATTTTCTGGTTTTAAAAAGGTTCATAAGCTGTAAAAACTAAATCAATCAACCAATCAATATTTTCATTGCTTCTAACAACATTTTCTCTTTTCTTAATACTTTGCATAGCTTTTGGAAGGATCCATTGCTATTTCAATGCACCTCCGAAATTTCGAATGGGAACTTTTCAACTTATTTTTTTTATTTTTTATTTTATTTTATTTTTTATTTTATTTTATTTATTTATTTTTTGAACAAGTAAAACTCAATCCAAATCTAAATTGTATAAATAAAAGAAAATAAACAAATTGAGGAAGGGTCAATCAGATTTTTCCCCGAAATTTGAAATTCTTCTTCTTTTAGATGCTACATCCCTTCAGGACCTAGATGAGCATGGCTCTCCACAACTTCCTAATCCCTTGTAGCTCGGAGCGATGTCTGTATTTTTACTATCACTCCGAATCCCTGCGCTGCCATCCTTTTTACATGGGGCAAGTTACTCGATGTTTCCCTCTGCACCTCTTGCTTTCAGTCTTGTGTGTGTCAAATTCTGCAAACACTCTTTCCTCGTTATGTCCTAGAAATTTCAACTATTTCTTTCTGATTCTACATATAAATAACCTTTCTGTTTCCATAAAACTTCGTCGTGGCCAACAAACTCCGTGCATTTTATTCTCGACATCCTTCTGTAGAACAACATATTTTTTTCATCACTTCATCTGTGAGAAAATTCTCTGTTAATTACTGTCATGTAGGAGGATTATTATACATAACACTTCAGTACACTCTTCTTTGTTTCTAACGAAATGTTCCTGTTTCTTAATACTTTGCATAGTTTTTGGAAAGTATCTTTGGTTATTTCAAATTTCGGGTTTATATGCTGCATTTAAACTAGAAATGGTTGCTGAAAGAGGAATAACCAAAGCGGACGTTGGAAATGATATGGTAATCTTTATAACATCAACAAAATACAATACTCGCCAGCGCCGTGAATTAGGTAAACCACTGCTAGTTGTGAAATATTTATCATATTACCCCCACTTACAATAGTGTCCAACTTATTTATGAGGATTGGGGCATATTCATTAGTGTTCATAGGTATATAACAGATACATAAGATAGGAAGTTATAGAGGGCCATATTCACCCACCTCTTCAAAGGATTCGGCACGTAAAGAAAACAGATACTTTTCAATCTAAACCTCCTCAATTCTAAACCTTCTCTATTAGTGCTGGAACCCAGAAAGTGTTACTGAATGAGGAATAACCAAAACACTGGTTGGAAATGTAATGGTAATCGTTATAACATCAACAAAATGCAATACTCGCTAGCGCCGTGAAGTAGGTAAACCACCACTATGCAAATAATCAGAAGGAATTTTTAGGACTCATAATGAATAAAGAGTGCGTGGAAAAAAAAAATTACACTCACAGGGAATATCGAAGGTAGAAGGGGTAGGGGATGGTAGCGGGATACCTACATGAACAGCATATGGGAATTTGTAGAAGAATGGGGATTGGGGAGGGGATATTAAAATGACCAACATTGCTCAGAGCTATAAAGGATATAGAGTCTGAGAATCCATGATCGCCCAAACCCCGAAGAGACACGTCATA
Source organism: Acanthosepion pharaonis (assembly GCA_903632075.3). NCBI lineage: Eukaryota > Metazoa > Mollusca > Cephalopoda > Sepiida > Sepiidae > Acanthosepion > Acanthosepion pharaonis. Next base: position 409,067 of record CAHIKZ030001351.1, read on the forward strand.
TAGATCTCTTTATCAGGGCTGAAATTTTACCATCTGTCACCTGGCTATTTTTTAAAATCAATTCACCCCCCACCCAGGCAAAGCGATAATGCCACAAATTCACAAGGGGCTACTGGAAGTCAAAGAAAGAGAACAGATTTTAGAACGTGTCCGATTTTAAAAAGGAATCCTCTGTTCAAAAGACAGTGGAGGAGTGTGATAGGCGAACCTATCTACTCCTGTTGAGGAAAATGAATAAATATAATTAAATAAAATTTCAGAGCTGAGGTGGAGACGTTAGAAGTGTAGAGTTGAAGTAGACTTTAGAAGGAACCAGAAACCCAATCTTAAACAAGAAACAAGTGATAAATCTACTTCTGCTCAAAAGACCGCGGAGAAGGGAATCAAGCGATAAGTGAAACTATCTACCCCGACTGGGGAAATTAAATAACTAGTGAATAAAATTTTTCATTTTAGTTTGAAGTATAGAGTTGAAGTAGACATTAAAAGGAACCGGAGACCTAATTCTAAAAAGGAAACAAGGGCCAAGGATCTACTCCAGTTCAAATTACAAAGGAAGAGTGTAAACCGGGCGGTAGATAAAACTATCTCGGCTACGAGGCAGAAACAAATCTTCTTATTCTTTACTCATTCACTCCAGTTTCTTGCTTTCATTATATCCCATAATTCACCGCTACTTCCTCCTCCTCCTCCGCCTCCTCCTCCTTTTTAGTTTCTCTTGCCTTCTATACAACCTTTCTTTATCTGCCTCTCTTTTTTATGTTATCCTTTTCTTTATAATTTCTTCCATTTATTTTCACGCTTTTTTTTCTTAAACCTTTTGCTAGCCTGCCCGGACCTATTTGTTCAGTCATCGTACACAGGGCGTTGATTTTTGTTCCATAAATCTCCTAGCTATAAATATATTCGCCTCACTTCTCATACACCCTACCTGATTAACCCCAGAACGTAAAGATTTATTTCGAAGGTCATTTGGCCCAGGAGCTAACCATAAATCTGTCGCCATTACCGACTGGATCCTTATTTACAGCATTCAAGGCGTGAAGTTGTCTGCGTATATTACAAATGAGGCCCATTATCTTTTCTCACACGATGCAAAATGTCTGTTAAACTACTCCGGCTTGTCCCTCCTCCGACCGACTCCATCACCAGTGCTAACACTCCTTGTCTCCTCTTCCATTTCACTTTTAATCTTTTTTCTCTCCGCACTCAGGCTGTCAATCTATCTTTCAGTCAGCCAACGACTCCATCTTGCTTTCTATATTACTTCAAATTCTTATCTCTCTATTTATCAAGATCGAGCACACTTCTTCGCTCTTTCAATGTAATTCTTAGTTCTCTCTCGGTTACTCGTGATTTTGTTTTTACTACTTAAAACTTTCGTGTTGTAAGGAGTCTTCTCTTCCTCACTATCTATCTATCTATCTATCTATCTATCTATCTATCTATCTATCTATCTATCTATCTCAGTCTATTCATATCTATCTATTTATCTATCTATCTATGACAGTTTATTCATATCTATCTATCTCAGTCTATTCATCTATCTATCTATCTCAGTCTATTCATATCCATCTATCTCAGTCTATTCATATCTATCTATCTATCTATCTATCTATCTGTCTATCTATCTATCTATGACAGTTTATTCATATCTATCTATCTAGCTAGCTAGCTAGCTAGCTAGCTCAGTCTATTCATATCTATCTATTTATCTATCTATCCATCTCAGTTTATTCATATCTATCTATGTCAGTTTATTCATATCTATGTCAGTTTATTCATATCTATCTATCTATCTATCTATCTATCTATCTATCTATCTATCTATTCATATCTATCTATTTATCTATCTATGACAGTTTATTCATATCTATCTATCTATCTATCTATCTATCTATCTATCTATCTATCTCTTTATCTCAGTCTATTCATATCTATCTATTTATCTATCTATCCACCTCAGTCTATTCATATCTATCTATCTATCCTAGTGTTTTCATATCTATATCAGATCATATGTGCCTCAGACTTTTCATATCTACCTATATATCTATATATATATATATATATATATCTTTTAAAAATGTTAATCTTTTCACGATAAGTAAGCTACAAATACGCAATGAACTTTACTAAGAGTGGAAGAAACCGAGAAAATTCTGAAGTGGGCCGACATTAAAAGACCAGCATTCATTGCGACAGAAGAAGACAATTAACCTGAGACTTAAATTTTGGAAAAACCATAAGACAGAGGGGAGTTGTACCAGCGGAAAATGCGAAAGAAGAAACTATTCAAATAGAATTCACGGTTACGCTTAGTAATTTCAGCAGTAAAATGGTGAGACCTAACTGCCAATCTGGTTCTTTGGTTAAATTCGTGAAGTCGATGTACTAAAGAAAACAGCTCATCAGAACAATTACGATGCGAAAGGGAGAGAAAATGAGATGCCATGTCAGGACCGATGACATTGCATATTTTATTTGGGATTTTGCCAAGATTCTCTAGATACATAGCAGAAGCACTAGATCAGTTATGGTAACAATATACCATGCACAGACGACTTACTGTATAAACTCACATTTCATGAGACTTTTGAAGACCTTAATTTGTAGCTAATGTTAAGGGGGTCACATCATACACGAGATATAAAATTAGTGTATGTACTGCTGGACCTGGTTACGCCATTGAACAAATTATATATCCATTTACAGTAGTTAAATTTGCTTAGAAAATAGGTCCTCAAAGGTCGCGTGATATGCGAATATATACAGTATGCAATAGTGCAAGACAGACTCGAGCGAGAAAAATGGTCTCGCACGATAAAGTGTACTAACATTCTGTTATACACCGTACCTGTGAACACTAATGGGTATGTCCCAATCTTCATAAATACGTTGGACACTATTGTATGTGGGGGCGATATGTTGTCTAAGTAGTCCACCACTAGCAGAGGTTTACCTACTTTACGTCGCTGGCGAGTATTGTATTTTGTTGATGTTATAAAGATTACCATTTCAAATCGAACCTCCGTTTTGGGTATTCCTCATTCAGTAACACTTTCTAGGTTAAAACACATAGATAGATAGATAGATAGATAGATAGATGTACAATGTTACATAGATAGATAGATAGATAGATAGATAGATAGATCCTGAACTGAAATAGTGTTATATACCGTACCTGTGAACACTAATGGGTATGTCCTAATCTTCATAAATACGTTGGACACTATTGTAAGTAGGGGCGATATGATGTCTAAGTAGTCCACCACTAGCAGTGGTTTACCTACTTTACGCCGCTGGCGAGTATTGTACTTTGTTGATGGTATTACGGTTACCATTTCATTTCTCACCTCCGTTTTGGTTATTCCTCATTCAGTAACACTTTCTAGGTTGTAACATATTCCTAGCAGCAGACATAACAAGTGATTCAATATAATCATTCCACTTCATGACAGTGGAAAATGTTATACCAAGGAAGCACAATGTGTTGCTCTCCAGGGGGTTAGCATTAGCCAACCTGATGGAAGGTTAAAACATTTTCTCTTATAGGATTAAAGGAGACCCGTTTCGTTTGGAAAGCGTCAAAATTGATTCTTGTTTACCTCTTTGTGGGTGTCGTATTATTTTCCACCCTGCAACCCCTTTTCTCACAGTCGAAAAAGACTATCGCTGCTCTATCGCTATTTCCATGGAAAATGTTCAGACGATCTACATTCTTAGTTCCACCAGTTCTAATCTTTACGACTAAGACGCACCATGTCATACACATTGTAGCGAACCGCCCTTATACCTCTCTAGCAGCTTTTTCCCAAGAACCAACTCCCAAGAGGATAATTCCTCAATCAGATCTATGGTTAAGCGTAATCTTCCATACATATACACATAAGCTATGCCCCTTCTTCATAACCCTCTACTTCGAGTGGCTATCGGCCCTTGTACACCATTGCAAAAAAAGTACATAGGCGAATCAAAACATTGAACGAAAACAAAAAGAATCATTTTTACGATAAATATTTATTTTCAAATTAATCTAATAATTTTTTTTTTTTTTTTTTTGCAAATGCACTTAACCATTCTATTTTTCATTGATCGGATTAATTAAATATTTATTTGTAAAAGCTTGTTTAGACAAAATTTCTGAGAACTGTCTTAGGTCACGGGCGTATAAATCCTTTTTCATGTATTAGATTATTGGCCTGACGCCAATTCAATCAGGTTTCGATCCTAGCTAGAGGCGACCGGGCGTCTAGTCACACTGATGATCTGTGACACATCGAAACAGTCTGTGGATGACAATATATATATATATATATATATATATATATATATATGGAAAAAAATGTATGCCAAAATGAAAAAGGTTTTATTGCAATGCCTTTCATCCTTTAGGAGTTCATCGCACTAAGTTTGTGCGCATGCGTAGTCGCACCAACATAACAAACTTATTCCGATGAAGCCCTAAAGAACAAAACGCGTCAAAATAAATCTTTTTACACGTTGTCATACATATATCGTTATCTCATTTATATATATATATGAATATATGTATATTGTTGCATATATTTTGGCAAATGTTTTCAGTGAGACATGATGCGTTGAATGATTTAGACATGTTCTGTCTACTTATTTTTGATAGGATCCTTTCACATTCACGAATAATCTTTTTGGTATCATTATTGCAGGACGAGAGAAAATCGCCGTTTTGATACATATTTCCTTTATTTCCGAATACTTTCGACATAGCACAATGTCATCATTTCAGTTTGTTCTCCCACCTCCTCACTTCGCCTCTCTCTCTCCCTCTTTATCTCTCTTTATACATGTGTTCATTTCTCCCTTCTCTCTCTTTACCTTAGTCTTTTCATTTCTTTCCATTCGTTCTATCTATCTCTTCATTTCTACCCTATCTCTATCTTTGTTCATTTCTTCCTCTCTCCTCTCTTTCCCTATCTATCTATCTATCTATCTATCTATCTATCTATCTATCTATCTCAGTCTGTTCATTTTCCCTCCACTTGCTTTCTGTTTATCGCTCTCATTCTGTTCACTACTCCCTTCATAATCTCTATTTCTCTCTCACTCTTACTCTCTCTCTCTCTCTCTCTCTCTTTCTATCTATCTATTTCTGTTTGTTTCTTCTTTCCCTCCTTTTCTTTTTCTCTCCCTTTCTCTCTCGTACTATCCGAGTCCATTCATTTAGCTCTTACCTTCTTCCTCCTTCACTCTCTCTCACTGTGTTTATTTCTCACCTTCATATGAGTTCATTTCTCCCTCCGTCCCCCTCTGTTTCTCTCTTCAAATCTATCTATCTATCTATCGCAGTTTTTTTTTCATTTCTCCCATCTCTCGTTCTCTCTATCTCATTCTGTTCATTTCTCACTCTATCCTCTGTTTTCTTTCTTTCTTTCTTTCTTTCTTTCTTTCTTTCTCGATCCCCCCTCTCTCTCTCTATCTATCTATGTATCAGTTTTTAATGTGTGATTTTTCTCTCAATGACGGAGATTTTGCTTGCATTTCTTTCTTTGCTGTTTTTACTCTAACCTCTTTGGCTATTGAAATTATTAGCAGTTATTTCATTTTTCTTTTTTTTCTTTTATCAATAATCAGAATATGGAGCAGGCTTGTCGTTGCTTAACTTCAAGATCAGACCATAACTGTGCTTGAAAGTGCGACAAATCTGTATACATCAGCCCTCCCACCAAAAAAGAAAATATACGAATGTTTAGCGCCAACTAGAAATTCAAAATCCTTATTTCCACCGTATCCCCCCTTAAATGCATCAAGATGCAGTATCAACCCCTTACTTTCTTTTCTCTATTTTATTTCTACCTTTCTTTTTTGCTTTCTATTTTTTGTTTCTTCCCCTATTTTTCTAGATTTATATTCCGCCATCTTGCATTTTACCCTTCACTTCATAGATCCCTTATTGCCACGAAGCTTCCATTAATGTAGAATTAATATGAATGTATACCCATACGATTTTCGCTTCGCATGCCAATGATTTAATATCAATGTGAGCCTTGACTCGATTAATTTGTCTTCATGCTTTGCGTGCGTTCGTATTAATATGAATATTTTTTATTACGTAGAAATATTCGAATTGCTGCCCCTGTCAAGTTATATTCTTCGTCTTCCTTTCTTTTGTTTCCAGTGAATTTCGACACCAGTAGTAGCTGGTGGCTCTTGCTTCGAGACTAAGTGACAGCAAGCCGACTTTATATGCCGGCCGAGTCTGTTGTGTCCCTTTTACGGTGATGCCATTGGAAAACGCATGGATATTTCCAGAGGAAAAGGTGTGTGAAAAGCGAAGAAAATAAATAATCTTCAAGCACAGTTCTACAAATTTAAATAATTTTATTATTGAGTATAAAAATAATCTTTGTTTTCTTTTTAACTTGAAAGAAATAAGGTTATAAATGTATTCTCATAATGTAAACAGTGTAAACTTTTTATGAAAACATTTTAATGCGAGAAATTAAGTTGCGAGAAAGAATTTAGTGCTCAATAAGTTAATTTGAGTATGCTAAAATTTAAGAAATCAGTATTGTTTACAAACCCCGATCAAATTATAGTGAACACTGATTAAATTTACGTTACGCTTTTTATAAGGAAAAATCGGATCACAGGAAGTTAAAAGTTAGATTTATAAAACTCGGAAGTTTTATTGGATAATAAATAAATTTCCCAATTGTGAATATCGATTATAGGACGGAAAAGATTGTTAATCTTTTTTGGCTGTGATCTTTCAGTTATTTCAACCTGCAACATGAAATGATTATTTGTTTTTTTCAAAGCTTGAATGGCGTTTGAGACAACGTCGCTGATTGGTTAATAAATGCTAATGTGTGAATTTAAAGTTCGTGTGAGTCTATAAGAAAAAAAAAAGAGTCGACCGAGGTTGGAATCATCGAGTCAAAGCGAGCGATCCTTTCCTTAGTTGTATAGTATGTGCTTCGCCAGGATTACATATAGTCTTGAATTTAGAGTTTCCCTTCTCCTAGAGCCGTTGTCACCCAAGACTACAGTCTGTTATGTTATTTCGCCCATGACTTTCCCAAGGGTATTAGTACGCAAGTGAATGTAATGACCTCAACTGGTATTCGAACTCGGCTCTCCGATTCTGAAATCCGAGCCAAAATCACTTACTCTACCGTGCCCATATTTGTAAAGAATTGTATTGATGTCTATGTAGTCCTACTTTAGCTTTGGGTGGAAACCAGTCTTGGAGAAAGAAATAATTTATAAACCAAATGGGCGTAGCGACGTCGTTTTCGAAGTGGCGAGCCTTCGACTATCCACCGTTCGTATTTTGTTTGATTTTCTTTTATCCTGTGTGCATGCTGTCAGCAGTGAATGATCTTGGAATGGATTTTTCTCTTAGCAATGAAAGACTCCAAACTCAGATAATGTTAATTTAACTATCTTCAAGTGTATCCTACCACCACATGTGTATCATACATTATCTAACGTAAGAGGAAAAGGAAAACGAAAGGAAGGATACCATTTATTATTGTATTTTAAAATTATAAAATTTATTGTTGTATTATAAAATCTATATGGGCGAATGGTTTGCATTCTGACCATGAGACCCGGGTTCGAATCTCACAATGGTCGATTTGTCAAGAGATTTCCTGATGTTGTTCGAGAGAAGGTGTCGATCACAGCGTGTGGCACCTTTGGAAATTGCCTGAAAAACCATACCATGGCTTGGCCCTAGCCTCTTGGTGGCTGTTGATAGCTGTGATAGCTCGAAGTCACAAGTTATCGTGGCCGAAGGCTCGAGCGTGCTGGCCTTGTTCAGATCTTAAGCACGCTGAAGCTGTAACTAAGTTCTGCTCAGCATAATTTTAATATAAAGGTGGGATCTGTGGGCGTTGAATAAACACAAATACGCCAGAACAAAACGCCTGCAATAGTAATTTAGCCGCCCTAGTAGACGGGTATCCTCGAATACGAGTGTTATATATATATATATATATATATATATATATATATATATATATATATATATATATATATATACATGGTGTCCATAAAGTCTGTGTGTACTTCAAAAAAAATTTATAACTTTATTTGTATTTGCGATAGAAATAATTCGTAAAGAGGATTAGAAAGAAGGAAATCTACATTTTTTAAGGTTTTATTGAAATTTTATTTAAGTTTCCACATGTCCTCCATCATTAGCAATACAAAGTGTAATACGATTTTGCAGTTCACGGAAAATATTTGCCAACTGATTTACAGTAATGCCTGAAATCACATTAGTTATTTTAGCTATACTTAAAACTAGGTACATTAAACTTTATAACATTTTTTACAGATTATTTCTATCGCAAATACAAATAAAGTTATAAATTTTATTGCAACCTAATTATGTGCAATAATGGATCATATGTAATATAGGTGAACAATTCAACTAGAACAGCGTCCTGGGTATGAGGATAAACTACATCCATCCTGGGTAAGACGATAAACCGCATCCGGTGTCCTGGTTAAGACGATAAACTACATCCGCGTACTGCGTAAGACGACAAAATACGTCCAACATCAAGGCCTCTGATCAGGAGGTTTTGAGGAGCGTGGAACCACTTCTTAATTGCTGGTGTTTCCAGGTTCATCCCACCCCGGGGTGGTAGCACATGTTCACAGCACAACACTACGAAAGTTTAAAAATAGTTTTTTGAAAAAATGTATTGCTGGTATTAAAACCTATATTGCACGTATGCTTCATATAGTTTATTACCAGCTATAAAAAAAATTATCGCATTAAATATCCCACTGAGGTTGATATGCCGTAAAACAAAACAAAGCAATCAACTTGAAAAATTGAAAATAAATACAATGTAAGTAAATACAAATTAGAGACATGTCATAATAGATTATTCCATCTTAAATAAATCAACAAGTTTTGAGGCAATTTTTAACATCAGCTTGAGATTTTTCTAGTAAAAAAGTTGAATAATTTTAATACGTCCAACATTAGGGATAAAAAATAATGAATTTTATGAAGTGTTTTTAGAGTTAGCATGAGCAAAACAAATTCACAGATTTGGCCGAAAAAAAGAATTCAGAATGTTATTAAAATCTGCGAAATTGTATTATAACCTAATAATCTACAATAATGGATCATATGTAATATAGGTGAAAAATTCAACGAGAAAATTTGGAAATAAATACAATGTATCTAAATACAAATTAGAGACATGTCATAATAGATCATTCTATCTTAAATAAATCAACAATGTGTTGCGGCACTTTTTAACGTCAATTTGAGATATTTCTTTTAAAAGGTGAATAATTTAACACATTCAAGTTTGAATATGGATAAAATATTGAATTCACCTGTGGATAAAACATTGAATTTTATATAGTTTTCTCGATACGGAGCAGGAGCAAAACAAATTCCCGGATTTGGACGAGAAAAAAAGACCTTAGGATGTAACGTCAAAATCCGCGGAAATTTTTCATCTTTTAATAGTCATTTGTGCTTAATTTAACTTTTAATGTATATAAATTTAGGTCGAAAAAAAAAAGATAGAGACGGTGCCAAAGCACTCTTCAGGGACACCAATTATTATTGTGCCCCACCAGTTAGGAGTTTCAGAAGTTCAGAAGCCTGCCCTGACTACACCTATACGCTTTCGAACTGCTGTGCCTCGCTTTACCGCAGACAACGTCAAAATTATGTGGCACCATGCATCCGGACGATTTGAAAGAAATATTTATAGATATATGATTTGCTTTTTTACGGTTTATCAACCATTTGATAATTATTTAAGGCCGAAAAATATTTTAGGTTTTAAGAATAATTCTTTCTTTGCATTCAAGCGATTTGGGAGAAAGAAAGAGAAAACGAAGAAGAAAGAAAGAAAAAAGTAATATCAGAAGGGTCATAGGCGAACACACACACACACACGGCTTAAGAGACGGAAAAAGGAGGAGAAAAAGGTTATAGTTGATAGGTATCAGATGTCGAAAATACGAGAAAGGTCACCTACGAACAAGCGTTGACCGATTTCCGCGTTTTTGTCCACGAAAAATGGAATTTTGTTATCAATTGGATGTCACCCAAAAGTAGAAATCCATTGTTGAACATTGACGAAACACAGACAGTCTTCCCTGTGTAAAAAAATCCCACACAAGAAGTTTTTTCACTAGCTAAATTTTTTTTTCTTTTGACAGAATAAACGTTTGCCCTGTGATAATAAAGATTTTTGTTATCAACCCACCGAAAGGAAAATGAAATATTTTTATTTTTGCTTTAGAGACGCCAGGTAGGCTAGGAAAATTTCTTTCTTAGATCATGTCCAATTAGCGATAAACTGATTGACAAACGCCACGTGTTAAAGCCGAGAGTGTCACATCGGCCGCTCATGATTTAATTAAAATTTTTTTTTAGTTAAGCAAGGTATTTCTTTCCCAAAACAAAGCCACGGGTTATTCACGCCCGACTAAGACGTCATTGGCCAAGTGGATCACATGACGCACGAAGAAGGAGGAAAAATACCCGACTAAGACGTCATTGGCCAAGTGGATCACATGACGCACGAAGGAGGAGGAAAGATACCCGACCAGGACCTCATTGGCCGAGAGCGATCACGTGACGCACGAAGAAAATCAGTCGACGCCTCTATCAGAGTGTAAGTGTGAGAAGCCGATACGAAGAAGTGGGAAAGTTAGTGCACGCCCCTCAGAAGCACAGTGAGAGAGCGGGAGTGAGAAAGGAGTTACCAAAAATGGAAAAGAGTGGAAAATCCCTAACCAGAATAAGAAGGGTGGATACGTATTTAGAATTATCGAAGAACCCCTGGTGCCGACAGACCCACCCCAGTTTTGACGGCGTCAATAAAAACGAAGCCCCACCAGACAGAAATCAGTTGAACCGCGGACGGCGGGCCGAGTTCGTTCGCCCCAAGCGGGCAGAAGAGGCCAGTTCGTTTGGCCTCAGTTTGAGTTCAGCCGCGGACCCTGGCGAAAAGTTTTGAGCCCCGGACGGCAGGCAGAGATGAGCGCCCAGTGTTGAAACCGCATCAAGATAGCTGACCAAGATTCACGCACAATTTTGGACTCTTCTTCAACCAAGAACAAGTAGTTTGAAGAGCGACTTAGAATCAGACCACAGAAATAAGTTTTTCGACTTTCGTCCAAAGACACACCGAAACACAAATTTCTTAGAGAGCAGACAACTTGAAGCCTTAAAGTTTGCCTAGCGAAAGCGTCGTGCCACAATCCACAGAACGGGTCGGGGAGTAGACATAGTCCTATGTACCGAACAAATAGACATAAAAGGTTTGTTACCTTTTTCTTTGATACTTTGGACTTTGTGAGTTTTCATTTTATTTTATTTTATACATAATTGTGTGTTATCACCCCCGTTGAACTCAGCTTGCATTACAGCCCCAACCCCTGTTTGATCTCGTCTGTCTAAGATCAATTCACAACGTGGGTAGGCAGACTGGAGATCAGTGCAGTTACCCTGGTAACCAGGCGTTGGAAGCAGGTTGGGAACGGCGAGGCTGGTATCAATCTAACCAGATTCCTACCCGAATCACCAAAGGGTTAGAACGTCACGTTTGGAGCAGAGACACCCGGACGGAGCAGCGAGGAGCGAACAGTTGGCGCCGCGGTGAAGACGTCACAATTGGTGCTGTTTGGGGACGTCACAACTGGCGCCGTGGTAGATCAGGATAGAACGACACAGTCGGCGCTGCGACCGGGGGACGACGTCACAATTATTAGTCCTCATGGCCTGGAATTAAAGATCGAAGTATTCCTGTTGAGTGGCCAACGATGTCAGTCTTAGATTTTTTCTGTGGGGCCATTTGAAATCAGTTGATTTTCAGACGCGCCTAAGAAATATTAAGTAACTTAAAGAAAGAATTAAATATGAATGAACTTTCCGATGTGTTAATGAATCATGCAGGCACAGAATTGAAATGTGTTTTGAAAAAGGACATTCTAAACACCACATAGTACAACTAAATAACTAGTAAATAAAGTTTTCATGTACAATTTTACTTTTAATAAATTATCCATAGGGTGTGCAAATTTTGTCTCACTCTGTACAAGAGATTCATAGAAAGAAAAAAAAAAGGACACTGAAATAACATGAACTCAATTGGAAACAGTTGCACTTTATAATTTTCTGGTATTTTACAATATTTTCTTTCAATTATTATATTCACTCTCACTGTAGTGTATGACTTCTTAAATTTACCTTTGATATTAGTAAAACAAACAACACAAAAAATAAAAGCAAACAAAAGAAGAAAAAAATAAACAAAAATAACAGTTGGATAAATGCCAAAAGGTTTTCTAATGAGCCAAGAACTCATGAATATATATATATATATATATATATATATATATATATATATATATATATATATCCAGTATCAATATATATAAATAAAACTTCTTTCATTAATGCTTGAATTAATGTTGATCACTGATAATTCACTTTGTTCTGATTTTAAAATGCATAACATAGTCTGAAATACAAATTTTAAGGAGAGAAAATGCAAATTTTGAGTTTTAATTATCCAATGCCCACCATTAAGGCCACAAATATTAATTTTGCAGAAAATGTGTACAGCCAAATTTTTTTTTGATTGTTGAGTGGCCACCGTGGTTACCAGACTTCACACCCATGGAATTTTTCTGTGGGGCCATTTGGAAACAGTTGTTTAACAGCACCCACACCCGCCAAGAAATATTGAGGAACATAAAGAAAGAAATTAAATATGAATGCAGTAAAAAGACAGAGGAAACTTTCCGATGTGCTAATGAATCATGCAAGCACAGAATTGAAAAAGGAGGATGACATTTTGAAAAGTACACATAATAATTAAATAACTAGTAAATAAAATTTTCATATGTAATTATACTTTGAATAAATTATCCCTATTTTGGGAGACTTTTGCCTCATCCTCTATATATAATAAATATATAGGTATTCTATATTAATAAGTTAAAGTGCTTGATATCAAGGATAGAGGCTATATAAATATAAAAGTGGTCATTGAGGTCAACATGCACGGGCGACAATATGTTTCATGCACAAATATATAATAGTCAGATCATGTGCACATGACCTGACAATATCCACTTTATATATATATATATATATATATATATATATATATATATATATAGATAAAGATAGATAGATAAAGTATTTAAGTGTACAAGTAGGAAAAATGCCGTAAGAATTTTTTGCCGTTTACAATAAAAATTAAAAAAAAAAACAGACGACATGCATTTAAAAAAATACATCCCTACCCTCCCTAAACTTAACCCCTTTTTTGAGCATAACTAATAACTGATACAACGAAAAATAATAAAAATGAACACGCTACCACCCCTTGTCTGAATGATTGGATTTCTCTGTATCCTCTGAAACAGTGAATAATGAATTTTTGTGTGCGTTTAAAACTCAGTAAATTTTAAAAAATAAGTTACTCCAAAATTCGCTTGAAGATGAAATGGAACTAATTACAAAATTAAATTGAAGTTTTTAGCTTCCATTTTTGAAACTTGGTTATTACTGTGTAGCGAAAAAAACATTTTAAACCAGTTAATTATAATATTTATGCTCTGTAGATTTCCATTGAGCACTGTTTTGTAAAAAGAAAAATATCAATAGATACACTGGATTATATATCTTACTGTTCTTTCTTTTTGATATATATATATATATATATATATATATATATATATATATATATATATATATATATATAAAAAAAAAAAAATTAACTCAACATGGGAATAGTCTATTTCAAGCTGGTCTGTACGCAGCTATCATCATCCCCTAAATGTCTGTCTCGAGGCATTGTTTTAAATTTATTTTCAATGTCAGTACTCTTATGTTTGACGCCTTGTTAATGAGAAGGGGCTTGTCTTAGCGACTGGATGGCGTAAGGCATCTGTTGCGACGAAGCAAATAGTTAAGCAATAACAAGAACCAGGTTTGCAGATATATCGTATATTAAACAGTAAGTACACCAGAAGAGTATTACACGACTAGTATGAATGTATCGAATGAACTAGCGCTTAATGCATTCCCTGTTCCCTGTTCCCCGAACCTTCTCTCCTACTAAACTTATAGTAGGCGGAAGAGTCTAACAGACTCTTAGGGGGAGAACACCACAACACCCACCTTTCAGACTGACTCGGTATGGAGTGTTTTTTTTAATAATTATCATACGGAAACTACCATTTTGAAAAATCTATATACAGGAATTACGTTTACAATTTTTTAAAAATGATAATAATTTCCAATAATCCAATGCGTATTGTGCTTTTCTGGTAATTCAAAGTTCATAAGTGTGGAGATGTTTTTTTTTTTTTACCCATTCTTTTCCGTAATATCAAAAACCAGGTTTGCATATATATCGTATATTAAACAGTAAGTACACTGGAAAAGTATTACACAACTAATTAAAGTGTATCGAATTAACTCGCGTTCAATGCATTCGCTTCTCTTCTACTAAACATATAATAGGGGGATAGACTCTTAGAAGTGGAACACCACAAGAGTATCTTATTCCGGGGAAGCTGTCTGGGGTTGAAGTTTATTTATGGCTATAGCCTATCGTTGTTTGAAGCTATATTTCAGTTGCTTCTATGTAGCGTTTCCTATACAAGCATCAAGTGTGTTTTTCTGGGAATCAACGTAAATATTTTTTAATGCTACAAGGGTCCAATATTATTAATAAGTGATGGGGGGATTTAAACTTAAACCCGTTAAGATTAAGGTAAATTAGTTGAATGATAGATTTATACATTGTTGGAAATACCAGAGCACCTAACGGAGTAAATCATGCTGTCCAACACACTTATGTTCGTACACTCCTCCTACCCCAATACTAAGTATGATTGAGAGATATTAAATTAAACCCTCCCTAAACTCTGCCATGTCTCTCAAACCATCCCTTACTACACTCTCTGTTAAATTACAAAAACTTACACTACCCATCAATTTTCATTTTTCATTTCATTTTTTGGAAGTGCTATCTGATTATCCGGCGTCCTTTAAAAGGGCTCTGGTGAAATAAATTATTATAATGGAACCTTAAATTGTTCTTTTTTTCTTTATATATATATATATATATATATATATATATATATATATATATATATATATATATATAATTATAAAATGTAATCACGTATGATTCATATGGTTTATGAAGTAGAGTAGATAAGTTGGTCAATAAAACAAAACCAAACGAAAGGCTTCCGATGAAATGATTACGAAAACATTTATTAATATTAACCAGTTTATATATTATACAGTTTTGTATTACTTACACCCCTGAAGATGATCTTGGAAGAAGACCGAAAGTACTTGGAAAATGAAAATGAAACAAATTTAAACAGCTATAGCACATTTCTTTCATCCTTTAACATCAATACCCGGAAGGTTATTCGTGAGTATGAACTGATTTTGGTAAAAATTAGCAGACATAATTTCTGTAATTTATACAGTCAGACATGCCTTCAAAAGAATTTGTTGCTAACTACAAAAAAATACATATTATATATATATATATATATATATATATATATATATATATATATATATATATATACATGTATTTACTCATTTGAGTGTTTGATGCACGTATCTTGGGGTTTAGAGGGTCAGTTTCAGGATCTGGTTAGGTCATATGACACTAGGCATCTAATAACCGATTTGTCATTACGCTGACCTCTGTGTGTGTGTGTCTGTGTGTGTGTGCGCGAGTGCTCGCGTGTGTGTGTGTGTTTAAGGAGCGGGAGTCAGAGAGAATTGGTTGCATAGCAATTCTGAATTTAGTCTGAGTCCGGGGGAGGTACACGCTCAATCCCAGTGGTAACACATCCGGAAATATTCAAATATAACCTAAACAAATCAAAAGAAAACAAAACAAGCACTCTCTCTCTCTCTCGACATAGACAGCGGAATGAGAATAGTCGACCGCCGTCAATGGAAGATGCTCAGCTCGAAATTTTCTGAAGGTAACTATTAATCGATAGGCATTTCTAGAAGATAGGAAGGCAAAATGGCTGAAATATTGTTATAATAACAACAAAAATGAAGATGTTAGCTCGACTGTAAATAATGCAGAAGTGACAAGGAATAGTTGGAATAAAGCAATACTTGCGATAATACTGGTTTGTGTTCGAGTTCTGTTAAAGAGTATAATGTTCAATGCTGATTTCCAATGTTGATTTTTCATGCAGGCACACCATTTCAACTTCGTCCTGGGTACGACGATAAACTGCATCCGCGTCCTGAGTAAAACAATAAACTACATCCGCGTCCTGAGTAAGACGATAAACCACATCTAACAGCAAGGATGTTGGATGTAGTTTATGACAAAAAAAAACACATAGTTTGTAATAAAAAAACTTGTTGGCATTAAATAAGTCATTTAGTTTGATATGCCGTATAACACACCAAACCAAACCAAACCATTTCATCTTAAAAAAATGATCTCAACATAATATTCCAATATTTTTCATTCCCTTTTAGCCATGTGCTAGAAAAGTTTTAAAAAGAATTTATAAAGCACCCAGTGAGGATTATATCTACTAAGAACACCTTTCAAAATTCAACTTTTGCCCCTTGATTTTCGCTATCTTCTGTATTCTGCCACTCCCAGTCCGCGTAAAAAAAAGCACAAATTTAACTTTTCCCCTCAGTGGAGTAACGGATAGCGGCTGGGATTGAGAATTCGGAGAGCCGAGTTCGAATTCCAGTCAAATCCATTACATTCACTTACGTGCTAATACGTAATTGGAAAAGGTATGAATCTTCTTCTCCCCGCAACTATGGTTAAATAGCAGAACAGACCGGGTTCTATAGCCTTGGATGGCAACTGGTCTACTGCAGAAAGAAATAGCAACCTACTGCGGGAAAAAATCTGCTTTGTCAGTCATGTATCGAAAGATACATGATCGCCTCAGCGTGTATCACGTCTGCTACATAACTGACTAGCTGATGTGCTAATACACTTCGGAAAGGTATAAATACTATTTTTCAAAAGCTATGGGTAAATAGAAGGACAGACCGAGTTCTATTGCATTGTATGAAGAAGTATTGCCTTGTTTGTAGAAAGAAATGGCAACGTGGCGTGGAAAAAAAAATCTGTTTTGTCAGTCTTGTATCGAAAGATACGTGATCGCCTCAGCGTGTATCATATATGGCAAATAACTAACTGACGTGCTAATACACTTGGGAAAGGTATGGACCCTCTTCTTCTACTCCTACCAATGCTATGGGTAAATAACAGTACAGACCGCGTTCTATAGCCTTGGATTGCAACTGGCAACGTACTGTGGGAACAAATCTGCCACGTCAGTCATGTATCGAAAGATACATTGTCGCCTAACTGACTGTGCTGATCATGTCATGCAACCCAACTCTCCGTCATTTTTTCATTTATTTATTTATTTATTTATTTATTTATTTTTTTTTGCATATTACGCACCGAGGTGAATTTGTACATTTGTCAAACGCCCCCTTAAGTAATCGCACGGTGCTGTAAGCAATTTTGTTCCTCAAGATAGCCGTAAATTGCTCGATACATCAGTAGACAGGCAGATATTTTTACTTCGCAAAGGCATCGAACCGATTTCATCGAAATTTACGGACTAATAGCGATGTAAGACAAGTAAATTAGTAATGATTTTCCGTTTCTGAAGTTCATGTTGCCTGACAAATATCCTTTACTCTCTTGCTTCGTAGAGGTTACAATCCACGGCTTACAATTCATTAGATATATATAATGAACAAGGCACTTTCTTAACAGGAGCCAATTACTTTGAAAGAAAATTGCTATAATTCCAGGTCATGAGGATTAATAATTTTAACGTTGTTTGTGGAAAGCGAGGCACAGCAGACCGAAAGCTTATAGGTGTAGTCAGGACCGGCGTGAACAACATCCGAAACTATATTCCCTCGTCCCGCCGAGACAACCCTTCATAAAAAAAAATATGCCATGCCACTTACATAGTAGCAAACCACCCACATTCACCCCGTATTCCATTGGTGAGAAGTAAGTTCCACTCGAGCAGCTTTTTCCCGCGAACCACTACCCTGTGGAACCGACTTCCAACTGGATGTTTCCCCGACACTACAATCTTAACTTGTTCAAGACCATAGTTAACCGCTATCTTCCTCTACTATACGTACAAATGACCACCAACCGTTGCCCTCTACCTCGAGTACCTTCCGGGCTTTGTAAAGTGTGATGATATAACCCAACTTCCCCATTCACGATAATGGACGCACTGGTTGCCGATTAAGTACGACCACAGCGGACAGTCGTCAAGTCTTCGTTTGTTAACACCTATTGAGGTTAGCATACTCCCGACTCTGTCTCTGTACTTGACACACCTACATCCGATTATAAAACTATTATTGAAAACCAACACTCGGGTTACTTTGTTTATTATATCTTGCACGAGATATAACATAAAGGATGAACCTCACTGTAATAAAAGAAAAACAAAGAAACATTCAAGGTTTGATAAATAAGTCATACAAACAAGAATTATGGATTCCGTACATTATTCTTAAGTAGGCGGGGTTTTGTCGCGATGCTTTTTTTAAATTTTTAATTTTTATTTTTTTTGTAGAGTATCTTGACGCACACCCTTTGTACAGCAAGAAAAAAAGGAATATATTCAAATAACTGCATTAAAAAAGAAGAATTCAGTCCTGAAGAATGTGTTATGTTGTCCTGGAGAGACTTGGTGTTACTTGATCTCTAGAAATAGCCACCAGACACTACTGCAGTGAAAATTAATTGAGTACAAGCAAAAAATGAATTTGAAAATATATTCCAAGATTTTTATTCATTTTAATTAATATTAACATTCACTGTAAACCACTCTTCTTAAGTAGGTGACTCAAAATGGTATTTGACCTCCACAGTCATTGTTCATTAGTGGGCTAAGTCAATTATGCTGCTATGTTAGTCTTTACGGCTGTCTTCAAGCTAATACACCAAATATCTATTGCATACATTTTTAAATGTTTGTGGAGTATTCGTAATTAATTTTATTGAGATTTGTTTTCAATTTTTTTTATATAAATAGCTTCAAGAATTTTAAGTTTTTGTTTTTAGTATTCGTGGAAAAGTATGGAGGTATTTTCGACAAGGAATTTTTCTGAATTGTGAGTGTGGACAGGTATGTTGTTGTAAATGTTTAGAAATATTTGAAGTGTTATTCAGATTAATTGCTTTTATAAATAATATATTTTATGGACATTAAAAATATATTTTTAATAAATAATGAATTTTTTCAGAGAATTGTTTTAATTTTATAAACATTTTAATCATAATAATGTATAAAGTTTGTTTTTTTTATATTTTTTTAAAAATTCTCTTTTAATTTATAGCAGTTAGGAGATATCATTATTAATTAAAAACTATATTTTTTGATCATAAATTGGAAAGTTTTCTACAATTCAGCGACTCCAGTATTTAAAAAAAAAATTGAATTTTTGTGTGTGTGTGTGTGTGTGTGTGTAAAAAACATACAGATTTTTGTAAATACGGATGTCCATACAAGAATTTATCAGAAAATAAAAGCGGTAACTTTAGTAATTTTAAAATTTATTGGAACTTTTCTCAACAACAAGCTCCGTAAGTAAGACTATAAAACGTAAAAGTAAAAATAAAACGTAAATCTATAAAGTACGTAGAATTCAATAACATATCAAATTACTTGGAACATTTTCATAATTTTTAGGATTACTTAATAGTTAAACAATTGTCTAAAACAAATGGCGTTCACGTTATATTTGTCAAGTAATTTACAGTTATGTGCCCTTTAGTTAAAAATGTCAAACATTAAACTATCGGTAAAAATCTTAACACCTCATGTGAACACTCACCTCAGTGCTAAAATGCTTCCATGCGATATTTTAAACTCAAAGTAATTTATTTATTTTTAATTCCGATTAATTAAACTTTAAATTTCCTCAAATAAAGTTTCATAAAAGTATGTTTTATTTTTGATTTTTTTTTTAATAAAGAGAATTATGTAGTGTCTACAGATTTGCTAATATAATCGATTTTATAGATTAAAAAAACATTCCAATCAATTGAAATTCAATTCGAAATACAGCAAACTATCAGCCTATATTTCTGATGTCCTCATCTTTGTTGCTATAATCACGACGTTTCGGCCGGTGTACGCCCTGGCCTTCTTCGGGTGACTGGAACCGGACCCTCTCGTCCACTAGGATAGATTGTTCCAATTCCACGTGCCCTGCCTCTTCCGGACATCACATTTTCAGTTCTTTCTTAAAGAAGCTCTCCAATACTTTTTTTGTTCAACTCTGCTGTGGCAACGTATTGAATTCACAGCTCTTTCGGTTAAGTCAACCAAAGCTTTTATTCACTGGGCCAAGTATCCTTGGGAACAACAGTCGAAACGTCGTGAATATGAAAACAGAGATGGGGACTACAATGTAAATAGTGTCAATGGATACAGCAAAGTATCTATTAGCTTGGAATGAAAACTAAAAAGCTTCAAGAACGTTTTTAAAAATGCATTTTAAACTATAGGTATCACTTTTCTTTGGAGTTACCTATATATATATATATATATATATATATATATATATATATATATGTGTGTGTGTGTGTGTGTGTGTGTGTGTGTGTGTGAAAAGTGTGGGTATATAAATATAAATATATATATATATATGTGTGTGTGTGAAACGTGTGTGTATATGAATATAAACATATATATATATATATATATGTGCGTGTGTATATAAATATAAACATATATATATGGGTGTGTGTTTGTGTGTGTGGAAAGTGTGTGTATATAAATATAAACATATATATATGTGTGTGTGTGTGTGCGAAAAGTGTGTGTATATAAATATAAACATAAACATAGAAATATATGTGTGTGTGTGTGAAAAGTGTGTGTATATAAATATAAACATATATATATATATATGTGTGTGTGTGTGTGTGTGTGTGAAAAAGTGTGTATATAAATATAAATATATATATATGTGGTGTGTGTGTTGTGTGTGTGTGGAAAGTGTGTATATAAATATAAACATATATATATATGTGTTTGTGTGTGTGTGCATAAAAAAGTTTGTGTATATAAACATATATATATATATATATATATATATATATATGTGTGTGTGAAAAGTGTGTGTATATAAATATAAACATATATATGTGTGTGTGTGTGCGAAAAGTGTGTGTATATAAATATAAACATATATATATATATACGTGTGTGTGTGTGTGTGTGTAAAGTGTGTGTATATGAATATAAACATATATATATATGTGTGCGTGTGTATATAAATATAAAATATATATATATATGTGTGTGTGTGTGTGTGTGAAAAGTGTGTGTATATGAATATAAACATATATATATATGTGCGTGTGTATATAAACATAAACATATATATGTGTGTGTGTGTGAAAACTGTGTGTATATAAATATAAACATATATATATATATATGTGTGTCTGTGTATAAATATAAACATATATATATATGTGTGTGTGTGTGTATGTGAAAAGTGTGTGTATATAAATATAAACATATATATATGGGTGTGTTTGTGTGTGTGTGTGGAAAGTGTGTGTATATAAATATAAACATATATATGTGTGTGTGTGTGCACGCGAAAAGTTTGTGTATATAAATATAAACATATATATATATATGTGTGTGTGTGTGTGAAAAGTGTGTGTATATAAATATAAACATATATATATGTGTGTGTGTGTGTGTGAAAAGTGTGTGTATATAAATATAAACATATATACATATATATGTGTGTGTGTGCGTGTGTTCGTATGTCTGTTTTCTGTAATATTTTAACTAAACTCTTCATTTTAGTGCTAATATCTATATTTCTATATTAATTCTGTTTTCGCTTTCATATATGTGTTATTTATAATTCTTCACGCCTTTAATTTTCATCTGTCTTTTTTATTTTTGCTCAGCAGACGACTTGCTTGTCCATTTTGGTTTTCCTTTTTGTTTTTCTAACACCCGACACAGATACGTGTCAGAGAATTGATTTACTAAAAAGTATAAGATATCAGCATTGCGGTAAAATAAAGTTAGAATACACAGAACTAAAAACTAATAAAAGTGCTTTAGGTCTGAATGCATTAGAGCAAGATGAACTAGTGTAAATATGTACCTACTAATAACGATGGACTCACCATCAATTGCAAGAAGACAGAATGCATAGTTGTCAGCGAAAAGGAAAAGCCCAACATGCAAATTACAAAATGGAGAAACCAAAATCAAACAAGTACAATAACAATTTAAATATCTGGGAAGTGTTTTAACAGACGACAGAAAGAGCACTGAAATCTGAAAACGTATTGGGATAGTGAAATATGCTTTCCAAAAGTTAAACAAAATATTAAGAAACAGGAAAATTTCGTAAGCAACAAAGAAAAGAGTACTGAAATGTTATGTAATATCAGCCCTCCTATATGGCAACGAATGCTGGACAATCTCCTCACTGATGAAGAAATGACTTGAAGCAACAGAAATGTGGATTTGCTGAAGGACGTTGAAAATAACATGGAGCAGACATGTGAGTAACGACGAAGTTATAGAGACAATGGAAACAAAATGGACACTTTTACTTAACATCAGAAAGTGACAGTTGAAATTTCTATGGCCCATAATGAGGAAAGAAGACTTGGAAAATTTGATACACACGGAGCAGATTGATAGCAAGAGGGACAGCGGGAATCAACGCATAACCTTCCTGGCGATCTTGAGTGAATCGATGGCGGAGCAGGGTTTGCCAGAGATAGCAAAAAATATTATAGGCTACAAAAGACAGGAAATTGTGAAGAGCAATGATCGCCAACGCCATGAAGAGATATGTTACTGATGTAATGTAATAACCTGTCACCCCCATCAGTGACTACACTCTAGGTAGTAACTAGCTATAAGTATCTGTAGGTGAACGGACTACAGAGACTAACTGGGATCTGTTCAAGCTGTGCTCGAACTTTCTGCCTTCGGGCAGAGAGGAACTCGGACGAGGCTATGCCGAAAGGCAGAGTCTCGTCCGGGGAGATAGACAGACCCGAACCCGTTTATACGGGTTCTACGGGGAATTTTTGGCCAAGCTTATGGGCTTGGATGACCCACGTTAATCTCGGCCTTGTGCCACATCTACCCTCGTGGTGGTGATGGTTGGCGGGCGGGGGGGAGCTGGTTAATATTGACTAGCTGGGATCTGCTGAGTACGACTCAGATTAGCGAGAACTACCGACCTTCAAATAGTAACACTCACAACTGGATTGACTTGCGATGACCTGTTACCTTTATTCTTATTGTACTGGTCTTTTACATTAAACCTTTACTTATTTAATCCACCTTGTTTTTCAAGTATATATGCCTATTATCACGGAATATAACAGTTACATAGCAGAAAGGTATTACAAATAAAAAAAGACATTTTCTTAAGGCAACTAGAGTAGCGAACTATCGCAAACCTAAACTAAAACTAAAAATCTTCGCGTCTAGTGAAACGACGAGATTAGCGGTAGGCCTACAGTTCTGGACATGATTTGCTCTATGACTTGGTCTTAAGTAAAGAACTCCATGCTACATTATATGTACTACGCCAGCTTTTAAATTAATGAGTTTTGTTCCACGCTGTTATTTAACCCATAGCTAGAGGGAGAAGAGATGAATTTGCACCTTTCCCAATGTTTTTTTTTTTTTTTAATGCGAACTTTAATGGAACGAACTGTTTGAATACGAATTCGCTGGTCGACATTTTGTCTAGCGTGCTCTTTCGTCTTCAAGGAATTTTGTTGGTGAGCCTTACGGATCTCAGTGTCGCACTTACCGTCCTCTGTCAAGACGCTTCCCAGGTATTTTAACTTCCGGGTCTTCTTGATTCTAGTGTTCTCGCCCAGCAAGTCGCATTTTGGGTTCTTACTATTGCTGACGACCATGCATTCTGTTTTCTTGTAGATTTTACTTAGTCCTTTCTTCTCACTCTCCGTCGCTACCTTTTGTAGGAGATTTTGTAATTTCATTTCCGTGTCTGACATCAGTACTGTGCCATCTGCGTATCTTATGTTGTTGAGATTGTGGCCGCCAACGTTAAATCCCGGTAGGGTTTCCAATTGTCTCAGATATGCCTCGCTGTATAGGTTGAACAGGTTCGGTGAGAAGACGTGTCCTATACCCCTTTCTATTTTTGTTTAATGGCTGAACTGGGAATCTTTATGACAGAGGACGGTAAGTGCGATACAGAGGTCCGTAGACGTATTGGAATGGCCAAGGACGCATTCCAAAAGCTGGCCAGAGTATTGCTGGCAGGATTTCTTTGGTAACAAAGGAACAAGGTAACAAAGAACGGCAACGAATGCAGGAAGATTTCCTCAAGGATGAAGAAGAGATTCGAGGTAACGGTGATGTGGTTTTACAGAAGGATTCTGAAGTTTCTGGGACACATAATGAGGAAGGAGGGTCTTGACAATCTAATACGGTTCGAACAGATGGAAAGAGAGGCAAGGGAAAGCAGTGCGTGGCATTCCTGGTGGGATTGAGCAGGTAGATGACAGATTGTGGTCTGAGGGCGATAGCAGAGGGAAGGAATATATTAAGAGTTGCAATGGATAGAGGGAGGTGGAGAGCTATGATCGCCTACGCCCTGAAAGGACATGGCAAATAAAAAGAAACTTTTCGTTTGAAATAGTGTGGAACGCCGACATCTTGATTATGTAACTATTTTAAAAAAGTATGACTGAATGTACAGTTGAAAGTACTTGCGTATTAAAGAAAGACCTTATACAGTTTATAATTTTTAAAAACAAGGATCATAACATTCATCGATTGATTTGTTGGTTAATGCATCTTTAAAATTTTGTTTGCGAAGGGATTTCTCCATTTTATATCATTAACTTTACTAATTTACTTTTTGCTTGAAAGTGACTAAAGAAGTGACCAAAGCGCTTAGGACAATGGACGGCTTGGACAGTTTTTGTGCTTCTTCACCGCCTCCAAAAGCAAAAATGTAAGAACGTTGTAAAAACTAAATAAAAAATTAATAATATTTTCCTTATCTGCCATATTTAATGAAAGACGTTTAAAAGAAAGTTTGCTGCCCAAATATACATTAATACATATATATATATATATATATATATATATATATATATATATATATATATATATATATATATATATATATATCAAAAGGTATGAAGTATGAGAATATTTTATTCAGAGATGTGATTTTGATAATTCAGTTGGCGAGTTTTAATCAAAATCTAAGACATCTTAGTTAAAGAAAGAAATAAAAAATATAATGCTTTTTCATGGAACTACCCCACTGAAGAAGGCAAGAAGAAAGGTGGAAGTTAAGTATTAGGTTGGTGCAAAAATAATGACGTAATAATGTCGTTTTTTGATGTATTTTTTAACGTCAAAAAACGACATTATTACGTCATTATTTTTGCACCAACCTAATAAAAAAGAACATTAAAAAGGAAGTATGTCAAAAGAACTTTAAAGCAATATAAAAAAGAAAAAAAAAGGTACCTCCAGTTAGAAAGAACTTCAAAAGGATCTTCAAGAAGAAGGGACTTCAGGATAAAAGAACTTTATCAGGAAAGAACTCCTTAAAAGAACTTCAAGAAGCAAACAAAAAAAATGAACCTATGTAAGAAACAAACAATTTCGGAAAGAACAAAAAGAATTTCATACTATTTACATTATTCGGACTATTGTTCTAATCTTTGTTGCCTCATTTGTCACAACGTTTCGGCCGTTGTACGCTCCGGCCTTCTTCAGTGGGTTGAAATGTCGAACTGAACCCTTTATTTCTCTCGCTGGAGTAGACTGTTCTAGTTCCATGGATGTCTGGTATCTCCTGTTAATTCCCCTCTCCAAGTTCTCCAAAGCCTTAACCAGGAATTGAACTCACTACACTTTGGGTCCTGTCATTGGATCTAACCAACACCTTTATCCGCTGGGCCATGTCTACTTAAGGACATCTGTGCATGAATTTCTGGGACTTATAAAATTAATGTCTTCAGCAACCATTTTTATCAGGGCTCATATTGCACTTTTTGCTGTTATCATTCCATGTTTTTCTTTTTTTTACTTTTTGCTTTTCTGTGGCACTCCTTATTACTGGTACTCACATTGTATTTATTTCCATGCTTGGTCAGGGGATTTTTGTGGCCTATCATATGTGCTAATTCCTTAAGTTTACGAAGTTTCCAAGGATGTTCTTTGCCTATGATTTCAACCTAATCCCAAAAAAAGCGGTGATCTCACTTTTCTCTCCATATGTGGTCAACCACGCTTGATTTTTCCACTTCTCCTCATCTTAGACATGGCACGTGGAACTAGAACATTCTATCTCAGCGAGCGAAATAATTAATAATTTTTCGATATTCCAACCACCTGAAGAAGGTCGGAACGTGCAACGGCTGAAACGATGTGGTAAATGTGGCAACAAAGATGAGGACAATAGTCCGAAAAATGTAAATAGTGTACATAATATCTAATCTCTGAAATATAGACAGATACTGAAGGGCCGAAACGTTGTGATAAACATGGCGACAAAGATTAGGACAATGGTCCGAACAATGTAAATGGTGTACATAATAACTCATCTCTGAAATATAGACAGATACTGAAGAGGCAACAAGTGTGAAAAAAGGAATGCAGGACGAATGTGGAATCAGAGTCATTTATTTTGTTTTACACCTTTCAACACATGGTTAAGGCAGTGGAGAACTTGGAGTGGTGAAGTAACAGGAGATAACTGATAACTGACATCCATTGGACACGGCACGTGGAACTAGAACAGGCTACCCCAGTGAGGAAAATAAAGTTTGACATTCCAACCACCTGAAGAAGGCTGGAGCGTACAACATCTGAAACATTGTAATAAATATGGCAACAAAGATGAGGACAATAGTCCGAATAATGTAAATAGTGTACATAATACGTCATCTCAGAAATATAGACAGATACTGAAAGGCCGAAACGTTGTAATAAATATGGCAACAAAGATGAGGACAATAGTCCGAATAATGTAAATAGTGTACATAATACGTCATCTCAGAAATATAGACAGATACTGAAAGGCCGAAACGTTGTAATAAATATGGCAACAAAGATGAGGACAATAGTCCGAATAATGTAAATAGTGTACATAATACCTCATCTCAGAAATATAGACAGATACTGAAAGGCCGAAACGTTGTAATAAATATGGCAACAAAGATGAGGACAATATTCCGAATAATGTAAATAGTGTACATAATACCTCATCTCAGAAATATAGACAGATACTGAAAGGCCGAAACGTTGTAATAAATATGGCAACAAAGATGAGGACAATAGTCCGAATAATGTAAATAGTGTACATAATACCTCATTTCAGAGATATAGACAGATACTAAAGAATTTCATGAAGAAAGAACTTTAGTAAAATAGAACTTTAGAAGGAAAGAACTTCAAATATTTGGTTGGTTGGTTGTTTTGTTTTATGGCATATCAAAACCTGAGTGGGTCATTTAATACCAACAAAATTTTTGAAATAGATACATAGCGATAGTTAGGTAAAAAAGATGTCTATGTATACATATATATTTAAACCATTTTTCAATTCCTCATATTTTTGAGTACAATCATATGTATTGCTGGTAAATTTTTTTTCAAAAACATATTGCCGGTAATAGTTTTTTTTTGTTTTATCAAAAATTTTATTTCTGGTAATAATTTCTTTGAAAGTATTTCTGATATTAAAACCTATTTTTACACTTTTATGTTTTTGACCTCAGTTTCGGGGTTAACTATTTTCTCACATCTGGAACCCTAGTAGGTGCTACCACCCCGGGTCAGGGTAGACCTGGGAACAACAGCAATTAAGAGGTGGTTCTACACTCCTCAAAACCTCCTCATGAGAGGCCTTGCTGTTAGACGTAGTTTATTGTCTTACCCTGGACGCGGATGTAGTTTATCGTCATAACCGGGGAAACTCCATTGGAGGGGGGGTCTTACCTCTCTGCAGAGGTGCAGTCGACGTATTCTACAGCCCCAGCAGACAGGGCGTAGAGCTTCAAAAAGAGAAAATATTTTCAGAAAACTAAAATATGTTCAGCTTGAAAGTACTTCGAAAAAGCATAAAAAAACAAGCGAATAAGCGAGAAACAACTTCAAAAAGAAGTTCCTGAAGAAAGAACTTCAGAAATAAGAATTTTAGCAAGAAAAAAATAACAACAAAAGACAGAAAAAAAGATTCAGAAAGATGGAATTTCAAAAATAATTTCAAGAAGAAATTCCAAATGAATTTCATAATGACAGAGGAATCTTCTCGAAAAAAAATTCTCTCCCTACAGACTGTAATAAAGTTCTGGCGAAAGACTTGTAAAGCCTATTCTGGCGAGAGTTGTCTCACTGAGGTGAAGAGAGTTCTTGGAATTGGTTGTGTCGGGGCATGAGATAAGGGAACAGTTGAAAGGTTTGGTGTAAAGTCTAATTGTGCTTGACAGGCACAGTTTATAGAATTGTACCTGTCCAGTGTCAACTAATAAAGAACATTTAACCTCGCATTATTGCCACCAACCCACATCCAAGAGTCACTCCCTGATTACATCTTATCACTCTTCACATCCCGAACTCTCTGACAAAACTTACCAGTTATACTTTCTTTCTTTCTTTTGTTGGTGTTTTAATCATGTTTTCTTTTTTTCTTTGACATTGTTCTTTCTCAAACTCTTTCTTTCTTTCTTTTCTTTCTTGAAATTTTTTCTTTTTTTTTTTTTATACTTGCTATCTCATGTTTTCTTTTTTTCTCTACTTCTAAACCAGTCCTTCTGTTGCTTTTGTATCATATGTCTGTCTTTCTTTCTTGCTTTCTTTATTTCTTTTTTCTTTCTTTCTTTCTTTCTTTCTTTCTTTCTTTTTTTTTGTTTCCTTATATTTTGGATAATGTTTTTTTTTTTTTCTCTACTTCTAAACCAGTCCTTCTGTTGCTTTTGTATCATATGTCTGTCTTTCTTTCTTGCTTTCTTTATTTCTTTTTTCTTTCTTTCTTTCTTTCTTTCTTTCTTTCTTTCTTTCTTTCTTTTGTTTATACTTGCTATCTCATGTTTTCTTTTTTTCTCTACTTCTAAACCAGTCCTTCTGTTGCTTTTGTATCATATGTCTGTCTTTCTTTCTTGCTTTCTTTATTTCTTTTTTCTTTCTTTCTTTCTTTCTTTCTTTCTTTCTTTCTTTCTTTTTTTTTTTTTTCTTTATATATATGTTTTTTTTTTTCTCTTCTAAACCAGTCCTTCTTTTGCTTTTTTGTATCATATGTCTGTCTTTCTTTCTTGCTTTTTTATTTTTTTTTTTTTTTCTTTCTTTCGTTTTCTTTTTTTTTTTTTTTTCTTTCTTTTTTTATATCCTTGCTATCTCATCATTTTTCTTTTTTTCTCTACTTCTAAACCAGTCCTTCTGTTTCTTTTGTATCATATATGTCTTTCTTTTCTTGCTTTTTTTTTTTCTTTTATGAACATTTTTCTTTAAAAAAATCTTTCTTTCTTTTGTTTATTTTAGGAAATATCATTTTTCTTTTTTTCTTGTAAAAACCAGTCCTTCTGTTGCTTTTTGTATCATATGTCTGTATTTTCTTTTTCTTTCTTTTATTTTTTTTCTTTCTTTCTCTTTTCTTTCTTTCTTTCTTTCTTTCTTTCTTTTATTTATACTTGCTAATCATTTTTTTTTTTTCTCTCTTCTAAACCAGTCCTTCTGTTTTTTGTATCATATGTCTGTTTTCTTTTTCTTTTTTTTTTTTTTTTTTTTTCTTTCTTTCTTTTTTCTTTTCTTTCTTTCTTTTTTTTTTTTATTTTTTTTCTCATGTTTTTTTTTTTTTACTTCTAAACCAGTTTCTGTCTTTTTGTTCATATGTCTGTCTTTTTTTTTTCTTTCTTTATTTATTTTTTTTCTTTTTTTCTTTCTTTCTTTTTTTTCTTTTTTTCTTTCTTTCTCCTTTTTTGTTTAATTTTATCTCATGTTTTCTTTTTTTTTATACTTCAAAACCAGTCCTTCTGTTGCTTTTGTATCATATTGCTGTCTGAAATTTTTTTTTTCTTTTATTTCTTTTTTTTCTTTCTTTCTTTCTTTTTTTTTATTTTCTTTCTTATTTTTTTTTTGTTTATACTTGCTATCTCATGTTTTCTTTTTTTCTCTACTTCTAAACCAGTCCTTCTGTTGCTTTTGTATCATATGTCTGTCTTTCTTTCTTTTCTTTATTTCTTTTTTCTTTCTTTCTTTCTTTCTTTTTTCTTTTTTTTTTAATTTTTATAAATCTCATGTTTTCTTTTTTCTTCTACTTCTAAACCAGTCCTTTTGTTGCTTTTTTATCATATGTCTGTCTTTCTTTCTTGTTTTTTTTTTTTTCTTTTCTTTTTTCTTTCTTTCTTTATTTCTTTTAATATTTTGTTTATACTTAAAATATCTCATTTTTTTTTTCTACTTTTAAACCAGTCCTTTAGATTTTTTATTATCATATTGAAAAAAAAATTTTTCTTTTTTATTTCTCCATTTCTTTTTTCCTTTCTTTCTTTCTTTTTTCTTTTTGTTTATTTTTATTTATCTTGCATGTTTTTTTTTTTCTCTACTTCTAAAAAAGTCCTTCTGTTGCTAGATATCATTATGTCTTTTTCTTTCTTGCTTTTTTATTTTTTCCTTCAAATTTCTTTTTTTTTTTTTCTTTTCTTTATTTCTTTTTTTACCTTGCTATCTCATGTTTTTTTTTTTTTATTTAAACCAGTCCTTCAAAAATTTAACAATATCATATGTCTTCTTTTTTTTTCTTTCTTTTTTTTTTTTTTTTTTTCAAAATTTTTTTTTCTTTCTTTTTTTTCTAGAATTTCTTTTTTTATACTTGCTATCTCATTTTTTTTTTTTTTAACTAAACCAGTCCTTCTTTGCTTTTGTATTTATGTCTGTCTTTTTTTTTTTGCTTTCTTTATTTTTTTTATTTCTAAATTTTTTTTTTCTTTCTTTCTTTATTTTCTTTCTTTTTTTATACTTCTATCTCATGTTTTTTTATTATAAAACCAGTCCTTCTGTTGCTTTTTTATCATATGTTGTCTTTTTTTCTTGCTTTATTTATTTTTTTTCTTTCTTTCTTTTCTTTCTTTCTTTCTTTTTTTCTTTCTTTGTTTTTTTTTATTTCTATCTCATGTTTTCTTTTTTTTTCAAATTAATTCCTTCTCCTTTTTTATCATATTGCTGTCTTTTTTTCTTGCTTTTCTTTATTTCTTTTTCTTTTTTTTTTCTTTCTTTCTTTCTTTCTTTCTTTATTTTTCTTTGTTTTTTTTCCTATCTCATGTTTTCTTTTTTTAATACTTCTAAACCAGTCCTTCTGTTTCTTTTTATCATATTGCCCATTTTTTTTCTTTCTTTAACCATTTTCTTTCTTTATTTCTTTCTTTCTTTTTTTTGTTTTTTTTTTTCTCTATTTTTCTAAACAAGTCCTTCTGTTGCTTTTTTTTCATTAAAATAGCTTTTTCTTTTGGAAATTTCTTTTATTTTTTTTTTTTTCTTTCTTTCTTTCTAATAATATTTTGTTTATATTTCATATTCATAATTTTTTTTTATATAACGTCTAAACCAGTCCTTTCTGTTCTTTTTAATCTAAATGTCTTATTTCTTTTTTTCTTTTTTTTTTCAATTTTTCTCTTCTTTCCTTCTAGCTTTTCCTTTTTTTATTCGACAATGGTATGATATTCTTCTTTCTTTCGTTGTTTCTTCCTTTTCTCTTTCTCATTTTTACCCATTTTTCTCCACTCTCTTGATTTTGTCATACGTTTCTTTCTTTTTTCTGCGTTAACTCTCTCTTTCTTACCATGTTTTAATTTTTCTTTATTTATTTATATTCCCCCAAATTTATTTTTTTAAGTTTTTTCTTTTTCTCTTTTGCTTCTGTATCATAAATTTTACTTTTCTTTGCTTTTGTCTTACATCCTTTTTTTTTTACCTCAACTGATAATATATATATTATAGTCTCCAACGAATTAAATAATATTTATGTTGGTCACACCACAAACTCGCTTTCACGACGCTTGACACTACATTTTAATGAAAAAATCTAACATTTTTAGGCATTTAAAACAACATGCCTATATATACACACAATTCCAAAAAAATAATTGTCGAAAACATAATTATACTTCGACATGAAAACAATAGACAAACTAAAAATTCTTGAAGCATTATACATCAAACAGTTGAAACCCAACCTAAACAAAATCAATTATGGCATCTCTACAAATATTCTTAAATGTCTATAATTGGTAACAGAAGCCATTGGTTTATACCAACGGATTTCCATACTTCATACTTCTCCAATTCACTCTCGTGTGGTCATGTGTGACGTCATGAGATCCGGTTCGATTTTCGCTTCTAGCGTCTTATATGCACGTGTTTATCGTTGCTTAGAAATCATCTATGTAAACAATGAGAGACTATCATTACTGTCTTGTCCGTATATTGTTTAATATGTTGTCATTGACATCTTTGATAATGGCTTATGTAAGCCAAAAGCTTAGATTGTATTAAAAAAATATGGATCAATATTGTGAATTTCTTTCTTCGTTCAACGATAATGTTATTAAACTTATCAGACGTTACGAAAAAAAATTACATAAAATAAATAGACAACACTTGTCTATATTATTTAATGAAACGTGTATATATATATATATATATATATATATATATATATATATATATATATATACAACCCAATAAAATTATATTTCAATATACAAATCAAACATTATATTGCATATAGACATATAAATGTTTTAATATTTCATATAATATATCTTGGTATGACGTCGTAGAACCGCATCTTTAAGCGTTTACAAATTTATTTTACTATTCCGCGACCTTTAACGTTGCATAGCAATTTATTTTTATATCAACATAAAAAATATTATCTTTGATGGTGAATATCTTTCTTAAATTTATAATATAACCTCTCTGAAGATGGCTCATGTACTGGCCACTCATTTAATTATACAAAGTTAATAGAAAATATCCAAATGTTGGACAATTTTTTTTTTTTAATTGAAATTAAAAAAAAACAAACGACTTTTTATATTTTTTAAATATTTTTAAAATATTTCATTCCATAATAGACATTCATCGTCTTATATATATATATATATATATATATATATATATATATATATATATATATATATATATATATATATATATATATGTATAAAAATATAAATGGATATAGATCCTTACAGAATGAAAAAAATTTTAAAAAAAAAAACAAAATTTCCTTAAATGCAATTTCCTTTTTTTAAAATGAATGAAAAATTCGACGTCTTGAATTTTCGGTTTAATTTCCTTTCTTCAAGGACAATATTCAAAAAAATACAATTCAGTTCAATTTAACAAAAGACGATTTCACTTATAAAAACAAGTCTTATCTTTAAAAACAGATAATTTGAAAAATTTTAAAATGAAAATCTTTTCCGTTTCAAAAAGGGTCAATTTATTCACATCTAATTTTTTTCAAATTGCAATTTTAAAAAAATTTTTGATTATTTTGAATTAAAAAAAAAAATAAAAAAATTATATAAGGATCTAAATTTTTTTTGTATGCTTGTGGGAGATATAATAAATCTAAAAAAATTGTTAAATTAAAAGGTTTTTTTTAAAAATATTTCGCCCATGTGACGACATTTTGTGATCAAATTAAACATTAAATTCTTATGATTTTATAAAAATTTTATATTAATATATATTTTATAAAGACTTTTTTTTATGTCCATCATCTTATTTTATATAGGTTAAATTGAACTAAAATTATATTTTTTTGAATATTAAAACAAAAGTAAAAAAAAATTACGAAAAAACATATGACAAATCTTAGTAGATTTCGAAAAATATAAATAATTTACAATTTTTTGATTTGCCATTTATTTTTTCAATTTTAATTTAAATATATATATATATATATATATATATATATATATATATATATATAAAAATATATACATATTTAAAAAAAATATTTCCCCATAAAAAAATATGACGTTAAGGTCAAAATGTTTTAAACTATAAATTATTTCATCATCATTAGGAATGAATATATATATATTTTTTTTAATTCTTTTTGAAGATAAATATATGTTTTAAATATTTATTTTTTTTATATTCAGACTATTTTCATCTTTGTTTTGTTATCGCAAATTTTCATCTAACAGCAACAAATAAAAAAAAAAAAAATAAGCTATTCGTAAATCTAATCAGATGCAGGTTTAATTGTCATATAGATTAAAAAAAAAGTGGAAAAAAATCTTGATTTGAATTTTCATTGACACAGTAGTTGGAATTTTTTTTGATCTTAACTCAAAATGCCTTTATATATAAAAAAAAAAGAAATATCGAAATATATAGAACATGAACAATGAAATGAGAACAGTAAACCCGTAGATTAAATCAAAGGGTTCAGTTCAGAATTTTTATCAACGTATGTAAGATCGATATACACTTTTGAATTAAAAGAAGGCTCAACCTGCCAATATATTAATTTATTTCTTTTAGGCTTTTATTTTAAATCTTTTTTGAAACTTTTATTTTAGTTTTAATATAAATACTATAATTAAATTTAATATTATAAATATATATAAAAATATTTTACAATATTTCAAAAAAGTAATTTAAAATGACGCAATTAGATGATTTTAAAATAAAAAAAAAAACTTATAGGGACATTTTTAAATTTTTATTCATAATATTAATTTCTCTTTATAAAAAAAAAAATTAAACGTACTGAAGGATAAAAAATTTATTTAAAAAAATATTTTCTAATTTTTTTCATTTAATCTATGATTTCAAACATTTATTTATTTTGAGTTTAATTTTATGTGCATAAATTATTTTTTAACCATGGGCGGTATCTTTTTATTTAATATAACTTTTTTATGTTGACATTTTATGAAAGATGAATGTTTATCTAATGTTTTTCTATTGTTATTTTATCTGTAAAAAATAAATGAAAATATAATTAATGATTTTTTTTTGTCATTTTTAATTCAAAAACAATCAATATAAAAAAAAAATTAAGAAAAATATTTTCCGTAATCTAATGTACCAATTAAGTAAATTTTAGATTAAAAAACTTACATAATTTTTTTTTTTATATAGAACTACAATATATATGAAAATATTTATCAAACATATTCATTTTATTTTTTATAAAATATTTCATTCTATGTTGACATTATTTTTAAAGATAAAATATATATATAATAAATATATATATAATACTTTATAAATTTGATTACAAACTCTTTTTGATTTATAATATATTTAAAAATGGATTAATTTTCCCATTTATTTCAAAACAATTTTAGGTGTGAAATTTTATTATGGATGATATTATTTTACATAGGGAATTAAGGTAACTCATTATTGAGACAAATTTATTATTTTTCTTTGAAATACAGATTATATATATGTGTAAAGGTTGAAAATGGATTTAAATATAAAAATTTCCTTGAATTTTATTTTTTAGTTTTATAAATATACAAATAAATTAAATTTAATATTTATGAAATAAAAAAAATTTTCCTATTTCAAAAATAATTTAAATTGATATTTTGATATTTTTGTTAAAAAAAATAATATTCAGCGATTTTTTTAGCCTTCATTCATCGATGTAATGAAATTCTATTTATAATATTAAAATAAAAATATCAATAAAAATAAAATTATTTTTGCGAAATATAATTTAAGAAAAATTAGTTTGTTTTTATAGTATAATTAATCTGGCAATTTCTAAACAAATTTTATTTTGAATTTTTAAATAAAGGATTCAGTTCAGAAGTTTTTGCAGCCAAGTCCAAAATTTTATATATAAATGAGGTTTTATAATTTCTGATTAAAATATTTATTGAGAAAAATAACAAAGATAAGGACAATAAGTTCAGTAATATAAGTAGTTAAATAATATTCAGTATGCAACAATGATTTTGCAAAATCCAATGTTCTTCGGGTTCGATGTCTTTGATTTTAATTTTGAATTAATTTTTTTTTTCATTCATCTTTATTTTTTTGATATCTTCTCTCTAAATGTTTTATTTCCTGTTAGTTTATTTTCTAAGATAGAAAATACTATTTTAAAAATTTAAATTTGATTTAAGAAATTGATAAAAAAAAAGGCAATGAATTAACTAAATTGATAAATATGTAAAAATCAAATAAATATAAAATAAAAAACATTAAATATATATATATATATATATATATATATATATATATATATATATATATATATATATATATTTATCATTTATATATTTTAAGGAAATTTTTGAAATTTCCTGGATTTTTCATTTTAATTTTAATTAAAAATTTTTTGATTCAAAATTTACTATTTCCAGTAAGCAAAATATATGGTGACGTATTTTGGTTAAATTTTTTTTTATCGGAATCATTTCTTTTTAAAAAAACCAATAAAGTTTAGCTATTTTGACACGTTTAAAAAAATTAAAAGTTAATTCTCATTTTTAAGAATCTTCCAAAAATAAAATATATATTTTTGGAACGTTATGTGAGGAAAATTAGCAAATTTGAAGTTAAATTAATCCGAGTTGAAACACATATTACTTATTTATAGTATAAAATGTTGTATACAAGGATTTCTTATCCAAGGGGCCTTGTTTTTCTGAAGTGTTAATCGATTTATTGACAGTCGAATGACCGCCGAATGACCGTGTTCATATAAAAAATATAAATATCAGACGATAATTTTATATAATAGAATTTTTTTATATAAATTTTAAATATATAAAAAACACTTAAAAAAAATTGACTTATTTTAATGACAATGTTGAATGCCTCCATGAGAAATTGCACAAATTAAGCTTTAAATAATAATAATCTATTAAACAATAAACATTTTAACGGTTTTTGTAGGCATCATCAGATTTTTGGTTTGAATTATTATAAAAACTAGCATACAATATAATAACTTGTTTAATACATAGCCCACTCATCAGATTCATGGTTTGAATAATTAACTAAAAACATGCATACAATATAACACCCTTTTAATCCATAGCCGAAATAAATAGTTTAAATACCCTAAAAAAAAGATAACCCTTTTTATGAAGTCGTCAAAAAACAAACGTTACGACAGTTTTTTTTTTTTTTTTTTTTTTATATGCACAAATCCCTTTTCATAAAAAAATAAATCAAAAAAAAAATAAATAAATCTCCATAGACATGCAAACTAGACGAGGGTTAATACATCTTCCGTTTCAAATTTAGACACACCCCACCTTTCCCTGACTTGACATCTACGAAAGTAACTCTATACTGATACTTATTATTAACACCCAAACACCCGCCTACCCAATTTAAACAATTCGCCCTAGCTGTTACCATGGAAATTTTGATTTCAATTTTTAAAACACGTAAATTTCAGAAACACGTTATTCAAAAAAAAAAATTTCGCTTGAAGATGGAACAGAGCTTATTTTAACTCAATTTAATTTAAATAATTATATTGAAGTTTTCGGCTCTTGTTTTGAAACATGGGACTTCTTATGTCGCGATTTGGAATCATATTTTTAAATAAATAATTATATTTATGCTCTACTTTTGTATCGAGCACTATTTTTTAAAAATAATAACTAAAATACTAAGGGACTTTGGATTATTTACCTAACCAGTTCCTTCCTATTTTCTATATATTTTTCACATATATATATATATATATATATATACAAAATAATGAATAATTAATCGAATATTATATAAATAAATATATATATATAATTGATGGTAAATAATTAAAAATATTTCTTAAATAATGTAATTCTTTTGTACATAAGTCCTGAAATTTTCATAAAAATCTGAAAATTCTTTAATTTTTCCAAGACTTTCCAAGTCAATGTGTTTTTTCACCGCAAAATGGTGCTAAAATTTCCTATTTTTGGTCTCCCGCTGACGAAAAGAATTTTTACTAAAAATTTTAACCAAAATTTTGAAAGTTGGAAAAAAGATTAAAAATATAATTTAATAATAATAAAATTCCATTGATCTATTCTCTTAATAAAAACATGAAGTTTTTGACTATGAAACTTTATTTTTATTAAGTTTGTGGCATTTTTTCATCATGTATGCTCATTTTTTTAGCGAATCGTTGGCGGTACCTAAGAAAATGCAGTCTTATTTGTCAACTATGCTGTAGAGGGAGTTCCCTTTTGAGGGTGTCTTTTTACTCCCATTTTCCTTAGAACTTCCTTGTTACTAACACGTTCCGTCCATGGTATTCTCAGCATCCTTCTGTACAATCACAACTCTCTTACCTCAAGACTTCTCTTCATGAGTGTGGAAATTACCCAGCATTCAATACCATATAGGTCTGATAACATATAGCAGTTTCAACTTTCAATGCCTTACTTCCGGTCTTAGGTCAATCCAACTTTTTGCAAAATTAAAAGAAACAGGTTTTCAAATATGGAACGTCGAGCGGTAAACTGAAAAACACAAATTCTTGTTAGGGAACAAATATCATGAAACTGGCAGTGCTGTTAGGGATATTTTACTTACTTAACGACGGTGCCAACGTCCTCTCTTTGAAGCAATCAATTGGTCGTAAAATAATT
The DNA here is from genome assembly GCA_903632075.3 of Acanthosepion pharaonis. NCBI lineage: Eukaryota > Metazoa > Mollusca > Cephalopoda > Sepiida > Sepiidae > Acanthosepion > Acanthosepion pharaonis. The sequence goes on from CAHIKZ030001351.1 coordinate 447,766, forward strand.
CTATTTCTAAACTCAAGTCTACTCGGCGAAGCTGCTATTCAATAAAACATGTCATAAAACACACATTGGCTGACGACAGGCAGTTCTTGTAGAGCGAAATCTCCGAAAAAACAAACGGCGAAGCAAGAGTCGTTTAAAAGTCAACTGTCAGCGATAAACGACCATGAGACGAGATTCAACACTCGGCAATAAGCGATTTGCGGGATTTTGTTTCGGTTCAACACATCGCTTCATTTCACAAGATGATAATAAAAAATATCATAAAAACATATACGCGAGGGGGGGTAAAAATTCAAACGTTGAACACCGCCGCGCAGGCCATCGGTCTACCTACAGGCTCTATAACGGGAGGCGCATTTGGGCGCCTCAGAGTGGAGGGTAATGGCTAACGAGCTAGTCTAGTTGATAATTTCTACTAAATAGTGAGTTCGATCCTCAGCTAAGATTTCTGTCACGATGTCTGAGATGAGTCATTATGATTACTTGTATTATTTACATTATTCGGACTGTTATCCTCATCTTCATTGTCATATTCACAACGTTTCGGCCGTTGTACGCTCCGGCCTTTATGTCATATTTTTCTCTGTCTATTCCTCCGTCTATATCTCTGAGATGAGGTAAATTATGATTACTTGTATTATTTACATTATTCAGACTGTTATCCTCATCTTCATTGCCATATTCACAACGTTTCGGCCGTTGTACGCTCCGGCCTTTATGTCATATTTCTCTGTCTATTCCTCCGTCTATATCTCTGAGATGAGGTATCATGATTACTTGTATTATTTACATTATTCGGACTGTTATCCTCATCTTCATTGTCATATTCACAACGTTTCGGCCGTTGTACGCTCCGGCCTTTATGTCATATTTCTCTGTCTATTCCTCCGTCTATATCTCTGAGATGAGGTATCATGATTACTTGTATTATTTACATTATTCGGACTGTTATCCTCATCTTCATTGCCATATTCACAACGTTTCGGCCGTTGTACGCTCCGGCCTTTATGTCATATTTCTCTGTCTATTCCTTTTGTCTATATCTCTGAGATGAGGTATCATGATTACTTAAAATTATTTACATTATTCGGACTGTTATCCTCATCTTCATTGTCATATTCACAACGTTTCGGCCGTTGTACGCTCCGGCCTTTATGTCATATTTCTCTGTCTATTCCTCCGTCTATATCTCTGAGATGAGGTATCATGATTACTTGTATTATTTACATTATTCTGACTGATATCCTCATCCTCATTGCCATATTCATAACGTTTCGGCTGTTGTTGTACGCTCGTTATTTTATGTCATATTTCTCTGTCTATTCCTCCGTCTATATCTCTGAGATGAGGTATCATGATTACTTGTATTATTTACATTATTCGGACTGTTATCCTCATCTTCATTGCCATATTCACAACGTTTCGGCCGTTGTACGCTCCGGCCTTTATGTCATATTTCTCTGTCTATTCCTCCGTCTATATCTCTGAGATGAGGTATCATGATTACTTGTATTATTTACATTATTCGGACTGTTATCCTCATCTTCATTGCCATATTCACAACGTTTCGGCCGTTGAACGCTCCGATTTTTTTATGTCATATTTCTCTGTCTATTCCTCCGTCTATATCTCTTAGAGATGAGGTATCATGATTACTTATATTATTTACATTATTCAGACTGTTATCCTCATCTTCATTGCCATATTCACAACGTTTCGGCCGTTGTACGATTCCGGCCTTTTTTATGTCATATTTCTCTGTCTATTCCTCCGTCTATATCTCTGAGATGAGGTATCATGATTACTTATATTATTTACATTATTCGGACTGTTATCCTCATCTTCATTGTCAGTTTAACAACGTTTCGGCCGTTGTACGCTCCGGCCTTTTATGTCATATTTCTCTGTCTATTCCTCCGTCTATATCTCTGAGATGAGGTATCATGATTACTTTGTATTATTTACATTATTCTGACTGATATCCTCATCCTCATTTGCCATATTCACAACGTTTCATTGTTGTACGCTCCGGCCTTTATGTCATATTTCTCTGTCTATTCCTCCGTCTATATCTCTGAGATGAGGTATCATGATTATATTTTTTATATTATTTCAATTATTCGGACTGTTATCCTCATCTTCATTGCCATATTCACAACGTTTCGGCCGTTGTAAATCCGGCCTTCAAATGTCATATTTTTCTGTCTATTCCTCCGTCTATATCTCTGAGAAAAGGTATCAAAGAATTAAAAATATTATTTACATTATTCGGACTGTTATCCTCATCTTCATTTATTGATATATTCACAGAATTTTCGGCCGTTGTACGCTCCGAGTTTTATGTCATATTTCTCTGTCTATTAATTGTCTATATCTCTGAGATGAGGTAATGATTACTTGTATTATTTACATTATTCGAACTGTTATCCTCATCTTCATTGCCATATTCACAACGTTTCGGCCGTTGTACGCTCCGGCCTTTTATGTCATATTTCTCTGTCTATTCCTCCGTCTATATCTCTGAGATGAGGTATCATGATTACTTGCATTATTTACATTATTCAGACTGTTATCCTCATCTTCATTGCCATATTCACAACATTTCGGCCGTTGTACGCTCCGGCCTTTACGTCATATTTCTCTGTTTATTCCTCTGTCTATATCTCTGAGATGAAGTATTAAGATTACTTGCATTATTTACATTATTCGGACTGTTATCCACATTTCCATTGCTATCTTCACAACAATTCGGCTTTTGTATGCTCCGGCTTTTATTTCATACTTTTGTCTGTATCTCTACCTATATCTTGGAGATGAGGTATTATCATTATTTTCATTATTTAGATTATTCGGACTGTGATCCACGTCTTCATTGCCAAATTCACAACGTTTCGGCCGTAGTACGCCCCGGTCTTCTTCAGGTGAATGGAAGTGGATAAAGACGTTGGTTAGATCCAGTGACTAAACCCAAAGAGTTATGAGTTCAATACCATGCCACAGCAGTTGCGAACCAAAACTTGGAGAGTTGAGCTAAAGGGAAATAACTTAGACATCCGGAAGAGGCATGCCACATGGAACTAGAACAACCTTCCCGGGTGGACGAAATAAAGGGTTCGGTTCGAAATTCCAGTCATCTGAAGAAGGCCGGAGTCTACAATGACAGAAACGTTGTGAATATGGCGCTCTCTTTACATTTTTATAGACATAGCTACCGTAGAAAAACTTTAGATAAAAATTCATTCAATGAGTATAATAGTACGAATAATGTAAATAATGCAAGTAAACTAAGATTATTAGATAATGGATAATAGCTAGCAAGATTACCTCGTTGACTATTCCTACTGTATAATTAATTAGTCTTCAGTGTTTCCTTGTTAATAGCGGCTTTGTGGATAAACAGACAATCTGTTCTACTATTTAACCCAAGAAGGGAAGAGATGAACATTTACCTTTCGCAAGTGAATTTAGTGAACCAACTGGAATTCGAACTCAGCACTCTGTTTTTCTTATTCCTAGCCGATATGCATTAAACCACGCGATGATCTCTACCGTGTCCGTCATCAGTGTTATATTTTTATTTGGTTCGTCACGCTTAATAATTTTCAAAACATTTTCCTGCCCCGTTGTATTAACCATCAGATTTATTTAACAAACGCTTAAGTACCTAATAAAAAAGGTTATCTTAATAAATGCGACGAGAGTGAAAGGAATTTGTCTCGTTACTTCCACTAATTCGCTAAACAAAGAGCATACCATGATGAAAAAATGCCCCAAACTTGATAAAAACCAAAGTTTTATCTTCAAAATCTTTATGCCATTATTAAGTGCAAAGACGAAAGTATTTTTTTTTTTTTATTATTTAATTTTACGTTTTAATCCTTTTAAGAATGTTCGAAATTTAGATTAAAAATCCTGTTGTTTTATGCGGTGACCAGAGATTAGTATAGAAAATTTTAACGCCTTTTTCCATTAAAAAACACAGATTTGGAAATTCTTGCAAAAATGAAATAATTATCGAAATTTGATGAAACTCTCAGGACTTATACACAAATAAATGAATTCATTTTATAAATTATTATTTTTAGAAAATCTTGGCAATTTTTTTTACATCTGTTACCCACCTCTTACTTAATTTCATAAAATTTCTAGAAATTAATTTCCATCCTCCAAATTTATTTAATTAGTTAAAAGCAGGACTACTTGGAGAATGTAAATCATTCATTTTTTTCAAACAGTTACTCAGTTCCCGAAAATCTGCTTTGAATCGTAAAATAAAAACTGCAATAAAACTATCACATTATTTAATTAGATAAGCTTTTACAAATAATATATATTAACGATATTATAGTCTGAAGAAAACAATCTTTTCGGTAAATTTTAATTTTGCAAAAATTGTTTTCATTTTTTTTTTAATTATAATAATTTATAAAGTTTCAAAAATCTTTTAAAATTCTTCAGAATTTCCTTTACGTTAGATTTATAAGTTATTAAGTCAAGACTAAGCGAAAATTGAAAAGCTTACAAATCATTAGACACCAAAATTTTAAATATAATTTTTAATTTTCTTATGTGTACAAACGTGTCCGTCTTGAAAGTAAGGGTGGCTATACAATACATTATCAGAAAATAAGATCGAACATGATAATAAATTTAAAATCAACATTCCTAAAACCAGATTACGGTGAAAAATACATTGATTTAGAAATTCTTACAAAAATCAAATAATCGTTGTATTCTAATGAAACTTTTAGGACTTATTCACAAATGAATGAAATTATTCTATAAACTTTAGTTTTAGAAAATCTTTGTCATTTTTTTACATCTGTTACCTCACCACCACCACTGATTAATTTTATGAAATTTCGATAAATTAAATTTTCATTTCATAATATTAATAATTAGTTAAAAGTAGAATTCTTTGGAAAATTTAAATCATCATTTTTTTTTTTTTTTTTTTTTTTGTAAAGCCGGGCCTGTCTTATGGAAAATATGCCCTGAATCGTAAAATGAGAAATGAAATAATACAAAGACATTTTAACTAGGAAATCTTTAACTGCTTTTATGAATAAGGACACTATAGTCTTAAAATTTTTTTTCGAAGAGTAATAATATTTTACAAGAATTGTTTTTATTTTAATTAGATTGATTTATAAAATTTCAAATATTTTAAATTTCTGCATTACGTTGACCCCACATATATATATATATGTGTGTGTGTGTGTGTGTGTGTGTGTGTGTGTGTGTGTGTGTGTGTGTGTGTGTGTGTGCAGGTATGTAGAAAAATAGGAAAGTCGCATTGAAATAGACACCCCACCCTACCTCAGCTTGACCTCTCCCTGAAGGTGACTGATATGTGGATAAAAATTAACTCTTAGGCCCCTTATCAAAAATGGTCGCCCCAGCCGTTTCCATAGTAACGAATGAACATGCTTATAACGATACGTAAATTTCATGGTTGGTTATTTCTAAATTTTCGCTTGAGGATGAAACAGGGCTTCTTACTTTAATTCAATTTAATTTAATAATTATATAGAGGGTTTCGGCTCTCGTTTTTGAAACATGAGAACTCTTATGTAGCGAAGGAATAATATTTTTTTTTAAATAATATATATATATATATATATATATATTCAGACAGGTTTCGTTAAATAATTTAGACACTTTCTGTCTAATTATTTTCGATAAGATAGTTACAGATTCGCGAATAAACTTTTTTGTACTGTCATTAAATGACGAAAGGAAAACACTGTGTTGACTCATATGGTAAGAGACCTTTCGACATACCATAATGTCATCATCAGGACATTGTTAAATATAGAGTAAGTATTTAGTGTTCATGGTTGTGATGGAGAAAAATTGTTGTGATCATCCGAAGACTTTCAAGTTGCACGTTTGTCACGAGCATTGTGTCATGGTTGATTCACAGACATTGTTTAAGGAGAGGTAACTAGGTATGCAAACTTCAGCAAATACTCAGCGAATACACAAAATTAAAAAAAAACATCAAAAATCCCACCAACCAACTAAAATTAAAAATAAACAAAGTAATCATTGATAAAAATGCTGAATAGGTTAGTATAAATCTTCCAGAATTCTTGGGCGATTATAAGCCCGGCTACATATATGGTACTTTAAAAACGCTAAAAACGTAATTATCCTTTTCGGCGATTATTAGCCCGGTTACATATATGGTACTTTAGAAACACTAAAAACATAACTATCCTCTTCGGGGATTATAAGCCCGGCTACATATATGATACTTTAAAAACAATAAAAACATAATTATCCTCTTCGGCGATATTTAAAACATATATAAAAAAACATAAAAATTATCCTCTTCGGCGATAATAAGCCCGGCTACATATATGGTACTTTAAAAACACTAAAACGTAATTATCCTCTTCGGCGATTATAAGCCCGGCTACATATATGGTACTTTAAAAACACTAAAAACATAATTATCCTCTTCGGCGATTATAAGCCCGGCTAAATATATAGTATTTTAAAAACACTAAAAACATAATTATCCTCTTCGGCGATTATAAGCCCAGCTACATATATGGTACTTTAAAAACACTAAAAGATAACTATCTACTTCGGCGATTATTAGCCCGGCTACATATATGGTACTTTAAAAGCACTAAAGCATAACTATCCACTTCGGCGATTATAAGCCCAGCTACATATATGGTACTTTAAAAACACTAAAACGTAACTATCCTCTTCGGCGATTATAAGCCCAGCTATATATATGGTACTTTAAAAACACTAAAAACATAATTATCCTCTTCGGCGATTATAAGCCCAGCTAAATATATAGTATTTTAAAAACACTAAAAACATAATTATCCTCTTCGGCGATTATAAGCCCGGCTACATATATGGTACTTTAAAAACACTAAAAGATAACTATCTACTTCGGCGATTATTAGCCCGGCTACATATATAGTACTTTAAAAGCACTAAAGCATAACTATCCACTTCGGCGATTATAAGCCCGGCTACATATATGGTACTTTACAAACACTAAAACATAATTATCCTCTTTTGGCGATTGTAAGCCTGGCTACATATATGGTACTTTAACAACACTAAAAACATAATTATCCTCTTCGGCGATTATAAGCCCGGCTACATATATGGTACTTTAAAAACACTAAAACGTAATTATCCTTTTCGGCGATTATTAGCCCGGCTACATATATGGTACTTTAAAAACACGAAAACATATCTATCCTCTTCGGCGATTATAAGGCCGGCTACATATATGTTACTTTAAAAACACTAAAACATAACTATCTACTTCGGCGATTATAAGCCCGGCTACATATATGGTACTTTATAAACACTAAAACATATCTATCTACTTCGGCGATTATAAGCCCGGCTACATATATGGTACTTTATAAACACTAAAACATAACTATCCTCTTCGGCGATTATAAGCCCGGCTGAATATATGGTACTTTAAAAACACATAAACCTAACTATCCTCTTCACCCCATTATATCACAAATTCCCATTCCTGTATATCAAGTTACAAAAACCATCAATGAACTTATCATACTCTATCTCCCTAGCAAATTCAGCATAAAATCAAACCTACGAGGCAATCCAAATTCTAAAAAATGAAAAACCTAACAAGGAAACCATAGCCTCACTCGATGTCGAAAACCTAATTACTAATGTCTCTGTTCGTGAAAATACTGAGATCATTATAAATAACATATACCATAATCCATCTTTACCCCCACTTCAAATTAGGTCTAATATATTACGAAAACTACTGCTAACCTGCACTAACGAAATCCCATTCTACGATCATAAAAACAACATATATATATATATATATATATATATATATATACAAATCGATGGCATCTCCATCGGCTCAACACTTGGTCCAACCTTTAATAACTTCTATATGTCCAGTCTTGAAAATAACATTTTTAGCATGTTTAAAAAAATCTGCATCTACCTTAGATGCGTAGATGATATCCTTCAAAAAAAATAAAGGAAAAAATATGTAAACTCCAAAAACACTTCCAAGACAAACCTTAATATTTGCATATAAACTTAATACTAATAACGAAAATCCCTTTTCTCGATATACTAATTAGTAGCAATAATAATAATTCACCATCTCTCCATATAAAAAAAAAACTACCAGCATAATTTCCTGTACTCTTAACTATAAATGCTAATGTCAAAATTACTATAAAATAGCTATCATAAAAAACCTAATAAACCGCGCAGAAACTAATTCATCCACAAAACAGATCTTCTACAGCGAACTTAGAAATATAAATCCAACACTTATCAATAACAACTTCCCCAACTACATCGAAGACGAGCAAAAAGATGCTCCATCAGAGACCTCTATACAAAACATATAGGACATAATACCCTTCCAGCTAACCCCAAAACATGTCAACCGTTTATATAGTAACTAGATGCATGCTAATTATAAACAAGACGAAAATTTCCTTAAAAATTAATAAAACCTAATACATCTACCACAGACTCTGGTAAAAATATAAAACTTATTATATACTACACTAAATCCGCTCTATCTAATAAAATCACTCGTAATAACTCTTCCCTGGCCACTTGTGTGCTGCAGAAAACCAACATCGTTTATAAATTTAAATGTCCTCTGGGAGATTGCATCTCCAAGAATACAAATAATATCTATGTTGGACACACGACAACAACGCTTTCACGTAGGCTGTCTTCACCTGAATAATATTTCTATTATTTCTAAACACTTACAACAACATACCTGTCCACACCCGGAATTCAGAAAAATCTTCGTGGAAAATACCTCTATATTTTCCACGAAGAGTATAAACACAAAATAAAAATTCTTGAAGCTATTTATACAAAAAAAAAATTGAGACCAAACCTCAATAAAATTAATTACGAATATTCCACAAACATTTTAAAATGTGTACAATAGATAGTTTTTAAATGTTAGCACTTGTCGTTCATAGTTTTTCCTTTATCTAACAACTACTCAAGCCCGGAACTTTTCTACAGTATACCTAATTACCTCCCCTTAAACGGTGTCTGTCAATCAACCATGACACAGCTTTTGTGACTCCTCATGTAAAAAATGGTTATCTTCGGATGAACACATTTTTCTCCTTCAAAACCATGAACATTAAATACTTCCTCTATATTGAACAATACCCTGATGATGACAATATGCAATGTCGAAAGTACTCGGAATAAATACAAAATGGGCCAACACGGTGTTTTCCTCTCGTCTTTTAACAACCGCACAAAAAATATTCGCGAATATGAAAGGATCTTGTCGAAAATAAGTAGACAGAACGTGTCTAAACTATTTACCAAAACCTGTCTGAATGAAAACATGCTGCCGAAATACATATATATATATATATATATATATATATATATATATATATATATATATATATATATATATATATATATATATTTAACGTGCTCGTGTTTGCATATATATATGTGTGAGTGTGTGCGTGATTTTGCATATATATGTGTGTGCGAGTTTGCATAGATGTTTGTTTGCATATATGTGTGTGTATGCCTGCATATATGTGTGCCTGTATTTACGCACATATATGTGTCTGTGTGTGCGCGCATGTGTGTGTATGTGTGTGACTACGCGTGAGTCAGGTAGTTATATATGAATATGTATTTAGCTTCAGTAGCAATTGTCTTTTCTCGTTTAATATTTTGAATAATTACAAGACTTCCCCACACCTTGCAGGGTTGGTGCACCCCTCTCTTCGTTACTCTCAAGCCAGTTCGACGTTGTGCCAGACTTAGCTAAGCCTCGTAAATATCTGTGCAATGACACACGTTCGCAAACTCATTCACAAACTGTTTCCGTCTCATTCATACATACTAAGACAACACCCCCCCTCTCTCTCTCATATTCACTTTTTTTTCTCAGTCCATCTCACGCACATGGCCAGTTGTAACTCATTCAGTTTCAGACCAAGAATTGGTCACGTGATAACGTCCTGATCCCATCTAGATTCCTTTGTCCATGCGCATGCGTCAACTGACAGACACACACACACATCGGCTTCTTTAAACAGGCAGAATAATGAAACCATTGAGTGTTTCAGCTTACGCCTCTGTTCACTGATTTCGTCCAAATGTCTCCCGCTGTTGATAAGGTTAGTGTTATTTGTACCGATTAACCCGTACTAATTTACACGGTATATTTTTTTCCTGTGATAAGCCATGACTACCAACACAAAACTGGCGTTATCTCGCCTAGCTCGTCTTGTCTTTCCCCTTTCCACTCTCTGTCTCCTCCTTTTCTCTTTTTATCTTTACTATATATTAACCCCCCCTCTCTTTGATTGGCTCTTTACTTCTTTCTTCTCTCTTGATATCTACTAATATTGGACTACATTTATTCGCGCTTAATCTGAAAAAAGTGAATACCAACATCAAAAGACAAAAAAAATAAACAGAGCTGTCCTAAATTGGTATATATATATATATATATATATATATATATATATATAATGAACATCTATATTGAAAGATTTTCTTCCTCTAATCGCACTAAAAACTAACCTATAGACAACAAGTTCATTTAAGTCAAAAGAAATGTAAAAAACTGAACGAATCTAGGACGATTTAATAACGGTAATCCTTCACATAAGCAACATAAAATAAATAATTTTGATGTCTTTATGGAAGCCACATTGTTTCAGATGTCTAGAATCGATGAAATCAACCAATATATATATATATATATATATATATATATATATATATATATATATATATATATATATATATATACTTATTATATATATATATATGTACTTATTATTATCTGTCTTTATCTTCGCTTGAACCGGCTTCTAATGCTCCAGTCGGCGCGGCTTGGTGAGAGTAGTCGTGGCTCCCGGGGGCACAGTCCTACGGTTACAGAGAACTCAGTAGAGTTCCGCCACGAAATATGTGAGCGAGCGGCGCTAGTTGAGTCTGATTAGGAATCTCTTCGTTACCGAGGCCCATTTGGTACAGTTGGTATGTTGTTCGTCAGGGTTTCGATACTTGGTGGTGGATGCGCACTGCTGATGAGTCCCAATTATAGGACGAAACGGCCGTCCAGTGCTTCCTCTATTTCCTGTTGAGGTTTCTATCAGACTCAATGAATCAATTAAATATAATTATCAAATCCTCCTACTTATTAATATATATATATATTTAATAAATCAACCATTCGCCCTTGCATGTAATACTTCTGCAATATATGGTCTGATACCCCGGCTGTTCGTCTTAAGAGCTTCGACAAAATTCCAGAGACAGATATGAAATGTGATTGGCCCTGATCTGGCATCTCGTCTACAGTCGCTCTCTCACAGACGTGTTGTCGCCTCCCCCTGTCTTTTCTACAAATAATTTCACGAGAACCTGGCACCTACTCCCTGTAACCCCTTGCATGCTAGTGGCATCCCGCGCTTTGCTTGGAGTAAAATGCTTAAAAATACTGCAGGATATATTTTTATACCATTTATTTTATCTTTAGTTTAAACGTTCTTTCATCTCTATCTATAAAAGGCAGTGTGTGTGTGTGTGTGTGTGTGTGTGTGTGTGTGTGTGTGTGTGTGTGTGTAACGAATGCACGACCGCAATTTTCGACGGATTTCCACCAAAATTTACATGCACATGCTCCAAGTTAGCGGGAAGGCCAAGACCAACTCTGCATTTCTCAATTCCCACCGATAGTGGAAATAATCGATTTTTTTCATGCTTCTACGACAGTTTTCATGTAGTTTGCGGCCATTTTCTACTGGCCAGAGTGAGAGCCATTAGCTGGCTATCACGAATAGGCAGCAAGATTCTATTGGCCAGCGTGAGAGCCAACAGCTGACTGACACGAGTGTTAACTAGCATGCTAGCATGCAAAAAAAAATCGATAGCTGCATTCGTCACAAGTGGGAAAAATTTAAATCTGCATGGCACTTTACTCCAATTGGCTCATTAGCTTACTTAAACTCAAAGTTGATTCTGATTCCGCAGAACTGGGTTGGATGTGAAAAAGTATTTGTTATTAACATCCTTTTTTTCATTCGGCTTTTCCAGTTACTAGTCCTTTTTTAAAGCTGATCGTTTTGTGTTTATTTTGTTTAGTTCTTTTTTCGTAACTGATTTAATGTTTAGTATAGAGCTTAGAAAAAATTCGCATTGGGAGATAGGCAAGAAGTAAGACATGTAGCAACATCAGCACGGCAAAGGGCACTCCTTTAAAAGCAAGGAAAGGCAAAAATATTTTAAGTCAAGTGATAGCGATTGCTGTATGAGTCGTACGATTTTTGAATCAAGCACGGGCAACGCCGGGTCATGCTGCTAGTCGTAAATATCACCGTGGCCAATGGAGTCCTGGACATTGGATATTCGGTGGTATCGAGCGGAGTTCGAGAAAGTATTTCTTAATTGAAGTGCCGGACCCACGAGCTGAGACTTTGAAAAAGGAGATTGTCCGGTATATTCCGCCTGGAAGCCATATTGTTTCAGATGTCTAGAATCGAGGAAATCAATCAAGATATATATATATATATATATATATATATATATATATATATATATTACAAGATTATGAGAACGGAACGAATAGTTTACAATTCCAACACGACTACAATTGTATAGCGATTTTTAAAAGCGATGTTTTCGATGTAACATCCTACTATATATATATATATATATATATATATATATATATATATATATATATATATATATATATATATATATATAAGTGTTGGTGGCTGAAAATTTTGCAAACACACATAAACGGGAACATTCAAATTGGTAATTCCGATTTATTTTTAAATAAACCCTAACATATACAAGTAACGTAATAACAGCGGTAGAATGGACAGGTTTTCAACTGCAGAAATATGTTCCCACGTCCTTAAATCAACTTCTCTGAGCAACAAAGACGCCATTATCATGTTCGTATTAAAGTTCGGCATAAACTGTTACTCGAACATCCGTTCTTCTTCTTCTTCTTCTTCTTCTTCTTCTTCTTCTTCTTCTTCTCCTCCTCCTCCTCCTCCTCTTCTTCTTCTTCTTCTTCTTCTATGATCCGTTTCCTGTCAGGTTGTGAAAGATCATGGCTCTTTACCATTTCCTTCTCTTCCTAACTCTTCGTAAAGTTAGCCAGCTCTACAAATCCCTCTTCTGTTAACCATTTACACAAGCCCTTTAGGTCGTTTTTCTCTTAATAATTACACCCCAAGGAAGGAAATAAAACCAATAAGACGCAAGCGGGTGACTGAGTGTTATTTGGGAATATAAAAATATATACTATTAAATGACTGAAGACAATAAAAGAAAAAGAATTAAGACAGATTTAAAAGAAAAAAATTGATGTTGGATTTAAATTTTTGAAGTGCAAAGTTTACAGAAACAGGCGAGAGGTGAGTGTGAAGAAACTGTTAACATAGAACTTACGGTTACATCTAGTAATAACTGTAAAATGATGGCAACAATAGTTAACACATCAGAAGCTGACCTGGAGAAGTGAGGGTCGTATTGCTTATTTGATAAAAAACACTGCGAGGTGCGATGCTTAACCAATCCTGAGTTAATTAGAATCTCTAGTAGTGTTGTGGTAGGATCCACCTAATTTGCATAGTGGAGTACCGACCATATAAATATGGTTGGTACCGGGAAGAGAGGAAGGAATCAAGAGATTCAACCAGAGACTCTGCCCGACTGCGACTCAGTCAACACATTCTCCAGGAACGGTCTTACCAGGAATATACAAAAGACTCTATGTAAATATTGTGTACACTTTCTTGTTTAAATACATTTTGTTCTAAGTACATTTTGTATTGCATTATTATTCCATGCATTAGTCAAGTTTCAACAAGTACAAAAAAAAAATTGGTAAGGCGAAATGAAGTTTGAAGGATCAAATTTGCCTGAGTTCTTAAAGACTGGAACTACAAAGGAATATTTCCAACAGGATTATTCGCTGTTTTTTTTCCCATTTTCCCTACAACTCTGTCGTTGCTCACAAGTTCTCGGCATCTTTCTGTAGAACCAGATTTCTAATGTCTTCAGTCCCTTTTTCATTTGTAATGAGAATTCACTCGGAGAACCAATATTACATAATAGTTCAATAGTTCATTTCTGCTAACGAAATTTTCCTGTTTCTTAATACTTATTTATTTACATCGATTATTTTAGCTAAAAGACATCTCAATTTATCAAATGCTCCTTCGGATTTCAATACGGTATTTTCAGTCTGCTGTAAAAAAAAACTTCTTGGATAATTTCATTTTTGGACTTTGTTTGATTTTGATGTCTCAGTGGGCTAAAGTAAAATATATGAAACATATCAACGAACATATACTCAAAAGCCATTACATTGAGTTGAACTGATTTTTAATTTATTAAACATACGACCGCGATGGGTAAATTGTCTCCATTTTATTTTATTTTTTTATTTCGCGCATGCGCGTTGTTCGTTTTTGATTTTGTCGGCTGCACTGTATAGTAGGGTCAGTTGGGCACTGTCCGGGAGAAAAAAAACACCATGACGCTATTCTCTCCGCCAGAAATTTGGAAACGATATGCTATGCTGCTGGGCATTCGCACTGGAAGTTCCAATACGAACATTTCAGAGTGTTTGGGTGTCAATCTGGGGACAATGCAGAGGATTTAGAGTGGGATGATATATCCAGTCAATATCATACAAATTGTTCAATATTCAATCGTCGACGTTATGGATCCATTCATCTACCGACATGGCCTTAACACGGAGACCTACATCAAGTGCCTTGAGGAGGTAGTGCTGACTTGAGGCAAGATGGTGGCGACTGGAACACTCTATGTCTGGCAACACGACTCTACACCATGCCACACAAGCAGGAGAACCCAGTCGTAGCTGTTAGACAATTTCTGCGACCATATCCCACGCCTTGCATCTGGCTATCTAACTCCCCAAACTGCAACCCCCTTGATTGTTATATATATGGGATTTTTTCTTAAATTTTAGAAATGGACAATTTTCATTTTACTATCAAAAGATAAACTGATTTTGTTGGAATTTTTGGGTACCCTGGTGTACTAGTGAGCCAGCCAAAATGAGCTGACTAATTTTATAGTTCACCAATAGAAAGGGTTAACCAATCAGAAGGCTCAAAATATTCAATGCGACGTGTATAAAGGCGGCCATGTTTTATTGAATATTCACTGCCAGCCTTTGATATGGAAAGAGTTAAAGAATTACGGAACAGCTGGTGGTGGTATTGGCGATATAGTCAGATTCAGTAGAGTGTCTGACTCGTGAGTGTTAATCTTTAACGTTGTTTCATTGAACAGATTACGTACTGCGCTGTATTCTATATTCATAGACTATGGTGAACATGGTCAACAAAAGTAAGTATTATGGCAGCAGTCACCAACTTAAGCAAGGAGACGATCAAGAAAAGTTTCAGAAGATTCAAAAATCATCTGGGGGCCGTAGTTAAAGCCAATGGCGATTCTATTGAATAAATTTACTCTTTAGTATTTCAAGATCTTTTTGAGTAATATATATAGGTAACTACACTTCGGATTCTTGATTTGCTAATGATCAAATCAATTTCGAAGGAAAAAAAGGTTTTTAAAAAAGAAAGAGCTAGGAACATGAGCGTCTGTTGAAAATAATCGTACAGCATACAGGTCCAAAGGCCAAAGAAAAAAAAAAACTACAAAGCAGAAATTAATCAAACCTAGATATCAATTTAAATACCAACGTTTCACCTAGTCGATACCTTGGTAGGTTTGTTTGGTTCTTATATAATTATATATCATATATATATATATATATATATATATATATATATATATATATATATATATAAAAAAATATATTTTTAAAATATGGTATATTTATGGGTAAAAAGCACAAAAAACAAAGTCCGAATAATTTTTCGAACAACCGTCTTTGTTTGATCAGGAAGTTCAAAGTGGCCGAGTTGGTCAAAGGCACCTCAGATCTAATGACGGTTTTCCCTAGGGGACACAGTTTCGAATCCTGTTGGAGGTCGCATATTTTTCTGACAGGATTTCTGGAATATTCAACCCTGTAGATGTAAATAAATAAATATATTTTTTTAAAAATGAAAAAAGAATCAGAGAGTCTACTTAAATATGAGTATCCATTTAAAATAGTGTTTAAACAAATAAATTAAAAATGTTTGTATGTGTACTTTTTGTGTATTCTCTTCGTTTTCTCGAGTTCGTAGACTGATTTGCGTAAAAACGCTATTTCAAACATGGATACCCACTAAAAATAATGTTTAAAGTAATAAAAATGTCAGATTAAATATAAATCTGTTAATTAGATTTATAATGTTCGGATAAGCTTGTAGTTCTGGTTTGTAATATTCCAAGGAAAACTCCGGAACGAAAGATTAGTGAAGGAAGGGTTTTTAATCATATGGATTAATGATATAATAATGGCGAAAACTGTAATTCGTCCGGTAATGCGTGTGACACACTTTCCAAAGAGCTGACTTTTCTCTCATAGTGAATGGAAGATTCTAGGTTCAACAAATTAGTGTAGCGTAGTTTTGTCGTTTTTCTGCACAACAAATATATATATATATATATATATATATATATATATATATATATATATAACTGTGGATGACGATATATATATTTATAGTGTCATCCACAGACAGATTGTTTCCCTGTATCACAGAATATCAGTGTGGCTACACACCCGATTGCCTCGAGCCAGGATCGAAACCCAACTGATTTGGCATCAGTCGGAGATTACGATTTTAGCTTTAAATATTATGAAAATTTGAATTTTTAATATTTATTTTGAATAAACATGCCAGTGACTCAGTGTGCTTGATTCATATATATGTACGTATGTATGTGTGTGTGTGTGTGAGTGTGATAAAATTTAGTTTAAATAAATGCTATATTCGTAGCGTAAAAGGGCCCAATGTGGGGATAAAGCGTATGTAAATATAAACAGAGTCAAACACCGAACGTCAACAGTGTGTTTCATTATTGAACGCATTCTTCAGAGCATATCTATTTCGACATTGTCTCTATCTGTCTTTGGTCTAAAAAAAATATATATATATATATATATATATATATATATATATATATATATATATATATATATATATATTTACATATGTATATGTATATATATATATTATTTACTATTTATTCATGCAAAAAGTAAATTAGTAAAGTTTATGATATAAAATGGCGAAATTTCCTTCACTAATAGAATTTTAAAGGTACATTAAACTACCAATCCCTCTATGAATGTCATGATCCTTGTTTTGTTTTTTTTAAATTATGAGCTAAAGACTTTCTTTAATAAGCCAGTATTTGCGACTGTACATTTAGTCATCTTCAGACATGGAAATTACTTTGTTTTTGGTAAAATTCAGGTAGCATTAAAAAAAGACCTTATACAGCTTATAATTATTAAAAACAAGGATCATAACATTCATCGAGTGATTTTTAGGTTAATACAACTTTAAAATTTTGTTCGCGAAAGGATTTCTCCATTTTATATAATTAACTTTACTAATTTACTTTTTTATATGAACTTTTTCATTGCGTTTATAAATTAAACTGGAACCACATATTTGATATATATATATATATATATATATATATATATATATATATATATATATATATAGTAAAATGAAGATATACATACATTAGAATTTTTTTAAGTATATTTATTTAGAGCAACTTTACTGATTTCATAGTTCCATGATTTTCAAAAGTTTAAAATGAGTTGAAGAGATATGTAGCTCCGCCATGATAAGTATTGCATTACACAGGTAAACATTTAACACACACACATACACACATCACTGATTGTAATGTGTGTGTGTGTGTGTGTATCCTGTAATTGTTTTTTTTCAAAGTGTTGTGGAAGAGTTAGAATTCTTTTGTTCAACTTTATCTAAATTCCTAAATTTGCCTAACTACTACACAGGCACCACATTAGTTCTTGATGATGACTGAGAGAGTCGAAAGTGCTTGAACGAAATAACAAAATATAAACTTCAGACAGTGTATCCACAACTTTGAAGACAATGCTCAACACCTTGTTGTTCTAAGATTGGAAAATGTGAGAAGAAAATTTAGCAGACAGCCTTTGTCGGTTTCTTTTTAATCAACTTGTTTGGATGAATATCTGCTGCCTAAATATACCTTAATCATATATATGTGTATATTATTCATGCTTGAATGTAGACATGCTGCTATGCGCGTGTGTGTGTGTGCATGTGTGGGGGCGCGTAAGTGGGTGTGGTTGTGTAAAACAGAATGACGGTGGGCCGACAATATTGTGCGCTGTTGAAAGCTACGGTTGCATATACACAAAGTAAATCTTTCGTTGGTAATAATTCAGAGGAGATAAGTCAGCGTTAGTTTGGTGAGAGATTTATCCGCTCTCAAGAGGAACAATCGAGGCATTTAAGTATCAGATCACAAAAGATTAAATATTTCGACTTCATACAATCAAAGTTGCGACAGAAGATATAGATTTGTAATACACAATTCAAAAGATAAATTACCTTATATATATATATATATATATATATATATATATATATATATATATATATATATATATATATATATATAATATTAGTGGTCAAATATATATATATAAATTTCCAAGAGGATAGAATCCAGATAAAACTCAATGTACAGGACAGAGTAATAATATAATACAAAAGCTCAAACACTAATACAGTGTAACCCGGATGTAAGAGACCCGGATATAAGAGACCCGGATATAAGAGAAACCCGGATATAAGATAAACCCGGATATAAGAGAGATTTTCTCTGGTCCCAAATTAGAGCCTGTGTTAATGTATATGAAATAGATCAGACCCGGATATAAGAGAAACCCGGATATAAGAGACTTCTTCTCCAGTCCCGACAACCCTCTTATATCTGGGTTACACTGAATTCCATGGTTATAATTTATTACACTGGAAGCGTAATCAGGATCCAATTCATCAGACCCAAAAATTCCAAAAATTTGTAAGTCTGACAAATTGGATCGTGATTACGATTCCAATATAATAAATTATAACCATGGAATATTAGTGTTTGAGCCGATTTTATTAATATATATATATATATATATATATATATATATATATAATATATATAATTGCTAGACACTCGTATTCAACAATCGGAACAAGGACAGCACACTCGGTCACGATGTCTTGTGATTTCGTACTAGCACAGCTATCGACGACGTCCACGGGTTACATCTATCTAATTTCACTAACAAGGCTTGGATCAACCCGTGGTATTGTTTTCAGGCACTTTCCAAAGGTGACGCACGCTGGGATCCTCCCCCTCCAGATCGATAACATCAGGAAGCGGTGAGATTCGGATCCAAATCTCATCGCGAACTTTCTAACCACTCGTCCATATATATATATATATATATATATATATATATATATATATATATATATATATATATATATATGAAATGGACAAAGTCCGACAATTATTTTAAGACATTATTTTATGTTTATACGTTCTTTTTACAGATACAAATATTTAAGTAAATGCTCTGTTTATAATAATAGGTAAAGCACTTCATGCTATGTGACGGTTCCATATAGGATATAGGTTCGATTCCTGTCGAAAGACGCATATTTTCTATGAAAATTTCTCGGACATTCAGGCCGGTTAATGTTGTTAATACTGTTTATTATAAACAGAGCATTTACTTAAATATTTCTATCTATAAAAAGAAAGTATATACATGAAATATGTCTTTATATATATATATATATATATATATATGATAACAGCGTTACATTTTCGACATTTTATAATTTTAATTTTGCGCATGCGCGTTGTTTTTGATTTTGTCGACGGCACAGTATAATAGGGTCAATTAGTCACCGTCTGTGAGAAAAAAAAGCACCATGACGCTATTCATTTCTCCAGAAATTTGGAAACGACATACTGTACTGCTTGCAGAGGATTTGGAAAGAGTTGTATGAGTCTAATGGGGATTACGAAGGTACGACAGTTCGAAATCGTTTTGATAAGAAAAGAACTCTCGATTTTTGTTGGTGGTTAGCTCAAATACAACACGAAGGCCTACATCAAGTGCAATGAGGATGTAATTCTGCCCTCGGCTAAGTGGGTGGCTGCTGGAAGACCCGATGTGTGGAAACAGCAATCTGCACCATGCTACACAATCAGGAGAAGACAATCAGACAGTTTCTGCGACCATTAAATTAAAACAAAAAGGGTGGGAATTTTGGAAAATTTATCTTGAGTCGTATTTCGTGGAACATTTAGTAAAGGATGTTGATTTCCTGTCTAATATCATTCTTATCGCAACTATGAATAACTATGTCATCAGCATAGCCACCCTTCATCATCAGTACATTATATTGACTTCAAGAGGGAAATTCGAGATAGAGATACAAATAAGACCGTGATAAATAAACAAGTATATACAGTGTAACCCGGATATAAGAGACCCGGATATAAGAGAAACCCGGATATAAGAGAGACTTTCTCTGGTCCCAAATTAGAGCCTGTGTTAATGTATATAAATTAGACCAAACCCGAATATAAGAGAAATCCGGATATAAGAGACTTCTTCTCCGGTCCCGACAACTCTCTTATATCCGGGTTACACTGTATAGGAAAATTTCTCGGACATTCAGGGCGGTAAATGTTATTTAATACTGTTTATTATAAACAGGGCATTTACTAAAATACTTGTATCTATAAACAGAATGTTAAAATAAAAATGTCTTTATATATATATATATATATATATATATATATATATATATATATATATGTATGGGTAGAGAGATAGAGATATGAACATAGATAGATATGAACAGAATGAGATAGATACGAACAAAGATAGATAGATAGATAGATAGATAGATAGATAGATAGATAGATATAAACAGACTGGTATAGATATGAACAGACTGAGATAGATAGATAGATAGATAGATAGATAGATAGATAGATAGATAGATAGATGTGAATAAATTGTGGTTAATAGTTAAATATACAAAAACATATATCAAATCGGCTAGTTTTTTTTTTTGTTTTTTGTTTTTTTTTCTTTTAGTGTGAGTTTTATGTGTGTGAAAATGCAGCCGACATCTCTATATGGGTGTGGCAAATCGATGTTACTTTCTCCGCCCATCACAGATTAAGTTTGTGTGCGAATTGGGTAAGACCAGAGAAGCTGCTGGCCCACCGATTAATGAAAAGCTATAAATTCTTATCGCTCAGTCACGTGACAGATGGATTGGAAATTATAACGGGCCTGAAGTAATTTCAAACCAGACGAACAGTGTAACAAAAGAAGTTAAAATAGTGCATTCTATGGAAAAGATTGCCTTCTGTTGTTTGTAAGAATGTGGGGGGACATGTAATGACAAAGAAAAATAGAAAGAAAGAAAGAAAGAAAGAAAGAAAGAAAGAAAGAAAGGAGTAAAAAAAGAAAGGAAGGAGTAAAGAAAGAAATGAAGGAGTAAAGAAAGAAAGGAAGGAGTAGAATAGGGCAAAGAGAAAAGTGAAATGTATAAAAAGGAAGAAAGAAATAGACTGGAATAAAAGATGAGAAAGAAAGGAAGGAAGAAAGAAAGAAAAAGAGAAGGAAAAGAGGAAAGAGAAAAAGAGACATGTATACATGAATGAAAGAAAACGCCTGCAACAAAAAGGGAGAAGAAAGGAAAAAGAAAGAAAGAATGAAATATATAAGAAACAGAGAAAATAAAGAAAAAAGGAGACAAGAGAAGAAAAAATAGAACAAAAGTATGGAATGAAAAAACTAGAAAGCAAGAAAGAAAGAAAGAAAGAAAACCGAGAGAAAGAAAGATGTAAGGAACAGAGAAAAACAAAGAAAACGAAAGTATGAAAAATAAACGAGAAATGAAGGAAGGAAAGAAGGAAAGATGGAAGAAGAAAGAAAGAAAGATGGAAGGAACTGAGAAAAGAAATTAACAGAAGAGAATGAAACAAAGAAAATGGAACAGAATTATGAAATGAAAAAGCGAGAGAGAAAGAAAATAAAGACCGATGATGGAAAGACAAAAGAAAGAAAAAACAAAATGAATGAGAAAAGAAGGAAAATAAAGAAACAAGATCAAGTATATTGGCCAATCGTATTTGACTGTACACAGGACATCTATAGGACACTGTTTAAAAATCGCAATAAAATTTGCCCCTCTTACATGTGAAATTGATGCCTACCCTAGTTTTCTTATACCCCCCCCCCAATGAACATTACCATAGGCCAGTGTTATTCAATCTTCTTTACTTCATGACGCATTTGTAGAAAAAGTAAAACTCTGAGGCTGCACTTTAAATTTTAACAAGGAATAATTTGTCCTGAACTTTGAAAATAGGAAAAAATAAAGATGTCTCTTAAAGTCAGCATTTAATTTTGAAGACATGACACTGTATATAGTGGGGTACACTATCTAATGTTTGACAATAATAGTAGATAGTAGATAGTACTGAGATTTTTCTTTTTATTGATGCAGTTTTCCAAGGTCATCCTCTTAACAACGTCCTGGGTATGACGATAAAAAAACATCTGCGTCCTGGGTATGAAGATAAACTACATCTGCGTCCTGGGTATGAAGATAAACTACATCCGCGACCAGGGTAAGACGATTAACTACGTCCAACAGTTATGCCTCTGATCAGGAGGTTTTGAGGAGCATGGAACCACTTCTTAATTGCTGCTGTTCCCAGGTCCACCTTGACCCGGGGTGGTAGCACCTGTTATGGTCCAAGCTATGGGCAAATAGTTAACCCCCCCAAACTGAGGTAAAAAGCATTATGAAAGTGTAAAAATAGGTTTTAATACCAGAAATACTTTGTAAAAACTTATTACCAGAGATAAACTTTTGAAG
Organism: Acanthosepion pharaonis; assembly: GCA_903632075.3. NCBI lineage: Eukaryota > Metazoa > Mollusca > Cephalopoda > Sepiida > Sepiidae > Acanthosepion > Acanthosepion pharaonis. The sequence goes on from CAHIKZ030001351.1 coordinate 470,715, forward strand.
AAAAAAAAACTATTACCAGCAATATATGTTTGAAAAAAAAATATTACCAGCAATATATTTTTAAAAATAATATTACCAGTTATACATTTTTGAGGAAAAAAATATTACCAGAAATAGATTTTTGATAACACAAAGTATTACCAGGACTAAAAATTTTGTCGGCATTAAATAACCCATTGACGTTGATATGGCGTAAAACAAACCAAATCAAAATCACCCTCTTAATAAGTATCTGGTCTTTACATTGGTAACAGCCTGGTTTGCACCCTTTTTGTTTAAGAGGTAATATGTCATATATTTTTTCTAAGAATGAATATATCTGTTTTGTCAGTTGTAGGAAGCCATGTAATTAGTCTGTAGTTACCCATGGCGGAATAGAATCCTTTCATAGTAGGATCATTGACCATTTCTTGAAGTTCTTTGGTTATTTTTTTGGTTGTTGTTATTGTATTTAGATAATAGAGCCAAAAGTTAGGAATTTTATCTATTCCTGGACATTCGCACTTGTGTGCTTTTTTTTCAGTGCACATTCAACATCCTTTTCTGTAATTTCCCGCCCATGTTTGTTCTGGTTTATTTTTCATCCATTCTACCTCTTGCGTAATCCAATCTGCTTCTTTCTTATGTTCTTTAGGGCAAGCCCATATTTTTTCCCAGAACTGTCTAACCACTTTCATTTTGTGTGTGTGTTTGTGTGTGCGTGGGGGGCACTTCAAATTTTGTTTGCCTATTTCTCCGTAAAATTTCTTCGCATCGGTTTAAACGATCTTGTTCTATCTGTGGAATCTTGACCTTTTTTCATAGCGTCTGATTCTTCGAGCCCTCAGTTGTATTGTTTGCTTTATTGTTTTTCTTTATCTGATTGGACTTCTTTTTTCATTCCTAATTTTGTATTTTCTTTTGACTCTTCAGCTTTTTCTAGTCCTTACATTTCTTCCTCTTGCCAGTTCATCGAGTACAGATAATTCACTTCTAAGTTATTCAATTTCTTTCTCTATTTTTCTTTTCCAAGGTTGATTTTCATGTCTGTGAGACTACCTTTTTTTAATTTTGATCTTTAATTATTTAGTTTCTGCTATTGCTGACATATATACTGCTTCGTTAAGATTTATATGTGTGTCTACTTCATCTAGAATTAATTTGGGTGTTGCATTGTAGAGTTTAATAGTTTACAGATTTTTAGAAGGATCATTGACCATTTCTTGAAGTTCTTTGGCTAGATTTCTGTGTGTTGTATCTAAATAATTAAGCCAAAAGTTAGGAATATTATTTATTCCTGGAAATTCCCAGTTGTGTTTTTTCAGTGCTCATTCAATATCCTCTTCTGTGATACCCGCCCATGTTTGTTCTGCTTTATTTTTCATCCATTCTACCACTTGCTTAATCAATTTGCTTTGTTATATTCTTTAGGACAAGCCCATATTTTTGCCAAGAACTGTATAAACTCTTCCAATATTGAAGTTGGGGGTCACTTTAATTTCTTGTTTGCCTATATTTCTGTAAAAATTCTTCACTTTAGTTTGAAATATATTGTTCTGTCTGTAGAATCTCGATCTATTTTCATAGCATCTGATTCTTTGAACCTCCACATGTATTGTTTCTGATTGGACTTCGCTTTCATTCCTAATTTTGTATTTTCTTTTGACCCTTCAGCTTTTTCTAGTCCTTACATTTGTTCCTCTTGCCAGTTCATCGAGTACAGATAATTCACTTCTAATTTATTCAATTTCTTTCTCTATTTTTCTTTTCCAAGGTTGATTTTTATGTCTGTGAGACTACCATTTTTTTTACTTTGATGATTAATTTTTTAGACGCTGTTATTGCTGATATATATATTGCTCCATTGAGATTTACATGTGGTTCTACTTCATCCAGAATTAATTTGAGTGTTGCATTGTAGAGTTTAATACTTTTGAGGCTCTGTTTTGTTGGTTTCAATTTTGAGAGTTCTTCTCGTTCCTCCATTTCAATATGTTTGTGTCTGATTTATATGTCTCATGATTTCTTCATTGGCTTCTTGTATACTATTCTTGTTTTCCGTAAAATAATTCGGTTCAATATGATTGGACTCATTTTATTGCAGGCTTGTGAGCGACTAGGGTCACCCGTCTTGGATAGGACGATAAACTACATCCGCGTCCTGGGTAAAATGATAAACAAGGACCAACAGCAAGGACTCTGATCAGCAGGTTTGGAGAGCGTGGAACTACCACTTAATTGCTGGTGTTCCCAGTTCCACTCTGACCTGGGATGTTAGCACCTGTTAGGGGTTCCAGCTATGGGTAAATAGTTAACCCCCAAACTGGGGTCAAAACACTATAAAAGTGTAAAAATAGGTTTTAATACCAGAAATATTTTGTAAAATAATTATTAACAGCAATAAATTTTTGAAGAAAAGTTATTACCAGCAATACATTTTTGAAAAAAAAAATACCTGCTATACATTTTAAAAAAATTACCAGCTATACATTAAAAAAATTCCATCAATACATTTTTTTTTAAAATTACCAGAAATAAAAATGTTGTCGTCATGAAATAACACCCTGAGGTTGATATACCATAAAACAAACCAAGCCAAAAAAAAACCTTCCATATGATCATCAATGCTAGACAATTTCCCCATAAATGAAGAGAAGAACTGAGGAAAAAGACATGTGGATTTACAGAAAGATGCTGAGAAATCTATGGGCAGAACATTTTAGTTGCTACTATTGCCGATGTGTATATTGCTTCGTAGGGTTGACTTCATCCAGAATTAAATTGAGTGCCGAATTGTAAAGGTTAATAGTTTTGAGATTATTCTTTCATGGTTGTAATTTTGGGGGAGTTCTTCTCGTTCCTCCATTTCAATATTTTATGTCTCACTTATTTGCCTCATTATTTCTTCTTTGGCTTCCTGTATACTATTTGATTTTTAGTTCTCATATTGTCCCCAAGAGTGAGGAATGGGTCCAAAAGTCTACCCAAAGTTGCCCGGCACATTGGGTAACGGTCTTTTACAGTTTGTAAAGACATTGGTAAAAGAATCTACTCAACAAAACAAAATATTTCTAATTACTTGTCGAACCTTTACTTACCAAATATCACATGTTTGGCGTGTGATGTTTTTCTGAGGTTTGTGCAATGCTTAATAGAATTCAATCATAACAAATACTCATCACGAAAACATTTTACCATTTCCTTCATTAAATGAATGGTTGTGGATCTAGTTGGAGTATTTGCAGGTCCATCATTGAGATTATCCCGATTGTAGGGACCTAAGAATTCATTATTTGTGTAGGAGCTTGTTCCTTATTTACATTATTCTGCCTATTGTCCTCATCTTTGTCACCATATTTATCACAACGTTTCGGCCGTTGTACGCTCCTGCCTTCTTCAGGCGGTTGGAATGTCGAACTGAACCCTTTATTTCGCTCCCTAATTCCACGTGCCATATTTTTGATGGATGTCAGTTATCAGTTATCTCCTGTTAATTTTTCCCTCTGAAAGTTCTCCACTGCCTTAACCGGGTATTGAACTCACACTCTTTGGGTCCTGTCACTGGATCTAACCAACGCCTTTATCCACTGTGCCATGTGTCCTTAATAGGAGATAGCTGATAACTGACATCCATCAAAAAACAAAAAAAACAAAAACAATAATCATACTTAGTTTTAACTTAGTATAAGTCACAATAACCACTATCAGATGAAAGGTCAGGTAGAAAATCATTGTAGGTTATGATTTATCTAAAAAAAAGAAAAAATATGTAATCGGCTATATATGATCTTACCCCATGCGCCTATATATATATATATATATATATATATATATATATATATATGAAATGGATAAAGTATATATACAATTATTTTAAGATATTTTTATGTTTATACGCTCTTTTTATAGATACAAATCCCAAATATTTAAAATAAACAGTATTAAAGACATTCACCGGCCTGAATATTTTCTATGAAAATTTCCCGGACATTCAGGCCGGTAAATGTCTTTAATACTGTTTATTATAAACAGAACATTTACTTAAATATTTGTATCTATAAAAAGAACGTATATATATATATATATATTTATATAATAGCTGGCCACACCTATTCGAGAATACTCGTCTACTAGGGCGGCTAGCCTATTGCAAACCAGACGGTCTCCCAGGCACATTTACGTTTGTTCCGCATCCACAGAGTCTACCTGTGGTTTATACTGAAACTATGCTGAGCAGACCTTAGTTACAGTTTCTGGGAGAGAGCGCAATATCTAGCGTGATCAACAATTTGAACAAAGCCAGCACGCTCAAGCCCTCGGCCACGATGACTTGTGGCTTCGTGCCAGCACAGCTATCGACGAACTCCAAGAGTTCCGTCTACCCAATTTCACTCACAAGGCTTGGGTCAACCCGTGGTATGTTTTTCAGGCACTTTCCAAAGGTGCCGCACGCTGGGATCGACCTCGAGCCAGTCCGATAACATCAGGAAGTCTCCTTCCTGGCAAATCGACCATAGTGAGATTCGACACACATACATATACACTCATGGATAATGATACATTATGCCAAGTTAAAAAGCACTGAAAGTTCCGATGGGAGTATGGAAAAATGGAAAATATAGATTTTAAAAAAGTAAAAAGAATAAAAGAAAAAGAAAATGAAAAAAACTGAAGTTAAATAAAATCAAAGCGACTTAAAATAATATTTAAAAAATCTAATTTCACAAATATATATATAATCATTATTTTTGTCATTATTATTATTATTATTATTATTATTATTATTATTTGAGTGAGGTAGCTGAATGAATCTGGGATACAAATATACAAACCCCAATTATTTATATTACACTATTATTCATCTAAGACAAAGCGCAAGAGCCATTCAAGCTAGAATGTTACTGAATGGGGTTTTATGGATGTAAGAGTTAAAAAGTGCAGATTATAAGAATAAGTGCGGTTGATCTTGTACTTGAAGAGGATAATCTGCCTAACCTGAAAAACAGTCTGATAGGTTTATACCAGGTGCATGCGTCACAGCCAAATGTGGCTGATACTGTGAGAGGTTTTCATAAAAGTAGCAGTTAACCTTGCACGTTGGGCCCAGTTAGAAATATCTTCAGGTCCGGTTTTTCCCCTCTTCATGAGGGTCGTATGCTCAGGCGGTCTCCGATTGAAGTTGTTCGCATGTATCTAGATATTGCTCAGAAGGTGACATGGATGCCTGATCCTTCAAACTCAAAAGATCCTATATCTGGCAAAAGGACTCTGAACCATGCCACACTAGCAGAGAACCCAGTCATGGCCGTCCGACAATTTCCGCAACCACATCACCCAATACTTCTGGCCACCTCTCCAGACTACAAACCCCTTGATTATTATGTGTGGGGTGCAAATGAGCAAGAGACCAGCAAAATTCCTTCTAACACCAAAGATGAACTGATGGCAAGGATTATGGCAGCATTCACCAAATTAAACAAGGAGACCGTCCAGAAGAGTTGCAGGAGATTCCAAAGGCGTCATTTTTGCAGAATTTAGACGACAATTTATCCATCACACTCTGTATTTCGTCGTCCAGAACCAGATGGTACAGTCGATCTTAAGTTCCATATTTTTCATAATACTTCCCTTGGCACTACTACTATTACTGCTAATACTATTGCTACTTATAATAATAATAATAATAATAATAATAATAATAATAATATCATCCCCTGAGACTCCACCAGGAATGTCTCTCATGACCTCCAATCTTAATGGACTTGGAGTTTAATCACGTACATATTTGAACTTTTAGCAAGTTAGGATGGGCTATCATAGACCACCAAATCATTTATGATATATACATATATATATATACTAGTCTTGGCTTAATTTTTGCATGTCGGCATTAATTTAGGCACTCGAGCAAAGATCAGACTCACTAAAATGACTTAGCTTAACTTAGTCTGGTGCAAGGCCACTGCAGTTGAGCAACTGTAAAAGATGCTAGCATTTTTAGCCTTAGCTTTATAGCAAACACCACAATTCCTAGTAAGAGATATTTATCATGTTTATTTTAATCTGCCACAAAGCCACAAATGAAGGGCATGTACTGCGAATCGAACTCACTGTGCCAGCTACATCTAACGAGACAAATTTACTTATCATTTCCTTCAATAGTGCACATTTGCTGGCCATTTGCCTGACTTAACCAGTGGTACAGGTCTATTAAGGGCTGATACACTGGGCAGATCTTTGTATGAGTGCGAATAATGGGGGTGCATCATGAATTGGTGTCCGTTCTCCCTCCCCGAATCTATGATACAGGGGATTCCCCTCCCCACTGTACTCCATCTCAATTTTCATAAGGTATTATTCATATAAAATAAAAATATTATTGTAACCTAATCATGTACAATAATGGATCATATGCATTATAAGTGAGCAATTTAACTAGAAAAATTGAAAATAAATACAATGTATATCACACAAATTAGAGACATATCATAATAGATCGTTACATCCTAAAGAAATTCAACAATGTTTTGTGGGAATTTTAAGATTTTTCTTGTTAAAATGATAAATAATTTTAACACATTCAACATTATGGATAAATAATAGGGAAGTTTATATAGTGTTCTTTGAGACTTAGCATGAGCAAAGCAAATGTTGACAAAAAATACAAAAACAAAACGACGTCGAAAAATTTTCATCCTTTATTCGTTGTGCTTCGTTTAATTAATATATATGTAGATGCTGATAAGATAGCAAAAGTCACAAAGCACTGCCTGATGTCCTCGGTCGGAGGTTCGGGAGTATTACACTTCGGTCCTAGTCATGAGGGCTGTTTCATTTTTAGTTTGAAGGATCTTGGTAAAATTCAAGTAGCATCCGAGACGAAAAAATATAATGCAAATCGAAATGTAATATAAAGAAAAAAAAAACAAAAAACATATTTTGTTTTATATCATTTTTTGGTTTATAATTTAAAAAAACAAAAAAACATGGAACATAACATTCATCGAGTGATTAGTCAGTTAATGCATCTTTAAAATTTTGTTAGCGAAAGGATTTCGCCATTTTATATCATTAACTTTACTAATTTCCTTTTTGTATAAATAATTCAGTGTAATATAAATTAAATTGCACGCATATTTGATTTAAAAGAACTGATCCGACGTGCAAACTTTGGGGATAGCAACTGAGATATTACTCTACTTATTGAACTATTTACTTCATGCCACATTGACTGATAAACTCATAAAACAAAAAAAATCTTAAATTGCCATATTATTAAAAAAAAAAAAAAACGCTCTCATTTAAATTTTCAAAAATTCAACCTTCGTTGTGACTTCTCGCATCAAAAAGTTTGTATCTGTTATCAATAAACACACTTCAAAAAAACATTTCCATTGGCATTATATTTTTGAAACTCGGATGCTACCTGAATTCTACCAAAAAGAAACTAGTTTCCATGCCTGATGATGACCGGAGGACACGTCGAAATTACTTGCATATTTAATAAAGACCTAATATAGTTTATAATTTAAAAAACAAGGATCATAATATTCATCGAGTGATTAGTGCGTTAATGCATCTTTAAAATTTAGTTGGCGAAGTGAATTTGACATTTTATACCATTAACTTTACTAATTTATTTTTATATATGAATGATTCTTTGTAATACATACATATATATATATATATATATATATATATATATATATATATATATATATATATAAAAGTGAACATTGACGTCAACACTCAGAGGTGAGAGATTGTTTCAAGCTAGACGCAATCGTCAGCGGCCTGGCGATTGCGTCTAGCATGAAACAGCCTGTCGCCTCTGAGTGTTGACTTCAATTTTCACGTATATTTACATACGCTCTATCTCTGATATTGATCATTTTATCCCATAAATATAGCACACCTTAAAAAACTATATTTCTTCATATATATATATATATATATATATATATATATATATATATATATATAAATTAACCTTTGTATAAATTCTGTCACAAATCGACCAATTTCAATAGACTTTAGAAAGTGCTCAATACAAATTTCACAGAGCTGTAATTGTAAGTCTTATCTTAAAAAGGTATAGCAATTTTACCAAATCATCACGGTTTCTTCCTCTAATCTACAGGCTAGATTGGTTTATATATATATATATATATATATATATATATATATATATATATATATATATATGATAAGATAAAGAACACACACAAAACGTTTATCAATCTAACATGTTTCACTGATATTCAATTATCGCAACAGATTGAGAAAAAACAGACAATAACGTAGAACTTTTATTATCAACTATGAACGCACGCATAAAACATTACATTAAATCACCATCCTAGTTTGAATCCATTCTTAAATAATCTCACTTATATTTATCTGCTACAAAGAGTACGTATATAAAAACCAGCCCCAGATTTATAGAATACGATCCCACTATGCCGACTGACCACACAAAAGTGAAAAGATTAGAACTCCTCCAACTAGACAGACACACATACACAATTACGAATACATATTACCGATGCCCGCTTACACATATTAGAATTTTTACACACTTACATCAATATAAAATTACCTACGGTTCTAACGCACGTGATACGTGGCTGACCAATGAGAATCGATTCAAACAAAATAGAAAATACCATTGTTCTGTCTCTTTGTCTGTTTTCTTTCAATCTCTAACGAAGCTTTAATAAAAGTGAAACATGTTAGAGTGATTAACGTTTCTTATTTGTTCTTTATTCTTATCATTCTGTCGGATTCCGATCCATATTTTATCTGCATTTGATCTTTAATTCATATATATGTATGCTTAAAACAAACACAAATAAGTGTAAAATGACGCACAAGAACGAAATTTTGGAGCCCCCAGTGAGGATTGATCTCACTACACAGTTATAATTGATCTGGGTCTGCTTAGGCATATTTTGTGTTTTTTTTTTTACTCCAAGACCCTGTGCGTCAAGCTGTAATTTATACTTCAACTATCCTGAACCAGCATAAGTTACAGTGTCTCGTGGGGAGGGTAGCGAATAATCTGACGTGATAACAATTCGGATAAGGTGATTAAAAACACTCAGTCACGATGATTTGAGACTTCGTGCTAACTCAATCAGTTCTACCCTATTTCATTTACAAATCAAAGGTCACATGGTGGTATTGTTTTTCAGGCATTTCCGCGGATGCCGCAGGCTGGGACCACATCCTCAGGCAGATGACATCAATAAAGTCACCTTCTGGATATATCGATCATTGTAGGATTCGGTTTATAAGATTAGGATATAGCACAAAATATTACCAGAAATCATAAATATTACTAGAAATTACAGCAGAAATCTTAAATATTACTAGAAATCTTAAATATTACTAGAAATCATAGTATTTCTAGAAATCATAAGTATTAATAGAAATCATAACAGAAATCATAAATATTACTATAAATCTTAAATATTACTAGAAATCAGAAATATTACTAGAAATCATGATAGAAATCATAAATATTACTAAAAATCTTAAATATTACTAGAAATCATAAATATTTCTAGAAATCATAATAGAAATCATAAATATTGCTAGAAATCTTAAATATTACTAGAAATCATGATAGAAATCACAAATATTACTGAAAGTCTTAAATAATTCTAGAAATCATAAATATTTTAGAAATCATAATAGAAATCATAAGTATTACTAGAAATCACAATAGAAATAATAAATATTACTAGAAATGTTAAATATTACTAGAAATGTTAAATATTATTAGAAATCATTATAGAAATCATAAATATTACTAAAAGTCTTAAGTATTACTAGAAATCATAATTATTTCTAGAAACCATAATAGAAATCATGAGTATTATTAGAAATCACAACAGAAATCATAAATATAACTAAAAATCTTAAATATTACTAGAAGTCATAAGTATTTCTAGAAACCATAATAGAAACCATAAGTAATGCTAGAAATCACAATAGAAATCATAAATATTACTAGAAAATCTTAAATATTACTAGAAATCATAAGTATTTCAAGAAACCATAATAGAAATCATAAGTAATGCTAGAAATCACAATAGAAATCATAAATATTACTAGAAAATCTTAAATATTACTAGAAATCATAAATATTACTAGAAATCATAGTCATCAGACTCCTCTCTCGTCTTTAAACAGTAGTAGGAGTTTATCCATTGTTTCCTGTTTACGACTGGGTCTCCGATTCTTTCTAAACTCTGATTCAGCTGTGTACTCCTAACGTCTACGCCTGAACTCTGTAATTTTATCCAGTATTTATTTCACTTTTTTTCTCTCCTCCACTAACAGGAATAGATAGGTTCGTCGCCTATTGTCCTGATCACACTCCTCCCCGAATTTTTTTTTTTTTTTTTGAACGGGTGTGGAAGTTAATCCCGTGTTTCCTGTTTAGGATTAGGTTTAATATTACTACTAAAATCTACTTCAAATCTTTACTTCTATTATTTCCAACATGGTGGAGTAATGGATGGCGACTCGGTTTGAGGAATCGGAGAGGCGAGTTCAAATTCCAGTCGAATCCATTACATTCACTTACGTGCTAATACCTTTGGGAAAAGTATGAATCCTCTTCTTCTATGGATAGATAGCAGGACATGCCGGGTTCTATAGCCTTGGATGGCAACTGGTCTACCACAGAAAGAAATGGCAAAAAAATATCTGCCTCGTCAGTCATGTATCGAAAGAAAGATTGATGATCGCCTAAGTGTGCATCACACATAACTGACAGAACGATTTATTTCATTTCATTTTTTTTTTTTCTTTCCTCCACCAATTGGAATATTATAGGTTTGGTTATCGTCCGGTTCGCACTCCCCCTCCCCGGTATTTTGAACAGAAGTAGAGACTTTATTTCCTGTTTTGGCTTGTGTTTCCGGTTCCTTCTAAATCCTGCTTCGGCTCTATACTCCTCACGCTTGTCCTTTCCTGATATAACTCCACACAGTAATCCTCTACTTTGAGTGGCTCTTGGGTCTTGTATCGGATGAACATTAATAAAATTGTTTTAATTTAAATTTAAACCGTGTTTATTGCAGTTCTCTTTGGCAAATTTAATGATCCTATACAGAATAAACATTGCTAAAAAACAGATAGAAACAAAGACTCGAGTAGATATCGGAAAATCAAAAATGCAAAAGAAAAAACAATAAAGTTCACACACGTAAATATATGCACCCACAAACACAAACACACACACACTGCACCTGACTAGTTAAGTCCTTACCCTGCCAGATATCACCTACCTGCTAACCGTCACGCCCGTTATATTAAATGACAACGGATTTTGCTTTGTAGTCGACGGGCAATGAAGACTACGTCATCCCATCTGTCGCTCGGCGATCACATTTAAAGAAAAATCCGGCTGCTGTCGAAAGATTTGACATATTAGCCGAAAAACCGGCCGGGTGCAACTCGATCGATCACACTCAAAAGCCTCAGCCTAGTTGACCTTTCTACCTGTCCCCGACCCACTACCACAGGAAAAAAAAAGAAGGTGTAAATTCTATTCGTAGAAGAAAGAAACGAAAACTGTATGTTCGTAGAAGAATGAAACGAAACTGTATGTCGGAGTGTCCTGATATAGCCAATCCTTTTATGCTGAATTTTTCTACGGCACAATTCAAAAATATAGAAGTATGTCGAGAATGGGGAGATTGTCATTGGCCCGTTTACCATCTAAGTCGGAACTAACTTCTTTCAAAGAGTTCATTCGTCCTGGGTATGACGATAAACTACATCCGACAGCAAGACCTTTGATCAGGAGATTGGAGGTTTTGAGGAACGTGGGGCCACCACTTAACTGCTGTTATTCTAAGGCTCACCCTGACACGGGGTGGTAGTACCTGTTAGGGTCCCAGCTATGGGCAAATAGTGAACTCCCAAACCAAAATATACAGTATATTTTTTATAAAAAAATTGAACAACAATACCCTTTTGTAGCAAAATGAAAATAAATACAACACTAAAAAGTATTAAAAAAATTATCGTAAAATTGCTATAAAATCACCGAAAGTACAAAGCCATCAGAGAGGATCGAACTCACTACTCAATTGTAATTGTCCTAACAAACCAGGCTCGCTGACCATTACACCACGTCGATATACTGAAGCCGTGTTACTAAGCGTAACTGGCTTGTGGCAAAAGGCGGAAATTGTGGAGCACCCAGGGAGAATCGAGTTCACTACACAGTCGTGAATGATCTAGCGAGACAAGCTTGTTGACCATTAACACCACGTTGAAGTGTCCCCAGCAATACATTTTAAGATTTACAAACTATATATCCAAAAAAAAACAAAGACACCTTTCCTCTGAAAATATAAAATTATGTACAAAATATTTAGATTTCGGCATTAAATAATCCATAAAGATGTTAATATGCTGCTAAAAAAATCAAAGAAACAAACAGATCGGTCAATATCCAAGATTTTAACAATACTAGAATTGCGACAAAATTGTGTGGAAGTAATATAAAAATCGCAAAGTCTTTTCTCGAAGATTTTTCGAATATTTTGGCTGGAAGACGAAAATAAACAAATATACTGTTTAATAAATAAACGGAGCGTCTATACAAACACGAGTATCCACTAAAAATAGCGTTTAAGTAATAAAATCTGTCGGCTTAATAAACAGAAAGCAATCCATCCCTTCTTTAGAAATATATATATATATATATGAAGAAATACAGTTTTAAGGTGTGCTATATTTACGGGATAAAGTGCTCAATATCAGAGATAGAGCGTATCTAAATATAAATATAAAAGTGAACATTGAAGTCAACACTCAGAGGCGACAGGCTGTTTCATGCTAGACGCAATCGCCAGGCCCCTGACGATTGCGTCGAATTTGAAAACAATCTCTCACCTCTGAGTGTTGACGTCAATGTTCACTTTTATATATATATATATATATATATATATATATATATATATATATATATATATATATATATATATATATATGTATGTATGTATTACAAAGAATCTTTCATATATATAAAGTAAATTAGTAAAGTTAATGGTATAAAATGTCAAATTCACTTCGCCAACTAAATTTTAAAGATGCATTAACGCACTAATCACTGAGTGTTGACTTCAATGTTCACTTTTTATATATATATATATATATATATATATATATATATATATAGAGAGAGAGAGAGAGATAGATAGATAGATAGATAAATAAAAGACAGTTTTGTATTTTTTTATTTAGGTAACATATGGGAATTTACAAGGTTTTGGGGAATAAAGATTTTACGACTTTTATATTAATATAGCAATAACGTAGTGCTTTAGGTATCGTTTTTTTTTTTGCCCAATTTACTTTTTTTACCATATGCCACCCACCTTCTGCTTTCCAAGATGTTCCAACTCAAAACGTGCATCTTACTTATTATAAAACGCAGATTGTGCGTGTGTGTGTGTGTGTGTGTGTGTGTCTGTACGTTTATATATTGTATCGGATTTCCTACATTTTTCAACCGATTTCAGCAAAACTTCACAGGACGACGTAAAATTACCTTGCGGTGGTTCTGACAGCGCCAAAAATGGGAAAAACACAATTGTTTTTGCACGAAATTAATTTGAAAACACGATTAAGAGGCATTAATGAAATGGGGACAACTCTTATCGAGTTATACTTATTAATATCGAGTTATCGAGTTATACTTATAAAACTCGGGTTGGTTGGTTGTGTGTGTGTGTGTGTGTGTTCGTTTATATATGGGATCGGATTTCCTATATTTTTCAACCAATTTCAACAAAACTTCACTTTTTTTAGCAGGTAGTGTTTCTAATTGTCTTGCACACTTTTTTCTTTATTTTTTACATTCAGAATGGTTTAAAAATTCAATTTACAAGAGAATTGTTTATAATAAAATTCTATTCAATAACGATTGAAAACAATGTTTTTGTTTGAGTTTGGGTTTGACCAATTCGTAAAAAAAAAAACAAAAAAAAAGAACAAAACAAAAAAATTAAGACATGCGTGTCTGTCAACCTTAAACAATAATCTTTGTCAATTTTATTTTTCAGTCTTTATGATGGTCGATACTTGATCTATCTCTTACTGTTACATCCCCGGGCAACGCCGGGCTCTACTGCTAGTCCCTTAATAATATGCGTATATTATTGGAAATCTTTATTCTTTTCCATAATCGTACGTCTACATTGACATGGATTATTTTTATAGAAAAGTTTTGAAAATTTAATAGCTATAGAAAATGCTGATTGATTTTTAAACTTCATTACATTTACAGTAATTTGTTTTAATAATTATTAAATTCATAAACTGGTGTATACTTCAATAAACAAAAGTTCAATAGAATTCTCACCCTTTCTTGCCCCGTGCACCTTTTCACCATAAGTCATTCTGTTCCCTTTCCCAACATTGTCCAACTCAAAAGATGAATTCCAATTAATATGGATATATTACTGAAAATCTTTATTCTTCTCCATATTCGTATATATTGAATTATATGGATTATTATTATAGAAGAGTTTTGCAAATTTAATAGCAATAGAAAATGTTGATGGATTTTAAACTTAAATACATATACACTAATTTGTTTTAATTCACAACTATTTGTTAAATAAATAAACTGCGTATTCTTAAATAAACAAAAAGTCAATAGAATGCCAGGGTATTGTTGTTGTTACGGGAAATGATTTGTTTAAAGTTGCCGGCTGACCATCAAACGAAGATTTACTGTCCGTTGAAGTTGTTATTGTTGTAGCTGATTCATTTGAAGCCTCTGATATGTTTCTTTCAGGATGCACTGGAGGGTGGGGGGAAAGAAGAAGCTATGTCGGCTTTGAGACTGTCGCATCTCTGGTCTCTGAAAATCAAAATCTGTGTGTTTTGAGAAATGTTTTTTCCAAAAGTAGGCTTGAAAAAAAATAGTGTTTTAGTTTTCTCTGATTAGTCAAATATTTCACATGATAATGTTAATTTCCAACCAATCAACACTTTGGTTTAAACCAGTTGTTCTCAAACTTTTTTGCCCCGTGCACCTTTTCACCATAAGTCAGAATGTCATTCTGTCCCGCTTTTCCAACATTGTCCAACTCAAAAGATTAATTCCAATTAATATGCATATATTACTGAAAATCTTTATTCTTTTCCATATTAGTTGCATACACATTTACATGGTTTATTTTTATAGAGAAGTTTTGCAAATTTAATAAAAATAGAAAATGTTGATGGATTTATAAATTTAAATACATGCACAGTAATTTGTTTTAATTCATAACTAATTAGTACATACAGGGTGTCCCAAAAAATTGGCTTCATTCAAAATGTGAATATCTGAGTAACTACATGCCAGAGGCAAACGAAATTAAATAGGCTTCATGTAGAACAATAAAACATTTATTTATCAAAATTCGAAAAAGATATTCAAAGGGATGTAGATTTTATAACCGATTCACAAATCTTCACAAATGTTCAATATACACACCACCTGTGACATGACAAGTCGATAGTCTAGCTCCTGCCAAACACGTTGTAGTATGACTTGCGTAACATTCTCCACTACATCAGTGGTTCTCTGCTTAAGTTCCTCCAGGATTTGTAGAAAGATGGGGTATAGAGATCCGTCTTTTCACATAGCTCCATAGAAAAAATCTGAATGTGACAAGTGAGATTAACGTGGTGACCATTTCAATAGAATAATGTCATTACTCAGTCTATCTTCGTGATAGATTTACAGCGAGATCAATCCGCAAGGTTGTCAACTAATTTTTCACACATTTGGTTAAAATTTTAGATCATTTCATCGAGAATTAGCTATTTTATTAGATTATAAAATGATGTCAATTTGATGGGTGGGTTTTTTGTAAATAAACTGAAACATACTTCAATAAACAAAGAGTTCAACAGAAAGTTAGGTTATTGTAATTCAATAAACAAAACCCTGTAAATAAAATAAAAAAAAATCAAGAAAAAGTAAAAGTTTTCCCCTTGAAACCATGAAATTCCCCTTGAGGGGAAATTCGCCTCTGGTTGTGAACCTCATGTTCTAGTAAACGTTACATTAACTGAATTTGGCTAGTATTTCCTCGAAATAGTCGACTTTTGAATACACAATCCCACAAGATTCTATTTACCCTTTTAAGAGATACACATTGAGGCGTTCAGGTTTCCTCGAAAGCCCATATCTGCTTGATTTTCTATCCGAAACCTAAAGAAACATATTCTAAAGCATCAATGAATTTATTTTTTAATCCGACATTTTTTATTTGCACTATTTACATTGTTCAGACTGTTGTCCTCATCTTTATTGTCATATTCAAAACGTTTCGGCCATATTACGCTCCGGCCTTCTTCAGGTGATATACGTTAGAATTTCGAAATGAACCCTTTAATTAGTCCACCGGGGTAGATTGTTCTAGTTCCACATTGTTGTGGAGTGATTTCCCAGTGGAGGCTTGTAGTTGTACTAAGTCGGTCCTAAAATAGGTTCGACGTACAAAACGTTTCGAACTTGATATAATAGGTATTACGCAGAGTAATCTTGTTGTGGTTGCTGATACTTTAGTATCCGATTAACTGTAGTCCGACACCGACTCACTCACTGACTGACTCGTTACTCTTACTACTCCTACTTATTATAGGTGGGAGAGTCCATTAACTATAGAATAGGTGTGTTCCACTATAACACCATGCCATACCATTTCTAGATATCTCAGTTTCAGTTAATTCCCTTTAGTAACTCAACTCCCCAAGTTTTCGTTCACCTGTGCTGTGGCCAGGTATTGTAGTTAATAAAAGGAAAATAACTGAAACTGGGATATCTGGAAAAGGCATGGCACGTAGAACTAGAACAATTTACACCAGTGAACTAAATAAGAGTTTCGGTTCGAAATTCCAACGTATATTACTTGAAGAAGATCAGAGCGTACAACGGCCGTAACGTCGTGAATATGGCAATACACAACAGTCCGAACAATGTAAATAGTGTCAATATTTACAATACCTCATCTTCGAAATATAGAGAATTTTATATTACTTCAAACGTCATTTATATTGGATACTCGTGTTTGAAATAGATGTTCCGTTTTGTTTTTTTGCTTTGTTTTTTGATTTGTTTTTTTGTTTTTAAACATCGTGTATCAGCTCACGTAAATTTAACAAAGAAAGTCTGCTTTCCGGTAGGGATCGAACTTACTGTCCACCTTGTAGGAGAATCCACCGTCAATTCTAGGCGTCGCAGCTTACGTTTCGAATACAAAATCGAACAGATGTGGACTTTTGAGAAAATCTGAACGAGATATGTGCATTCTTTAAGAGGGTGAATAGAATCTTGCTGGACTGTGACGAGTGATTGACCGAGTGGCTTTCCCAACATTTGAACCCGTGTTTGAAACGCAAGTGGGGAGAGAAAGCCTCCGGCAAGGAACAGATACTACAACCACAGCATCGACTCTGACAGGGAAAACAAAAAACCTCCTCCTACTCTTCCCCTTCCGGTAGAAGAAAACTTAGATCTAATCATACCTTTCTTAATGGTGTGTTGAAAATTCATGTAATAGACTAGGCTGGAACTTGAACTGGACGAATCTACTTTCTGCGTTGCAAAATGTTGCACCACTTGCATATTCAATAGTAAACGCAAATGGCTTACCTAATTTAATTTGTTAAAGCATCCAGAACCCACAATTTGCCAATATGATTCTCGTTTTGGCTGAACAGAATATCGGCATTTGATTACGTATTTAAAATAAGGTAAAATATTTTATTTCTTGACTTTTCTTTTGTCGGCTGAAATTATGTTGAAGGTGGATAACATATAACATGATAACGGAACGATAAAATTGGGTCTAAAAATGGAATAAAAGTCAGAGATAAAAACTTCACAATCTGAAGGAAGGAAGAAAAGAAAATGGCGTCTCTAAGCAAAATGACTGATGGCTGCAAATTAGGCACATATTCAAGAAAAGAAACTTTACAATGACAAAGCAGCATTCGTTATCCCGATTTCATGTTACTTATTTTTATGGTCGAAGAGTGTGTCGATTTGCATTTTTGAGATAGATATAAAGAGATAGAGAGAAAAAGAATAACCGTAAATTGAGCTTCAAAAATCCTTCCTGCGTTAATATTTTGAACTTAACTTATCTATTGCCTTGCAACGATGATAGAAAAGCAAACTTGGTTCCCGCGACGTAGACAATTGTGAATTGGGCGCTAACTCGACGCCCTCGATAGGCTGATTGACAAAAGAATATAAAGTCTGTCTATATTTCTGAGATGAGATATTGTAACTAAATATACATCGTTCGGACTGTAGACCCCATCTTTATTGGCATATTCACTACGTATCAGCCGTTGTACGCTCCGGCCTTCTTCAGCTGATATACGTTGGAATTTCGAACCCAACCATTCATTTATTTAGTTCACCAGGTAGATTTTTCCTGATCAGACTGGCATTTATTAAATCAATAATGTGCTTCAGTGGATTGATTCAATATCCAACAGTAACGACGGTATAAAAAGAAAATGGCGTCCCTACAGAATTAAGCATTTGGATGCGCACGCGCATGTCTCTTTGAGAGTATCACGTGACAAGTTTTAAAACATAATTATTGCAATCATGCTACTGCCATAAATCGACTCCTTTGATCAGCACAACGAGAATAATGTTCAATTCATTGACCATTTTATGTATCTTTGTGTATTTCAGCAGTTATATATCCTTTATCTTTTATCAAACTGTCATTTTTATTTCCACCCCTGTCACCCCCGCCAGTTGGATTGGCCGCTTGACTAATATGCGGGGGCGAAACACTAAATGTAATGCTTTATTGCTTCGACTTTCACGTCAGCCGGGAAATTTTCACATTCATCTTCCTTTTTTTTTTCTTTTAAGGTAATATCTTATCAGGAAGTTGGTAATCAGGGCTCTCCACAGCTTTCTTTTTTATCTGAAAATCTTTTTGCATATCTATCGTCTATAGAGTTTTGAATTCCTTCTCTTAGACTGTTTGCCATCCAAGGCTAGAAATCTCTGTCTAATTTGATCTTTAACCAATAACTTAAGCAGTGCTAATAGATGGATTCATGCACTGAGAGCATTTGTGCGGAAACGAATGCGATTGGTAAGTCGGGTATTTGAAATCTTCAATCGCTAACTGATAGTAATGGTAATATTAGTCGATGCCTTATAAGGAAACATTCGACAATCATTCACCGAACAGTCAATGCTACTCGGCCAGCGGGTTAGGATCAAAGTGTAATATCTGTTCTCCTCATCACTAATAGCAATTGTAATATTAACCGTTTCCGGCATTTATTGACCGAGCCACCAATGCTACTGTCGTTTGAAATTTATAAAACCTTTTCAGGAAAATAATTTTTTCAAATCCTATTACTGTTATCACTCTTTTCAATATTAATAGGGGCTTCCCTCCTAACCTTTTGGTTTGTTTCATTTGTTCTGTTTTACGGTATATCAACACCACAATGGGTTATTTAATGCCGACAAAATTTTTATTGCAGGCATTTTTTTCAAAAATGTATTGCTGGTAATTTCTTTTTACAAAAAATGTATTAAAACTTATTTTTACACATTCATAATATTTTGACCCCAGTTTGAGTGTTATATTTGTCCATATCTGGGACCCTAACAGATGCTGCCACCTTGGGTCAGGGTGGAGCTGGAAACATCAGCAATTAAGAGGTGGTTCTACACTCTTCAAAATCTCTTGATCAGAGGAATTGCTGCCGGATGTACTTTATCGTCATACCCAGGACGCCTCTTTGAGGGAGGAGGGTCTGCCTGAGATGCAGTCGAAGTATTCTGAAGCCCCAGCCGGCAGGGCCAGACTAACCTTTTGAGGTAATGAGGAACGAAAAAATGTTGCTGTTATTATTTTCTCTTTGATTTACACGTGTTATCTATTTTAATTGTTGTTATCGTTGGTGTTATTGAGAATCCTCAATTATTGTGGGGTCTGCTATTTCTTTGTTTGTATTTCTGTTGCGCCAATCTATAACGTTCGAAGAAGTATAGTTCTCTTTAAGATCTACAGGTTTCATTCACATAAAGCCATTTTAATCATTGAGCTGAGAAAGGTGTTGCGAAGAATTGAGATATTTCCGAATGAGTTTGAAGCCATGCATGACGTCAATATGAAAGTCTCGATCTGTCCGACACTATTTCGATATCACGAGATTTTAGATTAATGATTTTCTTTTCTAATAATTTACGATGCCGGCCGCTTTCCAAGGCATGCGCCAATAGACGATATCATCAGAAGAGGTCTAGATGCAGCTAGGTTCCCCTACCAAATCGAACTGGTAGGCCTTGACCGGGGTGATGGAAATCGACCGGATGGGATTACCATTTTTCCTTTTAAAGATGTGGGGAGTCGTTGATTTGGGATGTGATCTGTGCTGATACATTTTCGACCAGTAATTTGATCTGGTCCTCGGTTGAGACGGGGGTCTGTCGCTTGGGACGTGGAGATTAAAAATAAATAGTTAAATATTCTTCTCTTGCCGACAGATATTTTTTACTCCTGCGGTAGTGGAGACTTCTGGGGTAATTGGCCCTCGTTCAATGGGTTGATTGGATGGCATTTCGATTAAGGTTCAAGCCTAGCAAAACGGAGTGACATTTGCATCGTGTCTCACTGGCGATGGTGCAAAGTAATGCTTTCTCGATCACTGCAGCTGGCAGAGGATAGCAAAAAAAATTTTTTTTTTGTTTAGATACTATGTTCAAATAAATATTTTTTTATGAATTACGTTTCCTAACAAATAACTGTGAAACCATATTTTCAAAAAAAAATCTGGCCATCATTGAATCTAGGTACCTCCATTTTAATAATATCTAAATGGGCCGTCATGGGCTCAAAATTTACCCATCTTGGGCTCAAATTACGTGAGCGTCACAGATGCGGATGGGGAGCTTCCATTGATGAGTTTGGTTTGCATCCTCTCTCCTGTCATCGTAGTGCCGGCCGCTTTCCAAAGCATGCAGCAATAAACGACATCATCAGAAGAGGTCTGCATACAGCTGCGTTCCCCTTCCAAATCGATCCGGTAGGCCTCGACCGTGGTGATGGAAAGCGGCCGGATGGGATAACCATTTTACCTTTTAAATTGGGGAAGTCGTTGATTTGGGATGCGATCTGTGCCGATGCATGTTCGACCAGTAATTTGGTCAGGTCCACGGTTGAACCGGGGTCTGTCGCTTGGGACGCGGAGATTAAAAACAAATTATTTAAATATTCTTCTCTTGCGGACAGATTTATTTTTAATCCAGTGGCATTGGAGACTTCTGGGATTATTGGACCTTGTTCGATGCCGTTCCTTCGGAGGGGTTGGCGGGATTGCGTCTCGATTACTGAACGAGCCTCGCGAAACGGAGTGGCTCTTGCAGCGTGTCTCACTGGCGATGATCTGAGGTACTGCTTTCTTCATCATTGCAGCTGGCAGAGGATAGCAAAAAATTATTTACGGATAATTTGCTCTGTTGGGTGACACTACCCTAGTGGAGCAAATTTTATGTTCAGTTTCCGTATCGTCTCTACTAATAAATGATTCATAGATCTAAAATCGTAAAGAAAAATCGTCAGAGTATTTTACTTTGCATTCACATTGTTCGGACTGTTATTGCCATGTTCACGACGTTTCGGTAGTTGTACGCTCCGTCCTTCTTCAAGTGATTGGAATTTCGTAGTGAACCCTTTATCTCGTCCACCTGGATAGATTGTTTTAGTTACACGTACAATGCCTCTTCCGCATGTCTTTGTGTCCTTGAGGACACATAAGCAGTTAATAAATGTCATGAACATGAAAATTAAGATGAGGACAACAGTCCGAACAATGTAAATAATGTAAATATGTACAGTTGTAGCATAGCTACGGACGATAATGGGTTATGTCCCCATTCACATAAATACAGTAGTAGATACTGTATGTTGGTCTGCAGTTGGAGATTCGTCTCTAGCTGTGCTGGTCAAACTCTCTGGTTCCGGGCAGAGACGATCCTCAGACGAGGCTATGTCGAAGAGCAGCCTCTCGTTTCGGGAAACAGCTACCCGAACCCGTTTTATACGGGGTCTAGGAAAATTTTTGGTCGAACCCACGGGCTCGGATATCCCACACTAAATTCGGTCTTGTGCCACATCTAACAGCGTGGGCGGTTTGTAGATATTCTGCAGTTAGAAATTCGTCTCCAGATGTACTGGTCAAACTCTTTGCCGCCATGCAAAGAGGATCCCAAGACGAGGTTATGTCGCGTTGGGTGGTTGGTAAATATCCTGCAGTTGGAGATTCATTGTGGAATTCACTTAATTCACTTCTAGCAGTTGCCTATTACTTCTACGCGCCGCTGGCGAATCTTATATGTGTTGTTCGTGTCCTAAATATTATCGTTCATTACCAACCTTCGTGTGATTATTATATTCAGTAACCTTCCTCTAGGTTACAACAATTACAATACCTCATCTCAGAAATATAGACAGATTTTACTTGGCAGGTACTACTGTTGGATTTTTTTCTTCTTCCGTAATGAATATGCACAGAACTAGGCTAGTCATATGACCCTTAAAAACGTGTTAGTGAAAACAGTCTGTGTAGAGAATATTTTGGGGGTAGGGGCCGCGAAGAGAAAATGCCTGCTATGTGGGTACACACAATCTCTTGCAACATGACGTACCGGACGTGTGAGTAAAAGCAGCTTTTGCAGTATCTCCTAGCTTTTCTATTCAGAGTCAGAGAGAAGGCATGTAACGTATTTAGTTAGTATGTTCTCTTTCTAGAAATAAAATCATTATTTTTCGCACTTCCGACTTCTCTCTGGCCTTCTTGACTTTTCATTATAGATACATCAGAAAATATCTGAACAGACAACAGTTACAACTAAGGCCAGACAAATATTCTCGCGAAAATCTATCTTGCATACTTACAGTGCTGTTCGATAAAAGTGATTCAGCTGATTTTTTTTTTTTTTTACTAAATGTTCTCTTCTCCGATGAAACGAAAGTTGAGCTAAATTCAAAGGATAAGCGATCTAAAATCCGAAGATGAAGCTTTGAAAGCTCTTTGAATTTAGCAGTAAGTACTGTCAAGCATCCGTTCAGTATAATGTTCTGGGGATACTTTTCTTTTCATGGAACTGGTTTCTTAAAACCTATTGAAAAGACCCTCAGGAGCTAGCAGTACAAGAGAATTTTAGAGTTTTGTCTGCTCCCTTCTGCTGAAAGGGTGCAAATCGACCCCACCAAGCTCATTTTTATGCAGGATAATGCTCCCTGTCACAAATCAAAATTGATGAAGGAATACTTTGATGAGAAGCAGGTGAGTGTTATGACCTGGCCGCCCCAATCTCCTGACCTCAACCCCATAGAAAACTTATGGAGCATTATAAAGTACAGACTCTGGAGAAAGCAGTTGAGCAACAAAGAGGATTTGATTGTAAATTTCATATCCGAAAGGAATTCAATGCTTGGAGATGAGATTTGCCAGAACCTAATCAAGTCAATGCTAAAAAGGGTTGAAAAGGTTATTCAAAATAAAGGAGGACCCATAAATTATTAAATATTTCGAACTATATTACCTATTATAAATAAATTATACCTCTATTATTCTTTATTTAAAACTGTTCGGTTATGTTTCTATTGATTACAAGTTGCAGGAAATAAGTGATTTCCCTAAATCTCATTTATATCCAAAATTATAATTATCAATAGAATATCTTAGGGTGAGTAAACATTTTTACTAGGTGGTAGGGAAGGGGTCATTATATTAGTAAGATTAAAAATTAGTTTTACCCCAAAAAAATAGGCGAAAATTTTTTTAAGTAAAAAAAATCAGGTGAATCACTTTTATCGAGCAGCACTGTATAAGTTTACCATTCGTCATATCTGGTTTGGTGTTTTTACTGTGTATTTTGTGATTCTTGATAAAATGCAAGGAAAAATCTGCAATATTATTGGCTCTGACATCGTATCTCGGCTTCAGTTCCTTAAGTACCGACGTAGCGTACCTTCACTGTGTTTTTTCTGTACATATTTTCATGGTAATTTTTCTGGTCAGCTTTCCTCTTTGGAACGTCGAATGAAAGCGCGCAGTACTAAATTGGCTGCTAGGTCTTATCATGTTACAGTTAAAATTGATAGATGTAAACAACAAGTCTACCGGGCCTGCGTCCTCAGCACCCTCCTGTACGACAGCGAGTCCTGGACAACTTACGCCAGTTAGAAGAAGAGGTTAAACACCTTCCACCTCCGCTGATTCAGACGTTTCTTGCACATTAAGTGACAAGACTGGGTAACTAACACAGAGATCCTCCAACGCGCCGGCATCCCCAGCCTGTTCTCGTTGCTCTGCCAAAGACGTCTCAGATGGCTGGGGCACGTACGCCGCATGGTTACCGGCCGCATCCCAAAAGTCATCCTGTACGGAGATCTGTGTGGGGGGTCCCGCCCAACTGGAAGACCTCAGCTCCGCTTTATTTAATTTAAGGGTGTCTGCAAACGGGATATGAAGCTGGCCGACATCGACCCCAACACCTGGGAGACCGCGATTAACAATCATCAGCTTTGGAGAGCCACAGTCAGAGACGGCGTTACGATTGCAGAAGCCGCGAGGGGAGATCAGTAGGCAGAAAAGACAGCCAGGGGAAAAGCAAGGACAGCCCCCGTCTCCGTGTCATCCAGTTTCATCTGCGCCAAGTGCCTGAGAGACTGCCGCTCCAGAGTGGGACTACACAGTCACCAGACGCGAT
Source organism: Acanthosepion pharaonis (assembly GCA_903632075.3). Lineage (NCBI taxonomy): Eukaryota > Metazoa > Mollusca > Cephalopoda > Sepiida > Sepiidae > Acanthosepion > Acanthosepion pharaonis. The sequence goes on from CAHIKZ030001351.1 coordinate 495,487, forward strand.
GTAACTTCATCGCCTAGAATTTTTTTTCTTTTTTTTTTTTTTAAAGCAAAAAACAAAAAAACAAAAACGCTACTCCTTCATCTCCCGCGACGGACGCATGCCGAACCGAACCGTAAGTTCTATGTTAACAGTTTCTTCTAACTTGAAGAACTTTCTACCGGCTTCTGGCTTTTCAGTTAATTTGAACTTCAAAAATTTAAATGCAATATCAATTGTTATCTTTTGTCTTCTTAACCTCTGTTCTTTTATTGTTCTCTCTTCTTACTAATGGTTTTTTTCTTTTCTTTTACACTCAGTAACACTATGCGTCTTAGTGGTTTTATTGCCTTGCTTGGGGTGAAATGATTTAAAATGTATGAATAGATTAAAAAAGGTTTTTATTATGAAACTGGCAAAGCAATTTACTAAACGTAAGTTAGATGCAGCACAAGGCCAAAATTATGGGACACCCAGTGAGTTTCAAACTAGCTAGTCAGTTGTAAGACAAGCCTTCTCACCACTGCACCACATCAACATGACCAAACAGATATAGATAAATAAGCCAATATAAATAAACAGATAGATAGATAGATAGATAGATAGATAGATAGATAGATAGATAGATAAACGATAACAGAATACGATATATAGATAGATAGATAGATAGATAGATAGATATTGATTGTTCTGAATGAGATTTAAATGAATTTCCATAGATATATATGAAAGGACTTACATACGAATAGGTTAGATAGATAGATAGATAGATAGATAGATAGATAGATAGATAGATAGATAGATAGATTTGATTGTTCTGAATTAGATTTGAACGGATTAACGTAGATATATATGAACTTACATTCGAATAGGTATAGATAGATAGATATATACATAGATAGATAGATATTGATTGTTCTGAATTAGATTTAAATGAATTTCCATAGATATATATGAAAGGACATACATACGAATAGGTTAGTTAGATAGATAGATAGATAGATAGATAGATAGATAGATATTGATTGTTCTAAATTAGATTCAAACGAATTGCCATAGATATATATAAAAGGACTTACAGATAGATAGATAGATAGATAGATAGATAGATAGATAGATAGATAGATAGATAGAAAAAAACGACAAAGCGAGAGAAAGAGAGAAGAAAGAGAGAGAGAGTTATAGATATATATAGATCCTTCTAGAGAAACATATTCGTTATTATCTGAAAGCCAAACACGTTCAGGTAAAACCGACGCTGTTTTATCTCAGCATTCTAATCTGCCATTCCATTTGTCTTCGGAATGTCAAGTGACCTTGTAAGAATAAATAATAAATGCTGTCTGTCGTTGTAAGCATGAATAATAAATGTCGGCCGACATCGTAAATATGGCTTTTCTGGCAGATCTATCAAATCTTGCAAGAAAATCAGTTACATTGTTTTCAATTTTGTGTTCAGTCTTTCTGCACCATTTCGATTCGATACCAAATGGACGGGAATTGATAGAGATGGCTGGGGGTTGAGGATAATTGAAAGGTGATTTCTGGTTTTAACACGAAATGCACGATATTTGCAAATTTTAATATACAAGAAGTTTCAGGATCATATGCAAAATTAAGATTTTGACAATAAACTAGTTTTCTATCTATCTATCTATCTATCTATCTATCTATCTATCTATCTATCATTTTGTTTCAAATCTATCTTTTTCCTCTCTTCATATCTATCTATCTATCTATCATTTTGTTTCAAATCTATCTTTTTCCTCTCTTCATATCTATCTATCCATCTATCATTATCCATCTATCATTTTGTTTCAAATCTATCTTTTGTTTCAAATCTATATTTTTCCTCTCTTTCTATCTATCTATCTATCTATCTATCTATCTATCTATCTATCTATCTCATTTAGTTCTTATCTAAACTCATTCTCTTCATATTTATTTGATTGAATATCTCATTATGTCCTTTTAATCTATCTATCTATCTATCTATCTATCTATCTATCTATCTATCTATAATTCTGTTTCTATCTATATTTGTCCTCTCTTCATATCTATCTATCTCATTTAGTACATATCTAGACTCATTCTCTTCATATTTATTTGATTGAATATATCATTAAGTTTTGTTTATCCTCTATCTTTTTCCTCTATTCATATCTATCTATCTATCTATCTATCTATCTATCTATCTATCTATCTATCTATCCTTTTCCTCTCCTCATATCTATCTATCTATCTATCTGTAAAATATATATGAACAGAATGAGTTTAGATATTAACTAAATGAGATAGATAGATAGATAGATAGATAGATAGATAGATAGATAGATAGATAACAATGTACCATAATAAAAGTTAATCGACGGAAAAAAAAAGATTTATTTTGCGTAGATCTTATAATCATAATAAGGGATTAACTATAATATATAATAATAAAATAGAAGTATTATAGCAATATACTCTAAATGTTATGTGACGGATAGAAGATTTATTCTTCATGTAGATCATATTAGGCATAATAAGAGATTAACAACAATTTGTAATAATAAAATAGAAGAATTCTAACAATATACTGTAATAAAATTAATGTGACGGATAGAAGATTTATTCTTCTCGTAGATATTATTAGTGCTAATAATAAATTAACTAAAATAACTAATAAAATTGAACAATTATGAAATTATAAAACTAATAAAAAAGACGTTACTATAGAAAAATTTCTGTTTACCTCAGTTCTTTCGCCACAAAATGCCTATGGAGAACCCGATGAGGATGGAATACATTTGCAATGATCTGCCGGTCGCCCTCGTTAATAATTACTTCTTTCTTTGTCACAGAAGATCAAGGGTTTCTCAAATAGGACTTACAGGATCAAATCTATCGAACACGCAGCGTTTCTCTCCCTATCACGTTCGTCGACTTTCTATATATCTTAGATAGTAAGATAGTTAGATAGTAATCCTTTGTATTCCTCAATCATGTCACCTCTCACAACCATCCACGAATGTTCACTGCATTTTAGCTTCCGAAAGCGTACACCAACTCATTCATTGAAGACGAACGACCACACGGGACAGAAAGCTGCTGGTGGCGCCAGGGGTAGCAGTACCGCCTTAGCCACCAAAACTGTGTTACCTCCCCTGGTCAGCAGCTTATAAGGACAGGGTATCGGACGTGCTTTCACACGTTGTATGTAGAGAATACATGACGAGTTGACTGCGTGTACGTCTTCTCTGTACGACTTCTGTCGAACTCTGCCGAAGGGCAAAGTTTCGCCCGGAGAGGTAGACAGGCCCTGAACCAGTCTAGGCGGGTTAAACTCAGCCTTGTGCCACATATATTCCTCGCTTGGCTGTTAAATATTGTTGTATGTAGAGAATTGCATATAACATTTAGTTTACCCTTTCTTACATGTTGAGACGTGATGGATCTGAAGCTTTGCCAAAGTACATATTAATTGTAATAAAACCTTAATAAAGAAAAATAAACCAAGTTAAAGACAATTTATTTTTCTAGCCAAATTAATTATGCTCTTAATCTTTAGGTTTTTTTTTTTTCTTTGAATTTCTACAGCAGCAAAGCGCCGCTAACCCACACAAAAAAAAAAAAAAAATTCCAGTGGATCTAGGAGTTTTGAGATAGGCCCCCAGTTACGAATGAGTCATGCGCGATGATTTGGCCTTAACGAAATAGCACCCAATACTATGCAGCTATCAACAAGATCATTGTCTTCTCAATGATTCTATAATATCGACTGCGGCCGACCTACAATTATGTCGATGTATTATTATAGGTACCTTCACCGATTGGTTAAAAATCTTTGCCAATAACTAAGTCTTATCGATAAATACTTTCCGTTATCATTAAAAAAGTCAAATAATTTTTTATGCAAAAATTATTTCTTTAATCTTTTTTAGAACCTTTGAAATTTTGGTTATTGTTGTGTATGATACACCTAATTTACATAAGCGGACTACCGACCATATAAATATGGGTTGGTACCGGAAGACGGGGAAGATAGTAGAGATTAAGAAATTGAATCCAGAGACTCTGCCCGACTGCGATTTAGTCAACCCATTATGCAGGAACAGTCTTCCCAAGAATATACCAAACTAACTGTAAATATTGTGTACCTATTCTTTTGTTTCAATACATTTTGTTAACGTACATTTTGTGTTGTATTATTCCATGCTTATTTAAGCTTCAACAGTTATAGATCTAGTTTCTCTGATGTCAACGAGTGACTATAAATTCGCACATTTGAGCGTCATTTTGCAGTAAAAACAATTTGAATTGGAAATTCTTGCAAAAATCTGATGTATTATTTTTTTAATGAAACTTTCAGGACTTATTCACAAATGAATGAATTTATTTTAGAAACATCTCCTTGTTCTATAATATCTTGGAAAAATATTTTTTTTTTACATTTGTTAATCCACACTTATTTAATTTTATGAGATTTTGAGAAAATAATTTTTGTATCACTTAATACTTATATTAATTATAAGAACTAGTCCTAGAAGAATTTAAATCATCGGATCTTTTTGGTCAAATAGAAGACTAAGTAAAACTATAAAGCCAAAATACCTAATATTCAATAAACTATTATAATGTTTCTATTTTAATTTTGAGATTACTGCATAGTTCAAAAAAATTAATTCAAAACGCATTTACGTTGTATTCGTCATGTAACTTTGGAAGTATCTCCCCTTATATAAATCTCGCAGGCATCAGGCTCTAGATAAATGTGTCAAGCCCTCATAAAAACAATCACTTCCGTGTTAAAAATGAATTTCTGCGATATTTTAAGTTAAAATAATATTAGTTTTAATTCAGATTAATTAAAATTTACATCAACTTATCTTCCTAAAATAAAGTTTCAGACAAGTATATTTTATTTTTCAAAGAATTTTTAATAAAGGGAATTATGTTGTGTTTGACAGATTTGTCTATATTGCCGATTTTAGCGATTTCAAAAAGAATAATGCTAATCAGTTTAAATTCAGTTTCAAATACAGGAAAGTATTTTTGCTTATTAGAAATATTAAATTTAGCTTGGAATTCAAACTAAAATAAAAGCTTCCAGGAAGAGTTTTCAGCTTTAAAATTCGTTTTAAGCCTTAGGCATCACTTTTTTTGGAGATTCGTATTATTATTATTATTATTATTATTATTACAAGGAATTTGGAAACAGGTTGTTTCACTTTCCTGGTGCCTTTTTACTATTTTCTCGTCCAGGGTAAGACGTTAAACTACACCCGCGTCCTAGGTAAGACGATAAACTGCATCCAGCAGCAAGGTTTCTGATAAGGAGGGTTCGAGGTGCATGGAACGACCCCATAATTGTTGGTGTTTCCAGATCCACCCTGACCCTCGGTGGTACCACCTGTTAGGGTCCCAGCTATGGGCAAATAGTTAACTATTACCTGCAATACTTTTTTGAAAAAAAAAAATTATGACTAGCAATACAGTTTTAAGGAAATATATTACCAGAAACAGATTTTTGACAAAACAAAATATTACCAGCAATAATAAATGTTTTCGGCATTAAATAACTAATTGAGGTTTATATGCCGTAAAACAAAATAAACCAAAGCAATCTAAACCAAAGAATACATATTCTATTCATACGAATCTATCATAAAAATTCTTGTCGGCATTAAATAACCCATTGAGGTTGATATGCCGTAAAACAAAATAAACCAAACCAATCTAAACCAAAGAATACATATTCTATTCATACGAATCTATCCTAAAAATGTTGTCGGCATTAAATAACCCATTGAGGTTGATATGCCGTAAAACAAAATAAACCAAACCAATCTAAACCAAAGAATACATATTCTATTCATACGAATCTTTCCGGAAATATGTTGTTGTCATTAAATAACCAATTGAGGTTGATATGCCGTAAAACAAAATAAACCAAACCAATCTAAACCAAAGAATACATATTCTATTTATACGAATCTTTCCGGAAAAATTTTGTCGTCATTAAATAATCAATTGAGGTTGATATGCCGTAAAAAAAAATAAACCAAACCAAACATTTTTACTATTTTCACTTTTCTCTTCGGAAATCCCCATTGAAATTCGAATCAGTCAAAGGTGACAGTTTGTTTCTTTATTTTATTTTTTGTTAAAAAGCCGTTGGCAATTTTGCTAGTGACATTTCGACGAGATATACGATTGAAATCTCAGCCTTGTTATCTACAGATATGGCGGTTTTCACTAAAGGCAAACAGACGCTTCACTACTATCATTAGGCTTACTCTTCGTTTTATATTAAGTTCATCGCGAGGGCGGGAAGCGGTATTGCTTTGTCATGGCTGTCATTAAACAATATCCGTCTCACTGTCGCTTGACGCCATTCATGTTTTGTCTGCAATTGCGGCGGGGAAGTGAGATACATGTTACCCTCTTTTGTTATTTCTTTTTCGTCTTTTCCTACTGTTTTTATTCATTTTCTTTTCTTTCTTTTTGTCTATCTCTCTACGTATCTTCCGTTCTTTCTCTTTTGAGCCTTTCTCTCTTTCTCTCTTTCCCTTTCTTTCTTTTTTCTAATTGCGCTTCTTTCTTTCTTTCTTTCTTTCTTTCTTTCTTTCTTTCTTCCTCCCTTTTCACATTGTTATTTCACTGATTGTCCTTCTTTTTCCTTTCTTTTATTTGTTTCCATTTTTGTCTTTTCGTTTCTTCTCACCCCTTTCATCTATCTTTCTCATTCTCCCCCTCTCTCTCCCTCTTTCTTTACCTGTCTTTCTTTCTTTCTTTCTTTTTTTCCTTATGGTGTGTTTTGTTTTTTTTTCCTTTTTCTCTCTTTGTTTCACTTTGCCTTTCTGTCTTTTCTTTTGCTCTTCTCGCGCATGTTGCTTGATTGTTTCTTTCTATCGTTCTTTATTTCGAGCAGTTACTTCCTGTTCCTCTCTTTCCATTCGTTTCTTTCTACCTTTCTTTCGCTTTCTTCTGCATTCCTTTGCTTTTTTCATTACTTCTTTTCTTCTCTTTCTTTTCTATTCCAATTTTCTTTCTTTTATTACTTCACTTACCCTCTTCTTTTCTTCTTTTATTCTATTCTTTTCTTTCTTTTTTTATAAATCTTTCTCCGCCTTTTCTTTCCAGTTTTCTCTTCTGCTTGTCTCTCTTTTCATTCTCTTTTCCCACTCTCTCTAACTCCACCATATGTACCTCTTCCTGTCTTCTTCTTTTCCTTCCTTTCTCGAACAATCTTTCTGATTTGCTCTCACCTTTCACCCAATTTTCCTCTTCCTTTTTTGTCTTTCTCATTCTATCCCTCTCTTTCTCTGCCTCTTTCTCTTTTTTCTATCTTTCTTTACACCTTTCTTCCATTCTTGCTCCCTTTCTTCATCTCCATTTTATCCTAGCATTGATTTATCTTCCTTTCATTTCGTCCTTTTGTTTTCATTATCTTTCTATCTATCTATCTATCTATCTATCTATCTATTAGCTATTTCAGCCTGTTCATTATCAATCCCAGTCTATTCGTTATCTATCTATCTATGTAGCTAGCTATCTAAGTCTATTCATTATCTAGATAGATAGATAGCTAGTTAGATAAGTCTATTCATTATCTGTCAGTCTGTTCATTATCTATCTATCGATCTATCTTTGTCTTTCATTAACTATTTCAGCCTGTTCATTATCTATCTCAGTCTATTCGTTATCTATCTATGTAGCTATGTAGCTAAGTCTATTCATTATCTATCTATCTATCTATCTATCTATCTATCTATCTATCTATCTCACTCTGTTTAAAAATCTCTCTCTCTCTCTCTCTCTCTCTCTCTCTCTCTCTATATATATATATATATATATATATATATATATATATATATATACATACACATCTCCATTTTATCCAAGCTTTGCTCTTTCTTTTCCTTTCCTTTCTACGTTTTGTTTTCATTATCTATCTATCTATCTATCTATTGTCTGTTCATTATTTATCTGTCTATCTGTCCACCTCAGTGTATTTAGTATCTATCTAAGTCTATTCATTATCTGTCAGTCTGTTCATTATCTATCTATCTATCTATCTATCTATCTATCTATCTGTCTATCTCTTCATATCTCTCTTTGTATGTCTCTATCGATATCTGTTCATATCTTTGTCTCTATCTGTATATGCTCATATATTTATTTCCATCTATCTATCTATCTATCTATCTATCTATCTATCTATCTATCTATCTATCTCTTCATATCTCTCTTTGTATGTCTCTATCGATATCTGTTCATATATTTGTCTCTATCTGTATATGCAACATATATTTATTTATTTCCATCTATCTATCTATCTATCTATCTATCTATCTATCTATCTATCTGTCTATCTCTTCATATCTCTCTTTGTATGTCTCTATCGATATCTGTTTCTTATCTTTGTCTCTATCTGTATATGCTCATATATTTATTTCCATCTATCTATCTATCTATCTATCTATCTATCTATCTATCTATCTATCATCTATCTCTTATCTCTTTGTATGTTTCTATCGATATCTGTTCATATCTTTGTCTCTATCTGTATATGCTCATATATTTATTTCCATCTATCTATCATATCTATCTATCTATCTATCTATCTATCTCTTCATATCTCTATATGTCTCTATAGATATTTCATATTCTTTGTCTCTATCTGTATATGCTCATATATTTTATCCATCTATCTATCTATCTATCTATCTATCTATCTATCTATATCTATCTATCTATCTAATCTATTCTCTCTTTGAATGTCTCTATCGATATCTGTTCATATCTTTGTCTCTATCTGTATATGCTCATATATTTATTTCCATCTATCTATCTATCTATCTATCTATCTATCTATCTATCTATCTATCTATCTATCTATCTATCTCTTCATATCTCTCTTTGTATGTCTCTATAGATATCTGTTCATATCTTTTTGTCTCTATCTGTATATGCTCATATATTTATTTCCATCTATCTATCTATCTATCTATCTATCTATCTATCTATCTATCTATCTATCTATCTATCTCTTCTATCTCTTTTTATCTATCTATCGATATCTGTTCATATCTTTGTCTCTATCTGTATGCTCATATATTTATTTCCATCTATCTATCTATCTATCTATATTTATCTCTTCATATCTCTTTGTATGTCTCTATCGATATCTGTTCATATGCTCTATCTATCTATATATCTATATATTTATTTCCATCTATCTATCTATCTATCTATCTATCATCTATCTATCTGTCTATCTATCTATCTCTCTTTGTATGTCTATATAGATATCTATTCATATCTTTGTCTCTATCTGTATATGCTCATATCTATTTCATATCTATCTATCTATCTATCTATCTATCTATCTGTCTATCTCTTCATATCTCTCTTTTATATGTCTCTATAGATATCATCTATCTTTGTCTCTATCTGTATATGCTCATATATTTATCTATCTATCTATCTATCTATCTATCTACATCTATCTATCTATCTCTTCTATCTCTTTTTGTATGTCTCTATCGATATC